>LR738552.1:22449110-22964110 GCA_902685375.1 Neostethus bicornis
CTTGTGTCGTGAAAATGCTAGACTGTGCTTATACTGTCGATTGGGGTCCTATAAAAAATACTCATTTATCCCCATGAAAGCACAATAGCTCAGTATTGAATTTGAAGTGAAAATACTTTACAAGTATTTATCCCCGAAGAGAAATTTGATTGCTGCAGTGTTACATTCATACAATCTCATACAGCGTTGTTAATGACAAGTAATTAAAGGTTTGAAAGAGAAAGGTTAAATAGTTTGATGGAGGATGGTAAGAATGATTTTCTGTAACGTTCCTTTGAGCAGCGGGGTTGCAGGAGTCTGTTGCCAAAGCAACAGTGATATGGTTTATGGTTATAAAGTCTCGACAGTAAATTTGGAGCTAACATTAGCTGGAGAAGATTTCACTAGTGGACAGAAATGCAGAAAAATAAAATGATCTTTACCTAAATGAAAAGTAATCTCAAGTCCTGCTTCCAATAGTCCTCTGATTAGAACCAGAATCTACCACACAAAACTCAGACATCATATCTACTACCACAGTTTTAGTTTGACTGCAGGTAGGACTACTAATCCAAGATGGCGGCTACGGCAGCCAATGTGGGCTGTACTCTTTACATTTATGTGTGCCACACCCAAGTCAGCCATTGTTTCTCCTTATATGGTGATTTCCTCTGAAAGCATTTGACGTAACAGAGTGAAAAAAACATAACAGAACCAAAACAAGGCGTCTGATTAGGAACAGAAAAGTGACAAAGTTTCTGTTTCATTTCGTCGTCTTCTGTTTATCCGGGGATAGGTCAAGGGGCAACAGCCTCAGATGGGAAGTCCATTCTTCTCTCACCCCGGCTGCATTCTCCAGCTCATCCGGAAGGATCCCGAGACATTCCCCTGCCAGCTGTGAGACATAATCTTTCCAGCAAGTCCGGGGTCTGCCTCTTGGTCTCCTCCTGGTGGGACGCGCCCGGAACACCTCAGGAGCGAGAGGCTCTTGCGTCACCTCGCTCAAGAGCGGAACATTTACTAGAACACGTTCCCTTAATTTGGATAGAAACACAAAATCAGAACAGTAATAACTAACCAGAAAAGGGACATTCCAGTTCCAGTTATTTAAGGAACTTCTGAAAATCAATTGGAGACCCATTTGGAGGAGAGATTCTCTCCCATGATGAACAAGAAGAAAGCACTTAAGACCGGGATTAGAGATCAACCACAACATAGGCCACGTTTGTAGGACGGAGTACATAAATCTAACAAAACTAAGATTATGTCCAAGTTTAAATGACGTGGATGTGTAGGAATTATTTCAACTATTCGGTTTCGTATTCAGGAAGACAAAACATGTAAGGTAATGTTTAAACTAGGGCTGAAACCACTAATCGAATTAATCGACTATAATCGATTATTGAAATAGTTGTCGACTAATTTAGTCATCGATTAATCGTTTAGAAAGTTTTTGCTGTCAACTGCACTTAATATTACACAACTTGATTGTTTTTTGTGTATTTTTACTCATGTTAACCTAGGCCATTTTTGTTTGGTACTATACCTCTGAACAAGGTTAAATTTACAAATCTAAAACTGTTAACGATTTCTTGTTTTTAAATGTGATCCTGGATGGTCAACAGTTTACATTTTATGTTTTTTTAGCCAGTACTATAAAACACATTTTATGGGTGCTCGTGATTTACCTTTACTGTATACAGTAAGTAGATTTATTATTTTATATTTGCTGTAGAAATGGTAATATTCTCCCTCTTTATTTCACAGAAAGATTAACATTTTTACTTATTAGAATGAGCCCAACGTGTTGTTTAAGTGGTTATGAGTTGTGTTTTGCATAACTACATTCAATAAAATACCAAAAAACTATTATTCATTAAGTTGCCATGTTTACCCGATTAATCTATTAATTGAGCCAATAATCGCCAGATTAATCGATCATCAAAATAATCGTTAGTTGCAGTCCTAGTTTAAACAGGAGGTTAAAAATGAGTTTTTAATAATCAACAAGACAGATAAAAGAGGCCTGTAAATCCAGATTCAGTAATGGGAGATTTACTTTCTTCGGCATCCCAGAAGTGGTTACAACGGTCTTGGATATGCTATATAATTATACTGATGTCTTTCCTCTGCCTCTGACAGGAAAACGCATGAGATACAAGATGTCTGTGATTATATTTCGCTTTGCTCCAACATGCCGCATCGCTGCAAACTCTCACTGGATTTTTAGAAACTCCAACCCACATTTGTGGCCTCCTTTGCAGACAAGCGCAGCACATTTCTTTGATTTTATTGGACTCCTCCTTGGCAAACTGGATGAAAAAAACATGTTGAGCTATATGGGTGTGTGTGTGGGACAATGTCATAATTATGTAATGTACGTGTGTAATTACACTACAAACCACAGGTTCTGGTTTCTGTCAACAAGATAGACTGTTGTTGGAAAAAGAAAAGAGAAAGTAGTTCTACTTTGTGGCTCTGAGAGAAGAAAAAAAAAATCTCACCTATATTTTAGTTACACACATGGACAAAATTGTTGGTACCCCTCAGTTAAAAAAGGAAAAACCCACAATTCTTACTGAAATCACTTGAAAATCACAAAAGTAACAAGAAATAAAAAAATATTGAAAATTAAACAATCAAAATTAGCCATTACTTTTGAATTGTTGATTAACATAATTCCGTTCCGTTTCGTTCCGTCATCTTCCGTTTGTTCCGGGGTCGGGTCGCGGGGCCAACAGTCTCAAATGGGCAGCCCAGGCCTCTCTCTCCCCGGCTGCATCCTCCAGCTCACCTGGAAAGATCCCAAGTCGTTCCCCGGCCAGCTGTGAGACATAGTCTCTCCAGCGGGTCCGGGGTCTGCCCCTTGGTCTCCTCCCGGTGGGACGTGCCCGAAACACCTCGCCCGCGAGGCGCTCGGGAGGCATTCTGACCAGATGCCCGAACCACCCCATCTGGCTCCTCTCGACCTGGAGGAGGAGCGGCTCGACACCGAGCCAAAAAAACATAATTATTTAAAAAAAAAACAAAAATGAACTAGGGCTGGACAAAAATGATGGTACCCATAACTCAATATTTTGTTGCACAACCTGTTGAATAGTTAGAATAGTCCAACGCTTTTCTCTCAGCCATTCTTGGGTGGTTTTGGCTGTGTTTTGGATCGTTGTCCTGTTGGAAGACCCATGACCTGCGACTGAGACCAAGCTTTCTGACACCAGGCAGCACATTTCTCCCCAGAATGCCTTGATAGTCTTCAGATTTCATTTTACCCAGTACACTTTCAAGACACCCTATGCCAGATGCAGCAAAGCAGCCCCAAAACATTACTGCAGCATTAAAAACAGATACCCCCTGTGCTCCCCCCCCCGAATAACGATATCAACAAAAATCTAAATTCACCTTGTCTTAATGTATAACTTTATTAGCAGTGTTACAATCATGATCCCCTCCCCTGCCA
Organism: Neostethus bicornis; assembly: GCA_902685375.1. Lineage (NCBI taxonomy): Eukaryota > Metazoa > Chordata > Actinopteri > Atheriniformes > Phallostethidae > Neostethus > Neostethus bicornis. Next base: position 22,452,547 of record LR738552.1, read on the forward strand.
CCAGAGGGAGCCCTGGACCTTCCCTCATCACCTTGATTATGGACACCTGAGGGTGATTAGTCTGATGACACACAACCGTGGATCCTGGGGTGTGTCTCCACAGACCAGGATCCACAGATCGATACACCAGGATCCACAGGTGTGTGTCATCACACTAATTCTAACAACAAATTGCTAATTTTTAAATTAGAAATTCAGCAATTTGTCAAAAACAAATGACTTTTTTCATGTCACGTTTAAAAATGGGTCCTTATACCACACAAATTCCAAATTTGTGGGGTGTGTGGGACGTTGTCAGCCAATCGTTACTCCTCGTTACCCTTAAAGAGAGTAGCGAGTTCGCTGTAGCCAATCCTGACTGGTTTCAGTTGGGAGGCAGGGTACATCCTGAACAGGTGCCAAATCTGTTGCAGGGACAGGAGCATTGTTAAGTTGAGAAAATAAATACTTGCTCAGCATAGAGCTAAACAATAAGTCCATAGAACAGTTTACAGGTGATGATAGAACAGGGGATGGGGGGACTCTCGTCGTGAACATGTTGCCATAGAGATAAAGATAAAAACTTTTAAAGCAGGTCTCCATCTTGCTTAGATTTACAGAAGTGAAGTAGATTTTATAACAAAGTCAAGGTCAATAAAACTCATATTTACTGATTTAAAATCAGTCATTTTGATGCAAGGGATTTTTTTTGTGTCATTTAAAACTTGAATATTTCTTGCAATAAAAATTATCTTAAAAAATGCACCTGAACTTTATTTTTTTAAATCAAAATTTGCATCATCAGCTGGACAATATCAAGTAGTAAAGAAGTTCTTTTCTTTTTAAATTTCTTAATTTTACCTGGGTAACGTTCAAGCCTGCACATTGGCACAGGGGTCTCACAATGCAAAAGTTGAGGGTTAGAGCTCCAGGTGGGCGAGGTTTACATCAGTGATGTTTGCTCCATCTATAAAAGATCTCCACCTCACTGGGAATAAATCACTTCATCATAAAACACCAGCAGTCACCTCCAGTTTAATTGAACTTCCCTGATAGTGCAGCCGGAGCTTTTGAATGTTGCTTTTCTGTATTGATCCCGGAGAACAATGGAGAGCTTTTTAGTACGGCTCCTGACGAAGTGGAGCTACCGGACTCACCTGTCACTGCACACTGAGCAGCGTTTAATCTCCACTACAGCTCATCCATCACACGCTGACAGCACAGGAGACAGGAGCAACGTACTCGTGCACAAAGCGTTCACTTCTAAGTAACCCACTTACTCTGCCCTGATCGATGCTCCACCTCAGGGACGAGTAGAGGACGACTTCCAGATAACATCAAACAATCTGAAGATGGTTTTTATACATCTTAACAAGAAGTTCCCGCTCTGAGGAAGAGTACGTCTCATTTTCATGCAACAAAGTTTTTCGGTTCTGATCGAGGAACATAAACGTCAGAACTTTGAACAACCTTGCTGAGCTCATAATCTAATTATAGGTCACAGGTAGATGAGAATGCCAATAAAATGTACCAGCGAGGCAAGCAAATCCCTGCTGCTACTGGGGATTTTTCACATTAATAATCCCCTTCTGGGCTATTAGAGGAAGCCTCTGTCACCACGGAAGCTGGCAGCCGAAGCCTTTCATAAATTTTACGGAGCAGCAGACTCGGAGCAGACGAGAATATTTTATTAGGGTTTTTTTTAAAGAAGAAAACTCAATCCCAAAGTTTTGTAGGTTCACGGAAAGGTCCCAATCCCAGCAGGTAAGCATGAACTCCCAATCTGAGTTCATGCTTACCTGCTGCCCGGGTGAACGGGGACACCTGTCATGGAGCTTTTTGAAAAGCTTAACACCTCAATCGTATTTTAGTTGCACGAGAAAGGGATTCTTATGCTGATTACATCATGTTGCAATCAGCATCTAATCAGCATCTAATCAGCGTGTAAAGCTTAATGTTTCAAGCAAACAAATGAAATAAATGATGAAAGTGGAGTTAATAATAAAATAGAATCCACACTAAAGTTATAAAAATTCACAAGTAATTCAATAAAATTACAAACAACATCCACAAATTCAAATCAAGTAATCAAATCCTAAACGAACTCAGTAAAATTATGTCTAAATAGAAAAATTACAAATAAACTCTAGAAATCAACACCAAGTTTAATATCATTAAAACAAGTTTAATCCAGATTCAATCCAGACGGGCTACACAGTGGCGCATTGAATTAGCATGGGATTGGTGTCCCGGTGGTGTGAGGCTTGTGTTGTTGGTCTTTCTTTGTGGCGTTTGCCTGTTCTTGCCGCGTACATGCAGGTTTTCGCCAGGTGCTCAGATTTTCTCCAAAAACATACATCTTGTTGATTTCCCAATGAGAAATTGCCCCTAAAAACAAACATGCGCATTAGTGGTTGTGTGTCTCTATGTGGGGTCCTGGAACAAACTGGTGACCTGTCAAGGTGTACTCGGCCTCTCACCTCCAACTCACATGGCTAGGCTCTGACATGCCATTTGGCATAAGCGGTTCAGAAGATGAGTGACGGATACAATGAAGTCAATAAAAATACTAATTTCAGTTCCATTTTCTTCTGCTTCGTTCAGAAGCCCAGACTTCCCTCGTCTTGGCCACTTGAGACTCCCCCATCCACAAGGGGGACATCCTCGTCTTGTGACCAAGACGAGGATGTCTTGGCCTCGTCTTGTGGCCAAGACGAGGATGTCCCCCTTGTGGATGGGGAGTCTCAAGATCCCAGACTCAGCTGCTGTCTGGATCCTGCCGAGACCCAGCAGGATCTCAAGGTGGTCCCCGTCCAGCTCTGAGACATAGTTGTTCCAGCAGGTCCTGGGTCTGCTTCTGGTTCTCTTCCTGGTCTGACGGGCCAGGAACACCTCACCGGCAAGGTGTCCAATAGGCATCCTAACCAGATGCCCAAACCACTCTAGTGTATCTGACTACTCTTGATGCGAAGGTACAGTGGCTCTAATCCAAGCTCCTCCAAGATGGCAGAACTCCTTATTAAATCACAGAGCGAGGGCCCACCTACCCTGCAGAGGAAGATCATTTCAGCCACTTGGGCCTGGGACCTTGTTCTTTATTTACTGTAATTTCACGACCATTAGGTGCACCGTACGAAAAGGCACAGCCTCAGTTATGTGCGCCATTGCTGTATTTAACACACACATAAGGCGCACAGTTCGAAAAGGCGCAGTCTCAGTCACACACCGCTTTACAACAACGCACGCGCAAGCATGCAAATGTGCGTATTAAAAAATAGATCGGGAGCAAAACTGAGTTTGGTTGTACTTTATTTAAGTAGTATAAACAAGCACATTACCAGTGATAGTCTTTATTCAAATCCGTCAAAGTCCTCATCCTCTGTTTTGGAATCGAACAGCTGCGCAAAATCCAACAGAGCAGGTCCACTTCGCTCCTCGCTGTCAAAGTCACTGTCTGTACTGTGCGGCTCCTCAGAAAGGATACCAGCTTTTGCGAAAGCTCGGATAACAGTACCAGCAGACACGTTAGTCCAAGCATCTACAATCCATTGGCAAACTGTAACGTAACTCGCCCGGCGCTGCCTTCCACCCTTCGTGAAACTGTGGTCTCCTTCGGTCATCCATCGCTCCCACACCGCTCACACTTCACTCTTTAACGTTCTCATGCCTTTTCTTTCATGTCTGCCTCGCGGGCACAGCGTTTTCTTTTAGGTCCGCCTTTTCTCACACACAAGGCGCACCGCACGAAAAGGCGCTCCGCTCATTTTGAAGATAATCTAAGACTTTTATATGTGCCTTATAGCCGTGAAATTACGGTATGTATAAATTTGTGAAAATACAACTTAAGCCTGTAAGTAAACTCAGTGATTACTAATAAAGTCAATAAATGCACATTAAAGGTATGAAACTAAGAACGTGAACGTCTTAAGACATTTATTTATTTATTTATTCGGTCACAGTGTATTTCACATTAAAGAAAGAAAGAAAAAAATATATATATATTTTACCAAAGGACCGAAAAGGTATCGGCTGAAGCAAACGCTTATTTCGCCGACCCTTTTTGTAAATCATCATAAAAGCAAAAAAACATATAAGTAAATACTTAGAAATCCATCATAAAACATAAATCAATAATCAATAATACATAAAATGAAAATTAGAACATCAAATGAAAAAGTAATACAAGTACAAAAGTAATACAATTGTTACTATAATTGTTTACATTATATATAAGCTTGAATTTAACCATCAAGACTTGCATATTTTTTAAGTAACATGACTTACTGTGCAAGTGCAATTTTAGGCAATCTTGTTTCAAAGAAAAATAAAAAGTTCCATTCCCAAAGTTTTTGCTTTTTGGTGTCCAAAATGAATCCCCCATGTCAATGTACACCATCAAAGTTTATCTGTTTAACCTGATGATTTCATCCTCCATTACACTGAACAGAAACCTCCTCCATCCACGCCTGGGACAGCTCACACCTTCCTTCCAATGCGTCCTATCCGGACCTGCAGACGTAACGCATGATGCTAACAGCTAACTTTCACAGGCTAGCTTCAAATTCCACATCAGGAGCTCAGATTTGTCTCCATACTGATAGTCATGTTCATTTCCACAAAGAGGAGGAAGTGTGGTCCAGGTGTTAGAAGACTGGAAACTTTGCACGGATTCAGCTGAAGCATCAAAAATGGATTGATTATGGAACGTTAAAGAAGTTTTCTATAATAATCATGCATGTTTGAGAAATCTGAACGTCCTCCTGTGTTTGGATACTATTTCAAACACCAGGTTGCTCAACACCGACTACATTCTCACTATCTCCCCTTAAACACCTCTAACCATCTCAAATTGTAATCTTCTGTAAATCCACAAAAGCCGTCGGTTTTGTTTTCTACAATCCAAGAATTTCTTTCAGACCAGAACTGCACGCGCTGTGTGTTGCATAGGGTATTGTTGTGGGTCAAGACTTATGATCAAGGTTATGAAGATCGAGGTCACAAAATTTTGTGAACACAATATTATTCAAACCACCGAAGGGATTTTAATTAATCTTCCCACTGCTACTGATACCAACTATAGAGAAACTGATTAGTATCTCAGGGCATGCAACTAACGGTCACAAAAGTCAAGGTCACAAAATGTGACGACTGCTTCAATATACAGTTATCACATGGACCACAACCATCCATTATGAACATAGGTTGTATTTTAGGGCAGGCAGAGGTAAATTGTTCAATGCCTTGGCTTTGACTTCTTGTGTAAAAGCACCCAAAGAGGAATTACAAAAATTATGCACGCCACATTTGGTAAAGTCAATTAGATTTTATTTTTACAAACTAATATAAAAAAATACCGTCATGTCAAAAGACTTTTGTACACTAAATCTGATAAAATACCCCACAAAAAACAATCTTGAGATTACCAATAAATTATTGTTGAGTTCCATTCCAATACGTTATCTTCCACTTTATCTGGCATATCCGTGAGATGGCGGAGATGGGCAACAGTCGACTACAGACCCTGACGGTCCAAGCCTTGGCAACAAAAATGGTCGAAGCGGAAAAAAGTTGACACCTAACCAAAAAGTAAGAAATGAAAGAAGTCTGCATGAAGGAGGGATCCTGTCCTAGGTGGGAGAGGCAACACATGTGTCATGCTACCCTTCCCTGCCACTAGTGGGAGCCCTTGACCATCCCTCACCACCCTGATCGGGGACACCTGAGGGTATTTGAAGCCTCAATCAAAATTAATACTGTGCCATAGATATACCCGGGGGCGGAACTAAGCTGAGAGTGAAAAGAGGGGCGAAAGTCACATTGTCAAAAACTAAAGTAACACTGCTTGAATGTATTTATGAGCTTTTTTTTGGGCAAATATTAAATTTCTAAGCTAACAAAAGGCATCATGTTTTTTTCATATCCTACAAGATAAGAATTATCACCCCACTAAAACCCACTACTCCCGCTTTAAGCTTGTCATTTGATGTAACTTTCTAGGTCAGACACCTGCTGAAGGGGGAGCGGGCTAGTCTTGTCTGTGGGGGTCTACCTGCACTGTTGTAAAAATAAAAAGGAGAGAGAAAAGCTTTGTTTACCAAGAAAACAGGAGGTAAGGTGGTTTTTACATGTGGAAACATTTTCTGCCTTCTCGAACTTAATGGCTCGTAATTTCATGGCAAATAAACTAAACAATGATGTCTTTGAGCTTAACTTCTTTGTGAACCAGAACTCCAAGACAAGATTACATTCTTTCCAGTGAAAGTTTAGCTTAAACTTTCCTTTTAATCTTATCATCCAACTGTGAACGCACTCAGGTTGTTGCGATTTGACCTCCAGTTTAAGGTCAACAGCCACAGTAAATATTTCAACACAACATAAAGGACTTTATGGATCTTTTTTAACCATTTAAATCTGAAAGAATAGGACCGTTTTGGAAAATGCAATGTTCACAAAAACTGACTGTCATGTTGGCAGTGGTGGAACGTAACAAAGTAAATGTACTTCGTTACTGTACTTCAGTAAAAAAAATTGTGTATCTGTACTTTACTTAAGTAAAATTTAAGACCGGTACTTTTACTTTTACTTCACTACATTTTTGGAGCAAATATCTGTACTTTTACTTCGCTACTTTTTAAAAGTGTGTTTTACATTTTTTGTTACATTTTCGTTCAGGAATTTGAAAAATACACAGTTTTTTTGCGCATCTTGAAGCCGCATCGCCAAAATCAAAAGAAGCAGTTGATCGGGAGAAGAAGTAATGAATCGAGAAACATTTTCCGCATTCATTCAGCGCCAAAAACCTAACATTAAATATAATACAAATTAAAAAGAGTCAGAAGATTGTTGTTTGTTGTGTTTACTTCTAAATAAAAAGTTGAGCCATCATTACACAGAGCAGGGGCAGATCTAGAATTTTCCAAAGGGGGGCTTTGGAAAGTGACTGGGTGCTTCCCCTTCCAAAACATTTAAAAAAATAAGTGTCATTTTCCTCCATTTTGGAGCCCATTCACTGGCCCTTCTGGGTGATAGCTTGACTTGTCCTGTTTCCTTTTAATTTAAGTATTTATTTTTTTGTGGACCAAAAGAGGCGGGAGAGGGGGGTCACACCCCTGCAGAGTATTTATCCTGGTTACCATGGTGACACCCTATAGCACAACAAATAACATTTGAATTATGATCGAATACTTTTACTTTTTACTTAAAAAGTACAATTTACACCAACTACTTTTGTACTTTTACTTAAGTAGATTTTTTTTATTGGTACTTTTACTTTAGTAAATTTTTTGCCTAATTATCTGTACTTTTACTTAAGTACAAAAAATGAGTACTTCATCCACCACTGCATGTTGGTGAAATGCGGGTGTGCCATGCTGCAGTTTTAACGTCAATCTTCCTGTTAATCATCCCAAATAAATTAACATGGTTTGGGTTTGACTTCTTTGCAAATAGCCTGACTTAAATTTTCTGCCTTAAAGAATAATTACAGTACTAGCTAAGAAATGATCTCTGAAGCCATTTGGGGAATGGGATGAAGGCAGATCGTCATTTGCTAAGTTTTCTAAAGTTCGGAACTAATGGGCATGAGCTAAATTGGAGCATTGAAATGACTGTGAAAATTTTTGAAGACATTTGCCAGCTAAGATGTGCTGGGTTTTTAGACTTCACTGGGTTTGACCTCTCTACCAGGGTACTGGCAGAAGATTGACTTCTTTTGATCTTTCTTATCAATTTTACATATTTTTTTTATCTATTTGAATTCTTCTTCCTGTACCAATGCTGTTGCACGTTGATATTTCCCCATTGTGGGACTATTAAAAGTTTTCTTCATACCACCAGTTACCACCAGATTTCTCCCACAGGTTTTACAGCATCTTCAAACTTCATCAGAATAACAAATTATCAGGCAACGTTATCTCTGTCCTGATCTGAAGCCTCATTTGTAAAACACAGATTCAAGCACACGCTGACTTTTACACAAACTGAGTGATCTATAAAGGTAAAGGAGTGTGAGGAGTTTTGTGCAAACTCAAAGGCTGCCGTACACCAATCAGAAGAAGTGGGGAAAAGACGACGCTTGTGGACAGAATCTGAAGTTAAATAAAGTCAGTGAAATGAAACTTTTAAAGCAGTGAGTGTCAGAATCCTTGACCTGCCACCAGAGGGAGCCCTAGATGTTCCCAATCAATTTGATTAGGATCACCTGGGGATGATTCCTGATTCCACTCACCTGTGCACCCTGCCATCTATTTAAGGGGAATCACCCTGGACTCTCCTGTCGGGTCTTACTATCCCTACCAGCAAGGTCACCCTGGTTGCCTGACCATGTTTGAACTTTGTTATTATTTGGACTTTTGGAGTTAATTCTGTGCTTCTTGCTTTATAGACTTTCCTGAATTGAGTTAATAAACCTTGTTTGATGTCCTGCAATTGGGTCCTCCTCCTTCCATACCCCTTAAAACCCTGACAGTGAGGGAGTTGGTTTGATTTGTCCTGGGTGTGATTCAAGAAGCTTACACAAGATGTTACAGAGATTTTATGTGGTGTGAGAAATCTGGATGGGCTCAGCAAAAACACTTACCAAAGATCAATGGAAATCTTTGTAAATAAAGATAGGATCGACTGTACTAAAACCTACAAAAAGGAACATACAGTATGGTCCCTTCAGTGAGTCTTTGTTCTACACTGGTTCTTCTCTTTCAGTGTTTCCTTTTCCAAGAACAGGAAAGAGCTGAAATCCTGTGATGAAACAGCAGCTTTATTTTGTGTTCCTTTCACATCTGTGTTGTTTGAATTTGCTTTCAGCCTCTTTTATCAAAAATTTTGTTATTTTGGTCCCTCCCCTTGTTTATTTGGTATTCCCACGCAAATTCTGAAGATACTTTCTGATCTCACATTTTATTGATACATTTTGCTGTGTTAAACTTCTCACTTGTGTACCATGTTGTCAGATTTGTTGGACATGAACAAGATAGGGTGACGTCAGTCATCTTCTTATCCGTCTATCCCTTTCGGGGTTGCGGGCGGTGCCGGTGCCCACCCCGGCCAATTTAAGGCGAAGGGCAGAGTACACCCCAAACAGGTTGCCAGTCTGTCACGGGGTCACACACATACAACCATCCACACACACACCCATTCCTAGGGGCAATTTGGCACCGGCCAGTCAACCTAACATGCATTTCTTTAGAGGGTGGGAAGAAACTGAAGTACCCGGAGGAAACCCACGCAAACACGGGGAGATTAAATTCATCTGTTGCTGTTGGCATCCTTTTGTCTCTAGAGACAATGGAGTTTACACCTGGATACTTATCTGTTGGTACAGCGTCGGCTGTGGCTGAAAAACTCAGTTTCACAACTAGCTCTTCTCTTTCGTTAAAGCTTCATGCACCTGATGAAGCAGCAAGTTGTGGTGGGGTTAACCATAACCTATGGCCCTTATGGCCGGCGGGTCACCCAGGTAAAGGCAGGTGGTAACTTCCCAATGGAGTCATAGGACTACTCCTACCGCCAGCAACTCCTAGCGCACAGCTCTACGTCACATGAGCCTGGGCTTATAACTGGTATCTGTTGCGCCCTGTGTTGAGTCTCGGCCGAAACAGCGAAGCAGGGTTGACCTCCCCAATTGCAGGCCTGGACAAGTGGTATGAAGATCCTGGAGTGCCCAGTGCCAGGATCCAGCCAGTGTCAGTGCCGGTGCAGGACGTACCAGAAAGTCCTGTTGAGCTCAGCCAACTGCCTGTGGGATTTCCTGTATGGGTTTTCTTCTTTAGCCTTTGGCTAGTCAAGGCCAACCACAAAGGCGGCAGGAACCCTAATATTATAAATAAAGAAAATAATTCTACATTTGTTGAACTACATTAAATACACCTCTTTACTCTGTGCAGTACTTTCCGTCCATCTTGTGCCTGGTATTTATGCAGTTTTGTTTGTCCTCAGAGAGGATACATTTTCACACTAGATGTAGCAGTACCATTTGAAACCATTGCTGGCAGTGTTGTACTGACACATCAACAGAAACAAAGAAGAAGAGGAAGGTTTGATGCATTAAACATTGAGTTTCTGAGTATTCAGTATTTTAGAGTATACATAAATCTTATTTCCTTTACTCTCAATGTGTTTGCTGTTCCCTGAAATAGTGCGGAACACTTATAAAGAACTGCTTTTAAAAGGATCTTAAATCTCCCAACTAGGCAAAAGAGATGCAGGAGTGTGTTAGCAGTGATGTTGGTCATGAATGGATGCATTCACCTATGTGAAGCTAAGCACAAATCATCATTTGAAAGAGCTGACTTTCATCCTGACCGCCTCTCACTTAGCTGTGAACTAGCTCAGTGTGAATTGAAGATTATGGTCTCAGGGAGCCAACAGAATGAGCTAATGTGCACTGCAGGGACACACAGGATGCACAGCACAAGTCAGAAGCTTGAAAACATCAAACCTTTCATTTCGACTGAGTAGTTCTGCCCAATTATTTGACTTTATCTTGTAGGGCCTAAATCCTTGAATGTCATGCTGGTTTATCTTTGGTACTTGTGCTTGTTGGGACCAATGGAGAGCAAAAACAGAAAACTAGCTTTTATATGGGGTTCTCCTCAAAATTATGATATTTTTTGGTGATTCTAAAATTTGTCTCATGATTATGTATAGTTGAAAAAGTTTCAAAAAAGGCCTTCTGGACAGTTTAATTCTTCAACGAGACGTTTCGACTTCCATCCGGAAATCATTTTCAATCTGAATGAAATGGACTGAAACCTGGATCCATTTATACTAACCTGAGTAACAGGTAAAAAAATAGTAAGAATGGCTCGACCAATGAGACTGTGTTCCTTAAGATGGCCGTGAATGGCTCCTATTGTAGCCACAGACCAGTAAACAAACCTATTATAAAAATGCTAAAAGCCTTGTGAATAGAGAAACCTGCTAACGAGAGGCGTGAAACTGAGTCACGAGGTGTCATATTTAGTCCATGGCTTCAAAAGGCTGCTATAGAGACCGGGCAAAACGTATCTAACGCCTCCACTCCGATTCAATGAGGGATTCTCTTTCATCACAAAGATGGCTTCTTTCACCCCTCTTTCAAACCAACCTTTCTCTCTACTTAGAATCTTCACCTCGCTGTCCTCAAAAGTGTGTTTGGTGGATTTAAGATGCAGATGTACGGCAGACTGTGGACCACTAGAGGCTTCTCTTCTGTGTTGGTAAAGTCTTTTGTGGAGTGGCTGTTTTGTTTCTCCAATGTAGTTTTCTTTGTAGCTCCCTTCACTGCACCGGATCGAATAAACTACATTGCTCTGTTTTTCTGTGGGCATCTTGTCTTTAGGATGTACTAGTTTCTGCCGTAATGTGTTGACCGGTTTAAAGAAAACCGGGATGTCATGTTGTCTGAAGATTCTCTGTAACTTCTCGGACAGTCCTGACACGTAGGGAATAGAGACTCCATTTTTTCTCTTCTCAGTTTCTGTTTCCCTCTTCTCATGTTTCTTGGACGCTCTCACCCTATTCAGGGCCCATTTGGGGTATCCACAGACCGAGAGGGCTTTTTGGACATGCTGTGTCTCCTTAGCCTCTGTGCTCGTGGGTACCTCCTCCGCCCTGTGTTGTTAAGTTCTGATGACACCCAGTTTGTGTTGCAATGGATGATTAGAGTCAAACTGTAGGTATTGGTCTGTGTGCGTGGGTTTCCTGTATACTTCCAGTTGCAAATTCCCGTCCTCTCCTATGATCACAGCGCAGTCTAAAAAGGCCAACCGGTTGTCCTTGGAGTCTTCACGTGTAAACTTGATGTTAGGATCCACAACGTTGATGTGTGAAGTGAAGGCTTCCAGATCTTGCTTGTTGATCTTTACAAAAGTGTCATCAACATAGCGGAACCAGTGACTGGGCGGATTATCTGGGAATGTGCTCAGGGCTTGCTTCTCGACCTCCTCCATGTAAAGACATTTGTCTCAACTCCACTTACTTTCAGTTTCGTGGTGGTTTCTACAAACAAATCCACGGCTGTGCGATGGGCTCTCCAGTGTCGCCTATAGTAGCTAATCTTGAGAATCCCTCATTGAATCGGAGTGGAGGCGTTAGATACGTTTTGCCCGGTATCTATAGCAGCCTTTTGAAGCCATGGACTAAATATGACACCTCGTGACTCAGTTTCACGCCTCTCGTTAGCAGGTTTCTCTATTCACTAGGCTTTTAGCATTTTTATAATAGGTTTGTTTACTGGTCTGTGGCTACAATAGGAGCCATTCACGGCCATCTTAAGGAACACAGTCTCATTGGTCGAGCCCTTCTTACTATTTTTTTACCTGTTACTCAGGTTAGTATAAATGGATCCAGGTTTCAGTCCATTTCATTCAGATTGAAAATGATTTCCGGATGGAAGTCGAAACGTCTCGTTGAAGAATTAAACTGTCCAGAAGACTTTTTTGAAACTTTTTCTACTATGGATCACTCCTGGATGAATGAGGGACTACACGGATTTGATGATTATGAATGCACATATTTTTTTTTTGGTCCAATACTCAAGAGGACATGCTACTTGGTGTTCATCGAGGAGGGTTGTTAAACGAGGAATACATAATTGAATAAGTTCCAACAAAAACATTTAAGTACTAAACACTGTAGGTCAGCTGTTAGTAAAGATTTTTCCAACGTTACGTGACGTCATCAACCCGGAAATACGCATCCCGTCCTTTATAGGCCTTTGTATCTGCAGATGAGCAGAAACTTGGAGTGAAAATAAGGTCCAAAAGGGATCAATAAAGTATCTATCTAATCTAATCTAATTTACCTATGATGGACCCCTGATGCCAGACAATAATAAAAATGTCTGAGCTTTTCAATAAGGCTGAGATCTCTCAGTGAGCTTCAGAAGTACCATTGTGGTCCATAAAAAAACCCCACTTTCTAGCACTTGGAATTAATTATATTTCTTTTTAAAATCTACCTTGGCAGAAAGTGTCTCTACATGCCGAAAAGAAAGCAGTCAGCTGAGCACTGTCATCAAAATGAGGGCTGTTATTGACAAATGGACTTTAAATTTAAGACTTGTGGTGTTGAGAAAGCATTTCAGAACCAAAGTCCCACCCTTCTTTGACTGCAACATGGGCGGGGTTGACAAAAACTCCTATATTCTCCATCTCACCGTCATCTTCAGACTCGGTTTCTCAATTTCTCGTTTTAAACTCAAACCATGCATCCATTCATTTATGAAAAGTTGTGAGTGGTTTTTGTGGGCGTCTATGCTGCTTCCCTCCATCACTGTCTTGGAGCAGAAATGTATTGTTTTCCAATGATGGACTCGTCTTTCTTTCTCTGTGTTGTTACTGTTTCTGCCTGTAGATGGCACCCTCTAGAAAACCAGGCTGTTAAACAGTCTCCTAGAAATCGCTTTGTTTTTCTCGGAGGTCATTGATTGGAAATTAAATTCCAACTAAAATCTCAAACTTTTTACAAAGTTCTAAAAAGCTGTTTAACTTTTGTAAGTTTCGGCGAGTTTGACACATCTTTCTTAGACCACTTTCTTTCATTCCTGATCGTCCTAAGTACAAGGACACTGATGTATGACGTCATTTATTTTCCCACCGTTCAGAATATCCTGCTCATGTTTTTTCAGACTTCCCGGTTGGTGAATTCAGAGCTAATTGGTGCAGCTGTGACTGACACTGGAGAAGAACTCCGGTATGAGGTGGGCATCCACAACATACCTAGGAGGCTCTCCAACCATCATCAGGTCTATTCCTGCAGCTCGCAGGGCCTGCAGTTCTCTGAGGAGGGCTGAAAACCGGATTGTTTTACACACACCTGTTTCTGGACGTCACTCGGCTACACGCCTGTCTGCGAGGGAGCGCGGTTAATCGCTGATTTGGCACACTTACAGTGACAACATACCAAGGTCCAGTTTCAAGAACCTCGTATCCACACACACATGAACACTCGTGCTGCTATTTATCACTGAGAAAACCCTACACACTCACACACACAACAGACATTATGTTTCTACCTCATTAGCACTCAGTCTAACGGGCTCAGAGGGCAGCCATCTTTGATTTTTCTCTAACTACTTCACTCTCAAAATAACTTTATTTTCAAAGCTAGTCTGAAATGTGCAATTATTTTGGGTTGTGGTGCAGGAGGTTGTGTATTCCAGAGAACTCAGACTTTTGTGGCTTTCACTGTAAGGGAAACAATTAAAATGCTTTTTGGCAGCATTTGATGCCAGACAACAATAAAAATGGCTGAGCTTTTCAAGATGGCCGAGACCTCTCGGTGAGTTTCAGAAGCACCACTGTGGCCCATAAAAAAAAAAAACACATTTCTACTACTCAGAGTTAATTATATTTCTTCTTGGTAATTTTGTTAATTTAGACAATATTAATGCATGAATTTACATAAAACAAAGACAAAGTTAAAAAGTGTGGAGTGTAAGAGAAACCCAAAAGGATCACACCCTGTACGCCACACAACGTAAACACAACCCTTTAATCCACGTTGATGAATTTTCAAAATATCAAAATCTGTGGTCCATAAAGTTTTTGTTCTTTGTAAAGAGAGAGATTTACCAGTCATATTTCCTTTACTGTGACTCCAGAGTGGAGGTTAAGTCATCACTTCTAGATAACATGATCGGGGTTGGTAATATGGTCCTCTTAGAACCCCTTTCTAAAGACTCCTTCCTTGACAACCTGAAGAACCGCTTTGATTCTTACGAAAAACAAAAAAATGATGGTAATTGAAGAATTTTAGATGTAGTTGTAAATACTTTAATTTTGATGGTTATTTAAAAAAAAAAAAAAAAGAACCCAAACAAAAACACCCACCGTCTATTACAACATATGTCGAGTGAAGCTCTGTCAAGTTTAAACGAAAAGTCAAATATTTTCTTTCATTGAACCATCATGGACGTCACTCTGGTAATGTGAGATTTACCAGTCATATTATCCACCCCTTCTGGTTAAACAAATTTGATGCAAACACAATTGAAAATTCAGCCTGAAACAAAACATCGCCCAATCCACGTGACACAAACTAAACGAGGAAATGACTCCATCTAAAAAAACTGGACACTAACTACACTGGGGAGACGGCAGCTCAGTGGTTAGAGCGTTCTCGCGCGGGCTGTAAGTTCGCGGGTTCGCGTCCCACAGAGTTCGGATCTAGGGTCCTTGGAGAAGACACCTAACCCCCGCTTCTCCCACCATTGGCGCCGTTAAAGGGCAGCCTACTGTGGTGTAAGGAGTGCAGCACACAAATTTCCCTGGTGAGGAATGAATAGAGTAATTTATTTATTTATTTATAAGACGAGAATAATTGAAAATCAGATTTTCAAGACCGAACTTAACTTGTCTTTAAAAATTCTATGATAAAACCAAGTTTTATCAAGAAAGCCAAACTACTGTATGTACTTGATGAAAAATAACATCATCAACACTTAAAAGCTGTAACTTTAAAAAAAAGTGGTGCATTTAGAACAAAAATAACTTGACAAGGTATCAAAATCTATGGCGCTGTGTACCTTTAACTTTATTAGAAATGAATAATTGAAGGCCATTTGAATACGTTTCTCTTATTCAAAGTTTGTTTTGCATTGAATTGGACGGTCGGGCTACGTAAGGCCACGCCTCCTCTGAGGACATGATTTACAGGTCATGTAGAAGCTGAAAGAGCTGCGTGAGGTGAGAGGGAATGAGAAGGAGGGGTGGGTTAGTGGAAATCAGCCACCACTGCAAACACCTCTGAAACAGAAACAGCCATTTAGCAGCAAAAACAAGCCCCCCTCACAAGACCTCCATGAATGGACCACTTCAGCAGGCTGAGGAAGTTCCACAGAGGGGCAGGATGTTCCCCTCAGGACGCACTTGAGACGGGCGAAGCGCCAGAGGCCTCCCTCTCTCTCTCCGTCTGTCACTGTCCTTCCACAGCCTGCTAACTTCTTTCAAGAGAAAAGAGAAAGAGAAGAACGAGGACCATCCTCTCCCGCCCAGCAGTAGTCAGCGAAGAGGCGAGGGGGTGTGGAGCTGTGCTCAGCAAACAAAAACGAAGGGGGAAGACTTTCCGTGATTAAAGAGCAGTTAGGACGCTATGAGAAGCTAATTTGTTCACTGTGTGACAAAATCAACAGGAAGAAATCACCAGGGCCTGTTTCCTGGTCTGAGGACAGAGGAGCCTTTCAGTCTGAGATTAGATCCAGCAACCTTCCATCCTGACGCAAAGGCTAATCCAACTTTACGTTTTACCTACTAGCGCCACAAAACTGGCAACTACTTTCATTGGGTAGCTTCTCAATCCGATCATGTCCAGTTCCTATATTGGTTCCATACTATCTACAGTCAGCAAGCTTCACCAACATTCATCTACATCAGGGGTGCCCAAACTTTTTTGTCCCAAGATCTACTTTTCAACTAGCAAACGCCTTGAGATCTACCAGTCCCGTAACGCCATGTTATGACGCCATGTGTTGACGCCATGTGTTGACGTCGCACATGACGTCGCCAACGCGGAAGTATGCGTCCACTCCTTTATAGCCTTCAGATCTGCAGCTGAGTAGAAATTCATGGCATCAAATCGGGATTGTTCCGTTCCGTCATCTTCCGCTTGTTCCGGGGTCGGGTCGCGGGGGCAGCAGCCTCAAACGGGCAGCCCAGGCCTCTCTCTCCCCGGCTGCATCCTCTAGCTCACCTGGAAGGATCCCAAGTCGTTCCCCGGCCAACTGTGAGATATAGTCTCTCCAGCGGGTCCGGGGTCTGCCCCTTGGTCTCCTCCCGGTGGGACGTGCCCGAAACACCTCGCCCGCGAGGCGCTCGGGGGGCATCCTGACCAGATGCCCGAACCACCCCATCTGGCTCCTCTCGACCTGGAGGAAGAGCGGCTCGACACCGAGCTCCTCCCAGATGGCCGAGCTCCTCACCCGATCTCTGAGTGAGAGCCCAGCCACCCTGCGGAGGAAGCTCATTTCGGCCGCTTGTACCCGCGATCTCATTCTTTCGGTCACCACCCACAGCTGGTGACCATAGGTGAGGGTTGGAACGTAGATCGACTTGTAAATCGAGTTGTTTGAAAATAAGTTATTTAGAATTGTACAGTATAAGGATCTTCTTCACCAGTCAACAAAAAATATTCATCCCGATCCTGCCCGACTTCCGAGTTTTAGTCATGTGGGTTAAAGCGCTCTATAACACATGAAAGACGCCAGATCAGATCTACTTTACAAATACCAAACCTCCTGAGATCTACCAGTCCCATGTTACCATCGCAAACCCCACAGATCATTTCCAGCCTGCTGTAACAACCCCTACAACACGATTTGTTACATTCGCACACGCACACACTCACAGCGCTGTGCGAAGGGGAGGGGCCACAGCAGCACTGTGGGCTGCTTATTGATTACAGGCTTAACAATGGGATTTGTATTAAAAGCATCATTTGTAAAGAGTGTGTTTGGTCAAATTTGAACCGACTTTTACGTAGATTAAAAAATTCCTTAGGGTGGTTAAGTTCGTCGAGTTTTGTGATGTTTTAAAGCAACTCGGGAAATGCCGATTGTAAATAATAAGACGTGGGGAAAAGATGACACTTGGGAACTGAACTTAAAGTGAATTGAAGACAGTGAAATGAAGCATTTGAAGCAGTATTGAAACAATTCATAAGAAAGATGGACCGCACAATAAAAAGATGAATTGTAAATCATCACATTTGAACTCATTTTGAAACCATGCTCTGTAAATTACTTAAAGATTTTGTTTAGTGTTCTGAACCGCTTGTTCTTAACAGGGTAACAGTGATGCCTGAGCCTGTCCCAGCTTATTCAAGACAAGAGGCAGGATAAACCTCGAACAGGTCGCTAGCCTGTTGCGAGGTCACAGACACAGACTCATTCCTAGGGCAATTTCGTACCGGCCAATTAACCTAACACACATGTTTTTGTAGAGTGGGAGGAAACCGGAGTACTCGAAGAAAACCCACACATGCACGGGGAGAACATGCAAACTTGACACAAAAAGACCGAATTAATTGAAATTCCTTCATCTGTTTGGGAGAAATCACGTTCACAATGTTACAAAACTGCAGATGGAGGCTTTGACAGTCCAAGGGCTTCATGCCAAATTAAATCGGAAGTCAGGACAGAAATAAAACTGGATGTGGACGACATGAAGAAATGTGTCAAACGGAGACTAAACCAACACATTTGAATTTGAATGATCCTGATCAGCATTTTAAACCAAAAGAGGATTCAAATAAGAATGTGTTATAAATAAAAAATACTTTCCCAGAATATAAAATCTAAAGAACAGAAAAAAAGGGTATACATTTTCAGTGTTTCAGGTCTGGATATCTATCATGACGTTCCTCTGCCTGAGCCGAAAAGAGAATAAATAAGTTATTTTCCCCAGAAACTCCTGGTGGTGTGATGTTGCCTCCTGCTGAGGATGCAAAGCCAAAAAACAAAACCTAGTAATATGGAAATAGTTGGAGTTTTTTTTCGCATTTCTTTCATCACTAACATACAGAGCAGTGGCGTTGTTTGGTCTGGAGACTGTGGAGAAAACAGCAGGCAATTCTGGAAGCACAGAAATAAAGATGCTGAGGTTTTCTTTGGGAGGAACCAGGATGGATGGGATCAGGATTGAGGACATGTTAAAGGTTTTGGAGGTAAAGTCAGAGAGGCCAGACTGAGATAGTTTGGAGTTTTTCAAATAAAATTGAGGAAATACTATCTCCAGTGAGATGCTTAGTTTGGAACTGCCAGGCAGGAGGCTGAGTGGAGGACCAAACTCAGTGTGAGTGTTTGCGGGTTGAACGTGTCATGGTTTCCTCGCCTACCACCAGAGGGAGCACAGGACCTTCCCTCATCTCCCTGATTTGTGACACCTAAGGGTGATTGGCCTGCTGCCTTTCATTCAGGGTCGGGTCATCACCCCTTCCAGCCAGGTCTTTCTGGATGCCCAACCAAGAGACATGCCTGAACATTTACATTGAAACATTCCTTTTGAATCATTCGTCCTGGACTTGGGTTCTCCTCCTCTTTTTGCCCCTCATTGTGACAGATTGACCCAACCATGAATTGACCCAACCTGTCCAGTTTGCCTCAAGCCTGCCCAGGACGACTAAATTCCTGCCCAGGATGGCAAGCGCCCTGCCCAAGTCACCAAGAACCCTGGTCAAGCAGTGCCCAGGTCAAACCCAGCCGTGGGCAAGCCTTGGCCAGGTCAAGCCCTTACTAGGTCAAGTCTGCCCATGTCTGCCCATAGACAACCTGGAGGTGTGGAGGTGGTTGTTAAGGGGAGGTACTGTCATTGTTCCCTTGTCTACCACTAGAGGGAGCCCCTGACCTTCCCTCATCTCCCTGATTTGGGACACCTGAAGGTGATTGGCCTTCAGACTATTTAAAGGCAGTCTGCCTTTCATTCGGGGTCAGGTCATCACCCCTTCCAGCCAGGTCTTCCTGGCTGGCCAACCAAGAGACATGTCTGAACATTTACATTCAGACATTCCTTTTGAACCACGTTTTTTTTTTTCCTTTGCAGCTTTACTAGATTCCTTTACTCCTTTTCGTCCTGAATTTGCGTCCTCCTCCTCCCCCTGCACCCTCATTATGACAGAATGATGCACAAGTGTTTTTTGAAGTGATAAAATAACTCATAAAATAGCAAAGTGAACAAACTTCTTTTCCAGAATCACGAGTTTAATTTCATTAAACAATAATAATAAAAAAATCATTTCGGCTGCACTACTGAAACAACTTCACTAAAAAGCCCTACGAAACGTATAATCTGAGCAAAGATGCGTTACATTTGTCCCCCGAAACGAGACGCGTGTTAAAAGAAAGAAAACAACACATTCAAAGTGATTTAAGAGGAACAGAGTGAGAAAAACAAATAAAGCTAACAGATGAAATAAAAAGAAAAACTAAGTGAAAGTGTGACATCTCAATCCTAAAGCATAATTATCTTGTGTGGAAACACTGAGAAGCTGTGAATAAAAATACTCTCACCATAGGGAAAGCTTTTACGCAGCATGGAAGAATAAATAAAACACCTTCTGTTTCGTTCCATCCATCCTTTACAGAAGTGCTTTTTAAGAACAGTTTCGTTCACTCGGTAACAAAACAATCTAAATAGTCGCTCTGTTTCTAAAACGAACCACATGTTTGTGATTATACTTTCAAAATTTGGTTGAAATGAACAGCTCTTTTTTTTTTTTTTTGACTAAATAATAGAGGCACTTCATGGGTTCAAAATCCACTGAGACCACAAACATTTTATTTAAAAGGCCTTTTTTTTTTCAGCGTATAAACTTAGAAAAATGTTCACAATTTGGTGCCAAGATCATGCAAAATCCACCACAAAGCAGTAGATTTACATACTTCCAACATTATGAGGATTTATTAAGTACAGATAATTATAGCTCCTTTCATCCAATGAACTGAAAGGTCATTGCACAGCGACATGTTTCCACCGTTTAGCAGCTTTCTATGGCCCTTGCCACACGTAGCCGAGTATTTTTTAAAACGCATATATTTTTATCCGTTTTGTCCTACCGTCCACACAAAAATGGAGTTTTTTTTTTAAATCAAGACCAGCGCTTTTGAAAACTCCCACCAAAGTGGAGATTTAGGAAAACTCCGTTTTTGCATTTGCGTGTGGACGTGCGAAAACGAAAATTTGCGTTTTTATGCGTCACTACCTGCAGTGGTGGAACGTAACGCAGTAAATGTACTTTGTTACTGTACTTAAGTAAAAAAATTGTGAATCTGTACTTTACTTAAGTAAAATTTAAGACCGGTACTTTTACTTTACTACATTTTTAGAGCAAATATCTGTACTTTTACTTCGCTATTTTTCAAAAGTGTGTTTTACATTTTTTGTTACATTTTTGTTCAGGAATTTGTAAAATACACAGGTTTTTTTTGCGCATCTTGAAGCCGCATCGTCAAAATCAAAAGAAGCAGTTGATCGGGAGAAGAAGTAATGAATCGAGAAACATTTTCCGCATTCATTCAGCGCCAAAAACCTAACATCAAATATAGTACAAATTAAAAGGAGTCAGAAGATCGTTGTTCGTTGTGTTTATTTCTAAATAAAAAGAGTCAGAAGATCGTTGTTCGTTGTGTTTACTTCTAAATAAAAAGTTGAGCCATCATTACACAGAGCAGGGGCGGATCTAGAATTTTCCTAAGGGGGGCGGGGGGTGCTTTGACAAAGCCAATATATAGTGACTGGGGGCCTCCCCCCCAAAACATTTTAAAAAATAAGTGTCATTTTTCTCCATTTTGGTGCCCATTCACTGGCCCTTCTAAGGTATAGCTTGACTTGCCCCCTTTTCTTTTCTTTTATTTATTTATTTTTTTTTGTGGACCAAAAGAGGCGGGAGAGGGGGGGGTCACACCCCTGCAGAGTATTTATCCTGGTTACCATGATGACACCCTATAGCACAACAAATAACATTTGAATTGTGATCAAATACTTGTACTTTTTACTTAAAAAGTACAATTTACACCAACTACTTTTGTACTTTTACTTAAGTAGATTTTTTTATTTTTACTTTATTTTTTTTGCCTAATTATCTGTACTTTTACTTAAGTACAAAAAGTGAGTACTTCATCCACCACTGACTACCTGTGACTAGTAATGCACATACGTCATTCGTGTGCGTCCTTGTTTGGATCACAAACAAGGTTTGGGCAGCATGGACCTAATCTATATTTTAATGTGTTTTATTAACTTTATAGTCGATGACGACTTTTAAAAGAAATTCCACCTCCTTGTCGGTCCACACAAACCAGATGCCTGGCGCCATGTTTCAGGTTTTGCGGTAATGACAACAAAGGTGCTCTGATTGGATAGTTCAGAACTTAAGTTTACATCAATACTGCCGACTACTGGTCTGGCATGCTCATAATCGCACTAAGAAGTGTATTTATACGGTTCCGTGTGGACGCGGATATTTTGAAAACTGTTACGTGTGGACGCGAGCGTTTTCCTAAAACGGAGGACAGCAGATATGCGTTTTCAAAAATCCTCAGCTACGTGAGGACGGGGCCTATGTCTGAACCCATTTCAACACACTTTCCCTTTTTTAAATATAATTAAAAACTGTTTAAACCCTCCTTTTTATATCAATAAAAACAGCTGCATATTTTAAAATGGCATCGGTTGTTCTTGTCGTGATCTCTGCAGTATTTTTAGGTCGGATGATGATGCAGAAACAAACTCTTTACGCTGATTTGGCACAGCTTGACTAGCTTGAAAACTGGAAACGGATATCTGGTATAAATGTTTTTTTTTTTTTTTTGCTGTATGATCTGTGAGTCACGCAGCATACCTTCATTTCAGTTTAATACTAAAAAGCAGCGATAAAATCTCAAGCGTCGGGACAGAAATGGACCACACTTGTTAGCATTTTGCTCGCTGAACGAAGACTTAAGTTTTTTTTGAAGAGGGGGAAAAAATTACTGATCGATGTTTTTTTCTGTCATTTTTTTTGGTGCTAAAACAACAAAAGCAAGTCAAACTTAATTCAAAATCCAACTATGGTGAGATTTTTTTTCATGATCTTACATTGTTTATCTAAAAAAAAAAAAAAAGCCCAATTTGACTTATTTATGAACCATGTTTAAGAAATTTTTGAAAATACTAAAAAATAGTATTTTTGTACAAATTATTTTTTAAAATCAAAATATTTAAAATTTGGTTTCATTTGATCATTTTTATGCTGATGTAGTTCATATTTTATGATGGTGTAATAATTCTGTATTTTTTACCGTTACACTGAACTCCAAATCCCATCATTCTTTGCAAAATTATACATTTTTAGTGGGACTTATATCTTTAAACGTGCAAAAAAATCCCAATCAAACACATAAATAGGAGTTATTTTTTCTGAATGTTGATGAAAAAACACTAGAACTTGATATTTTCATTTATTTCTTGGTAAAGAGAAAAAATCTTATCTAAATTTTGAAGAAAAAATAAATTTCTCCATGTTCCCATTGACTTCCGCGAGGGCAACGGCCCATACACGAAGTACCGTCCTCTCTCACCCCGGCTGCATCCGCCAGCTCACCTGAGAGGATTCTAAGGTGTTTCCTGTCCAACTGTGAGACATAGTCTCACTAGAGGATCCGGGGTCTGCCTCTGGGTTTCCTCCCATTGGGACAAGGCATTTGAGAAACACTGAAACTAGATGCCCGAACCACCCCATCTGGGTCTTCTCGACTTGGAGGAGCAACAGCTTTACTCCGAGCTCCTCTTAGATGGCAGAGCACGTCACTCTATCTGTGGGTGAGAGCCCAGCCACCCTGCAAAGGAAGCTCATTTCAGCCGCTTGTATATGTGATCTCATTCGTTCAGTAACCACTCACAGCTGGTTACCATGGTGAGGGGAGGAACGTAGATCTACTGGAAAATCCAGAGCTTTGCTTTTCGGCTCAGCTGTTTTCACCACTACAGACTGATGCAGTGTCGTATCTATTGCGGCGGCTTCACATTGCTTACGGCTTATCGGCCACTTCTGAACGTCTGATATGTAAATTTAAGACAGATTTTCTAAATTATTGGTTGAAATGCTGCCATTTCTCGCCCAGCAAGAGTTCATCGCTACTTTCATATTGCAAACATAAACTTTTCTCAACAGAACTTGTAACTTCAGCAGAAAAAATCCAACGCAAAAAACCCCAAAACAATTATCATTTTACAAACTTTTTTTTCTCTTTCAAACTATTAACAAAGCAATAAAAATGAATAAAACCTGTAAATAAGTTACAGAAATAAAACTCTGTGTGTACAGTACTAAAAACCTAGACTACATCTTTCAAACGGATCAAGTCTATAAATACCTTTACAAAATATACAAGTTAATTAATCAAATAAACTTTTAACGATTAAATGTCTCACTCCGAACTCGGTCTTCCATCAGCAAATAATATCTTAAAAAAGTTCTTTTTTTGTTTTGAAGCACAATATTATACATATTTGCATTTCTATATTTACAATAAATCCGATTTTTTTGATATATAATATAATATGTGTATAAAAACGAAGCCCTCCGACCTGAAACCTTGAGGATTTATCATGTAACTACGATGAACTGACCGATCCCATCATGCATTTCACTCTATAAGTCCATTCCTCACCTCTTATTTTCTTTTAATTCAGTCTCAGAGGATTTAATCCCAGTAGGCACGCGATGGTCCTCCCCAAACCCCCCATTCTCCACGCACAGTTTGTAACAAAAAAATGGCCCTGGTACAAAAATATACTTTCATTTCTGAAAAAAAGAACACAAAAAAAAAAAAAATCCTTCAATGTTGGAAGAGTCTGTGAGGAAAAACTGGTCAAAGAGTTTTAAGACGAGCTGTGGAAGCATTGCATGCTGGGAGTTTGTGTCCGAATGTTTAAGAGTCACAGCGAGGTGATTGTTTGTCATAAACTGTGAGGATGAAAGGTCAACGCGGGACGTCTCTATGTCCTGATCACCCCGTTGCTAGGGTGTTGCTTGGTGAGACAGGGCTCGTCTGGTAGGGGGTCGTGGGCGAACACAGAGTCGTCTCCTGATGAGCAGGTGCTGTTGGAGTCCTGGCAGGTGGGGGAGTACTGCTCGAAGGGCACCGACAGGTCCAGGTACTCCTGTCAGAGGAAAGATCGGAGGTCAAATAGAAGCAGTCTGCTATCATAAACCCAAACAGACCATCAGAGTTTCTAACCATTTACTTTTAAAGTTGTAAACAAAGTTCAGTTTGGCCTCGTAAAAAAAGACTGCTGTTTGCCCAAAGCTGCCTTTAAATCACGAGCTTTTTCCGTCCATACTGCGCTGCCTGGTGGGTAGTTAGCATGGTAGCTTTTGTGACGTACTGAAATGTCTCTCCACATTGTGCCGCTTACGCGTCGCCACAGTCGCACCGCAGATGAGACACACACAGTTTTCTTTCACGTTAGTAAAAAAGAACTCTTCCTCACATTCACTGTGAAAATGATAAGTTTTCTTCCCTTTTTCTGCCATGTTTTTGTGGGTAGAAAACGCGCTCATAAGCACATCTCAGCAAAGCTGGTTTGTCATGCGCACTAGACTGAGTTCTTATACTGTATTAAACTTTTTTTGTGATATACATTTTTTTTTTATGTTTTTATGTATTTGTTTTTAAATTTACATCACTGTAAATAAAATTCAAAAAGAATAGCAACACTGTTAAAAATTTTTTTAGATAGAGGTAATTTGTGATTAGTGCTATTTTTAGAACTGGCCTGTGGACGACTGATGCGGTCGCTGCGGGCACCGCGTTGGTGACCCCTGGTTTAGTTGCTCCTGACCACTACCCGGACGGTTAGATGAGTTTCTGGCATGTCTGAAATTTTGTTGTCGCTTTTGGAAACATGGCACTGTTGAAGCAGCACTATGGAGCCATAACCCTAATAGGTTCTGACGTCATTATGTTGCACGTTAACCCAAAATGATATCTATAACCATGGCAACAATCACATGAAATTCAACCTCAGTTTAATTTCCCTAGTGAGTTGTGAGTGGTTCATTCGCAGCAGACCATCGGATCATACAGTGTGCGCTAAAATTGTGAGGCTCAAATTAGGGGCACTCTTATTGGCGCTCCTCACTCGGGTGAGGAGCTCTGCCATCCGGGAGGAGGTCGGTGTCGAGCCGCTCCTCCTCCAGGTCAAAAAAAACCCAGATGGGGTGGTTCGGGCATCTAGTTGGAATACCCCAGCTCACCCAGGATCCTTTTGGGATCCTTTAATGTAGCACAATGTATTTTCAACTCTAGCGCATATAAAAAAATTTAAAAAGTTTTTGTATTTTTTGTAAAAAATCTAAAATTTTTTATTTGAAGATGAAAAAAATCAACCATGAAAAAACATAATCTGTAAAAGTAAAGATGACTATATTTCTGGTTATGTGCATGTGTGTGTTATTTTGCCGAAGAAAGACTCACGTCTGTGGAAGTCATGGATAAAACTCGATCATGATCTTCTACCAGTTGTCTGAAAGTCGGCCTTTGGGATGGCACAGCGTGCCAGCACTCCCTCATGATCATATAACTGAAAGACACAAGTCAGGGTTTCATTTCTTTGCATCAGGATGGTAAATCAGTCAAAAATTGAATGGTATAAACTGGTATGGAACTCACAGCTCATGTGTGCAGTTGGCAGGTTTGTCCATCCGATGACCTTCCTTCAACAGCTTAAAAAGTTCTTCGACAGGTATCCCTGGGTATGGCGAGCCGCCTAGGGTAAAGATCTCCCACAGCAAAACCCCATAGGACCACCTAAACACAAACACATACACAGAAAAATTAGGAGCCCCATTTATAAAGGCTTGTAGATTTTAAACTGACTAAATGTTTTTGGTCAAAATGTCAAACGCAAGTCAACGTGATCTCTATTCCGCCCCAAACGCGCCTCTAAAACTCCAAATATGGATTATGAAAATGTTGCGAGGCATATATAATGGGTCGCAAATGAGCCGGTGCCACCTGTCGTTACTCATTAACACTTCCGAGATTTTATATTGAGCTGTGATGGCGTCTTCTGCCAGTAAAAGACAGCGGAAAGGGAGGTAGTTACCACGACGCACAGTGACCGGCTCCAGTGAAAGAACAGTGAATCGATATCAGCCACTGGACGCAGTCCAAGAAATTTGGAGCTCAATGTGTTAATATTATTATTTATGTCAAGGATGTAAAATATCGTGTACAAGTGGATGCACTACAGCGCACAAATTCAGAATGAGTTCAAATGTGGTGACCGACATTATGCATGGATCTTAAGAGACAATCTTTTCCATGATGTGGTCCATTTTCCCCATGATGCTTTCTAATTTTTTCCTCACTGCTTCAAATGCTTCATTTCACCGTGTTGTGTTCATTTCAGGTTCTGTCTACAAGTGTCGACTTTCCCCACGACTTATGATGTTAGGGTTAGACTAACGTTAGGGTTAGGCTAACCCTAACCCTATGATATGTTAGGGTTCCATCTGAATAGGAAGTTCCATCCGTATGGAAGTTGAAACATCTCAATCATCAAACACACTGTCTAGAAGACAACTTTTTTCTACAATGGATTACTCCTGGACTAATGAGGGATTACACGTCACGTCCATTAAAATCCAGTCTAGTTAAAATGAAAGAACCTACAATAACGAACTCTTTGGATTATATTTATCGTCATCCAGGTGAAACGCTAACCAGGGCTGTAATCTATTTTAGTCTCTCTGAGTGAGTGGACAGCTCCATCATACCGAAGTAGATTAAAATAAGTGAAAGTAATCAGATAATGATTTGGTGTAATGAGCCGCGGTTCACATGGTGAATTTAATCAGAATCAGAATGCTTTTATTGCCATGTCAATGAAGAATATCAGAGACTAGGAACTTGCTTTGATACAGCTGTGCAATAATATAAGATAAAAATAATAATAATAAAAAATAATAAATAAAAAAAAAATAAAATAAAACAAAAAATTTTTTTTTAACAAAACAGAGTGCTCAGAAAGAAAAAGAAAAGTAGTGCCATGTCATAGAAAATAATAAAAAATAATAAAGATAGTAAAGTGACAAGAGGGAGGTGACTAAGAGATGTGGGGTTCAGGTTATAAAGTATTAATTAGACTAACGGCAGAAGGGAAGAAGCTGTTTTTGTGGCGGGACGTTCTGGTCCGAATGGACCGGAGCCTCCTGCCCGAGGGGAGTCGCTCAAAAAGTCCATGTCCAGGGTGGGAAGGGTCAGCTGCTATCCGACCTGCACGCCCCCGAGTCCTGGAGACGTACAGGTCTTCGAGAGATGGAAGGCTGCAGCCGATCACCTTCTCTGCAGAGCGCACAATGCGCTGCAGTCTGTGTTTGTCCCTGGCTGTGGCTCCAGCGTACCATACGGTGATGGAGGAGGTGAGGATGGACTCGATGATGGCTGTGTAAAACTGCACCAACTAATTAGCTTTCTCCTCACTTTATGGTGGATTTTATCTAATTAACTAAACTCACAAACCAGCAGGCAGTAAACGACCATTTCATGGAAAAGATGGGATGTCAAAAATTCCTATTGTTTGACCAAAATGACCAATCATCAGTTTTTCATTTATTTATCAATAAGTTTCAGAACGAGTTCTACTTTAGAACTACTTGTTTCAATATGGCGGGGCATCTCTCGCTCGTTTGTTCCAATGTGAAGTGCAAGGGGTGTTCACACTCTCGCTCATTGAGCCACAAGTATTCCTTTGATTACAAGTGACAAAAAATGCATGTGGTTGGCAGCGCGACCGCGAGCAGAACGTGCAGGCTCTCTCAAGACTTACGAGAATAAGTACCTCGCAAGATGTTGAACAATATACCTCTTTATCTGCTCATCAATGGTTGGTACTAAGTCATTTTGGGCTGTTTAGCAGTGGTGGAACATAACAAAATGAATGTACTTCGTTACTGTTTTTAAGTAAAAACTGTGTACCTGTACTTTACTAAAAAAAATTTGAGACCTGTACTTTTTACTTTTACTTCAATAGATTTTAAAAGTGGGTTTTTGCATTTTTCGTTACATTTTTGGTCAGGACTTTGAAAAATATAGGGTTTTTTTTAGCGCATCTTGCTGCATTGCCAAAATCAACCTGTAGAGGGAGCAGTTGATCGCCTGCGGTCTCCAAGAGGGAGAAGAAGTAATAAATCGAGGATCAATAAGCATCAAGAGTAAACATTTTCCGCAGTCATTCACCACTGGTGTTTGGTTAAAATGCCTTCAATGGTTTGGGAGTTTACAAAAATGGTACAGAAGCACGGACGGATAGAGCGATTAAAAGACACCCTGGCAAAAACGTGTTTTACAATGTTAGACATGTTTTGTCCGAACACCTCGCTAAAAGGCTTCTTGTTCTAGAGTAAAATTTCACAGTCTTTGACCATCTTAGTTCGACCAGTTGGAACATATACTACATGTACGCTGGCACTATACATGTTTATCACACCACTAAAGGGTTGTTGATCCAAGTTACTGGTACTCCGAGTACTTTTCTCCTCTCCCTCAGAGGAGAAGGAGTTACGTTGATAAAAAAGAAATTTTATAGAAAAAAAAAAAAAACAAATTGGATTCTAAGTTACTGAAACTATGAGTAAAATATCATCTCTGTTCGTTCTGAAGACCTTGCTCAGGTGTGTGATTATTCATCATCTTTTCCGATGTGTCCTTGCCGTCTGTTCGGCGTCTGAAAGCAGACATTATCCAGCAGGACCTTCTGTTCCTGCCAGGTGGCTCATCTTCACGGCTAAAAGTCAAGCAGTGATTCAAGCATCACATCATCTTCTTCCCAGAGTGTGGAAAACCCATTACTATGTTGGAATCAGGATGTCAGAACTAAGGATGTCCTCTGAGAAATGCCGTCTGACTGACCAGCGAGATGAACAGAAGAGGAGGAGAAAGAATCCGTTTTTATTTCAGAGCTTTTTAAATTTGCACACACTAGTATCATACATATATCTTACATACCGTATTTTCCGCACTATAAGGCGCACCTAAAAACCTTAACTTTTCTCTAAAGTCCACGAAGTGTCTTTTAACCCGGAGCGTCTTATATATGGATTAATATTGAGCTACAAGAGGTTTCACAACTGCTATAACCAGCCGCCGACTCCATTTCCCCCGTAGAAGATGTAATGCGTGGTGCATGCTGGGATATATGAAAGGGCGTCTCATTAGGTGTGTTCGAGATGACACAGGCGGACTTACCTATTTCCATTTGTGTGTTCGTGTAAACACCCGGAAATGGCTCCTACCAAGAGACACTGTTACACCGCAGAGTTTAAACTCAAGGCGATCGGTCACGCAGTGGAACACGGGAATAGAGCCGCAGCGAGAGAGTTTAACATCAATGAATCAATGGTGAGCAAGTGGAGGAAGCAAGAGGATGCGCTGCGCCAAGTAAGTAAGACTAAACAGAGTTTATCTCCAATGGAAGATAAACTGTGTCACAAAAATACTAATACTTTATCTCAGAGAAAATAATAAACCAGCTGTTTATTCATTTTGGGAGTAAAAACAGAAAGTTGTTTTGTAATTGTTAATAAAGTTTGACTGACCTATCTGACTGTTTTTTTTTTTTTTTTACTGTACATTCCCTTTAGCGCAGCACCATTTAGTGAATGCATAACGTAACCCCAGCCTTTACTGTAGCGCCTTATAATGAAGTGCGCCTTATAGTGCGGAAAATACGGTAATTTTAAGATCTAAATTAATCAAATAAATCAATCAACTTGATTTAATTCAAGCAGCTTGTATCAAGCTTTTTGTTTCAAATGTTTCTCGACGTTTCCAAAGCGCACCTCGAATTGCCCAACGAGTTATTAGTGAAGAACTTTTTTCCATTAAATCCAAAGTCATTGAAGTTTTTTTTATTTCATAACGTCCCCCCTCGATTTACAAGTCGATCTACGTTCCTACCCTCACCTATGGTCACCAGCTGTGGGTGGTGACCGAAAGAATGAGATCGCGGGTACAAGCGGCCGAAATGAGCTTCCTCCGCACGGTGGCTGGGCTTTCACTCAGAGATCGGATGAGGAGCTCTGCCATCCGGGAGGAGCTCGGTGTCGAGCCGCTCCTCCTCCAGGTCGAGAGGAGCCAGATGGGGTGGTTCGGGCATCTGGTAAGGATGCCCCCCGAGCGCCTCGCGGGCGAGGTGTTTCGGGCACGTCCCACCGGGAGGAGACCAAGGGGCAGACCCCGGACCCGCTGGAGAGACTATGTCTCACAGCTGGCCGGGCAACGACTTGGGATCCTTCCAGGTGAGCTGGAGGATGCAGCCGGGGACAGAGGGGTCTGGGCTTCCCGCTTGAGCGGGAAGCGGAAGCGGAAGATGACGGAACGGAACTTCCCCCCTCTGATATGACTGTGAACCATCCTTGTCAGGATCCCTCACCTGCCGCCAGAGGGAGCCCTGGATGTTCCCAATCAATCCGATTAGGATGACCTGGGGATGATTCCTGATTCCACACACCTGTGCACCTTGCCATCTATTTAAGGGGAATCACCCCAGATTTTCTTGTCAGGTCTTACCATCCCTTCCAGCCAGGTCACCCTGGTTGCCTGACCATGTTTGGACTTTGTTGTTGTTGTTTGGACTTTTAAAACCTAAAGTTAATCCTGTGCTTCTTGCTTTATAGACTTTCCTGATTTGAGTTAATAAACCATGTTTGAAGTCCTGCAATTAGGTCCTCCTCCTTCCACATCCCTAAAACCCTTTCAATCCTAACCTCTGATATTGAGATGAGACGCTTATGAAGAAACTTTAAAGTCTACATCAAGCTGTTTCTGTTTGAAGAAGTGTGAACTTGACTGGATCACAGGGATTTCTCTCCAAACGGTTCCTGTGGTTATTTATGTTCTGATTGAGGTTTTTTGACAGATTCATTTCAATGTTTCCTCCTCACACAGCAGGAAAAACAATCCCAGGTGAAAAGCCAAAGCGCCGCAGGCCGTGTGAGTGACTACTGTACACAGGAGGAGGGGGTTTGTTCAGGGGATTGACTCTGTAATCCGGACCTGCTGAAATAACAGCAGACTGATTCTCTGGTCTGCTGGAATCATACCGTGCTGTGCTTACAGGGTCTTGTTTTGCTTGGATGGCCGTGTGGGGGGACACAGTGTCTGGCCTGAACTGTCTGAGGGTCAACAAGTTACTAGATTCTAGCAACTATGAGGTAGATTAGAACTTTCCTGTTCACTCCTAATCAGAGATATCAAAAGTTGTAAAAGGTGCCTTCGTCTCCGCTGGCTCCTCACTTTTGAACAGAGGTGGAAAAACACCCGAGGGGAAAGCCTGGAGATGAATCCAGTGACCCTGTTATCTGCTTTTGTTGGGGGCGGTCGGATTTGCGCTGATAAAACAGCAGTAAGACGATGAAGCTATGGTGTGTTTTTGTCTCCTTCTGATGTCGTATCGGGAGGTTTAAGAACAAACGTAGGCAGGAATGTGAACCCCCCCCTGATTCACTCGGGATTATCAGGACAGTGAACGATGGATTTTATTGGTCCGGGAACAGCCTGCTTCCATATTCACATGGACGATTTTAAGGTTTGATGCTAACGTGCTCAGTCACGATATTTCAACAGGCACATTCCAGCCGACTATAGCAGCGCCACATGAGAAGACAAGTTAGAATGAAGCGCTTCGTTTGTGCAAACTCACACATCGCTCTGGTGCGTGTAGACCCGGTCGAAGAGAGCCTCTGGAGCCATCCATTTCACGGGCAGACGACCCTGAAAGAAAAGAAATCAAACAAACCCGCCTCGGTTAGTAAAACCATTCCATACGAACCCTAAAACAAGCAATCATGACCATGATTTAAAAAAATCTCATGATCCTCATACAGTTCAGTCATTTATAAATGAAAGATTTATATTCAAATGTACAAAAAATAGTTCATGTTGATCTGTACTTCTTCTTCTTCTTCTTTTGGCATTTCCCTTCAGGGGTCACCACAGCAAGTCAGCTTCCTCCATCTAACCCTATCCGCTGCATCCTCTTTGGTCACACCAACTATCTTCATGTCTTCCTTCACTGTATCCATGAACCTCCTCTTTGGTCTTCCTCTAGTCGTTTTTCCTGGTGGTTCCAAATCCAGCATCCTTCTTCCGATGTACTCTCTCTCTCTCCTCTGTACATGCCCAAACCAGTCTTGCCTCTCAAACTTTATCCCCAAAACCTCTAACATGTGCTGTTCCTCTGATCCTGTCCATCCTGGTCACTCCCAGAGAGATCCTCAGCATCTTCATCTCTGCTACCTCTATCTCTGTTTCCTGTCTTTTCCTCAGTGCTACTGTCTCTAGCCCAAACAGCATGGCCCATCTCACCACGGTTTTGTACACTTTCCATTTCATTCTAGCTGAAACTTTTCTGTCGCATATCACACCTGATACTTTTTTCCACCCGTTGCGCCTGCCTGAACACATTTCTTCACCTCTTTTCCACACTCTCCAATGCTCTGCACTGTTGATCCTAGATACTTAAAATCTTTCATGTTGATCTGTACAACTTGTAGATTTTGTCTTAAAACTCTCGACATCTGAAACTTTTCGCTAACATGCTAACAAGTTTTCAGCTTGTCTAACATGCAGCTGCAAGAATATTTGCAGGAACTAGAAGAAAACCAATTAATCGTGCTGTTCCCTTTACTGGATCCCAAATGAATTCAGAATGAAGTTTAAAATTCTCTTACGAACTTCCAAAGCTGTAAATGGTTAGGCCGTATCCTACGGTCTTAACATACCGCGTCAACCAATCTGAAGAGTGCCATTTGCTATATGAAAGCACCAAATAAAAGGAATGACAACCCCACGACAGCACAAATAAATTCCTATTCTGGAACGTACATATGTAACCAGGTCAGCTAGAAACAGAGTAAGCTTTATAGTTGCTAGCAGGCTGCAAGGAACAAGAAACCCCTCAGGGAGGATCTCTTGATCGGCCATTAGATCCACCCCCTTTTACCACGCTTGCTTCATTAGATTTTTAATAAAAGAACGATACTTACATTTGTGGTCTTTTTGTAGTAGTCTATATTGTGCACATCTCTGGCCAAACCGAAGTCGGCAATTTTCATCACGTTGTCTTCAGTCACAAGAACGTTTCTGGCTGCCAGGTCTCTGTGGATGCACTGGAACACAATTCAAAGATGTCTCATTAAAACACTGGATTACAGTCGCAGACAAACACATACCAGCTACTTTTCATTATTTTGTGTTTGGTTTCAGAGTTCTGAGATGTGGTTTCAGACGCCTGCCTCAGTCAGGATTATGATAAGTGTTGTTATGGACTAAATTAAACTGTTTTTTATTTGTTTTTGTCATGCTAAATCCCTCCCACCCTCTCCATGAATCTGTGGACCATCTGAAGACCAGCTTCAGCAACAGACTCCTGCAACCCTACTGCTCGAAGGAACGGTACAGAAAATCATTCTTTCAAATCCTTCATCCAACTACTGTATTTAACCCTTCACTTTCAAACCTGTAATTACTTGCCATTCACAATGTTGTATGAGATTATATGAATGTAACAGTGCAGCACTCACATTTCCCTTCAGGGATAAATAAAGTATATTCAATTCAAATTCAATGTAGCACATACTGAAACAACAAAAAACTCAGAGCGGAATCTCCAAATTCATCTTTACGATGAGTATTTCCTCTTCAGTCACACCAACTATCTTCATGTCTTCCTTCACTGCGTCCACGAACCTCCTCATTGGTCTTCCTCAATCCTCTTTCCTGGTGGTTCCAAATCCAGCATCCTTCTGCCAATGTACTCGGTCTCTCTTCTCTGTACATGTCAAAACCATCTCAGTCTGGCCTCTCTGACTTTATATCCAAAACCTCTAACATGTGCGGTTCCTCTGATCCTGTCCATCCTGGTCACTCCCAGAGAGATCCTCAGCATCTTCATCTCTGCTACCTCCATCTCTGTTTCCTGTCTTTTCTTCAGTGCTACTGTTTCTAGACCAAACAGCATGGCCGGTCTCACCACGGTTTTGTACACTTTTTCTTTCATTTTAGCTGAAACTCTTCTGTCACACATCACACCTGATACTTTCCTCCACCCGTTTCCAGCCTGCCTGCACACACTTCTTCACCTCTTTTCCACACTCTCCTTTGCTCTTGACTGTTGATCCTAAGTACTTAAAATCTTCCACCTTCTTTATTTCTTCTCCCTGCAACCTCCCTTTTCCACTGTATTGTGGGTTAGATAAGAATCAATCCCTATGAATACGTCAGGATTTCTAAAAAATAACGATAAGGGAAGTGATAAAACAGAGCAAGGATGAGCCGGCAAACACTAATGTCTGACCTTCTGAGAGGCGAGGTACTCCATTCCCCGAGCCACCTGGTAAGCACAGGATACCAGGTCTTTAAATGTGAGCTGCTCATCTGGGATTTTACAGGTATCGAAGGAGTAGTCCATGCCCGGTGGCCTCCGCGCTCGCAGGTACTCCCTGAGGTTCCCCTTAGAGGCGTATTCCACCAGCACATATAGAGGACCTGTGAAGAGGACACAAGAGTAGCTAAGACCTGCTTCTTTCCTTCCGGGTCTGAGCAGAACTATTGTCTCACCGTCCTGCGTGCACGCCCCCAGCAGGTTGATGATGTTTTTGTGCTTGCCAATCATCTTCATCATCTCCATTTC
The DNA here is from genome assembly GCA_902685375.1 of Neostethus bicornis. Taxonomy (NCBI): domain Eukaryota; kingdom Metazoa; phylum Chordata; class Actinopteri; order Atheriniformes; family Phallostethidae; genus Neostethus; species Neostethus bicornis. Next base: position 22,487,676 of record LR738552.1, read on the forward strand.
TGACACCAGATCGGACAAATCTTTATCTGTAGCATCATCTACACAAAGCAAAGCTGGTTTAGAAACTTATGAAAAAACAAACAGAAATGGTGTGTCCTAGAGTGTCTTTCTAACCTTTCAGCATCTTTGCAGCGACTGTGAGCGGTTTGTTCGGCTTTTCTTTGTCGATGCCGACTGCCTCCGCCATGACCACCTGTCCGAAGCAGCCTTCCCCCAAAGGTTTACCCAGAGTTAGCCTGGAAGAGCAGCAAAACAAAATCAACCTATGCTTCTTCTTCAAGGCTTACCAATGACTGTAGATTGCAAATGGACATGGCAAGTCGCTTCTGCTAGTGTGACAAATAGCGGACTTCCTAGCTGTACATGCTAGCTACGAAACACCTCAGTGCCCTCAGACTTTTATTGAAAAAGTGGCGGCCATTACTCGGTTACTTTTGTTGTCACGGCAACCTTTCTGGTTGGAATTTGGAATTTTAAGTTTGCACTGATACCACTTGTTTCAAAATCAATATCGATGCAATACATCCCGACAGCGAGTATCAACACCGAGTACAGATATCGAGTAGCGATACTGAATACCAACACCATTACTATCAATATTTACATTTACTACTTTACTTTTCATTTGATTGTTTCTGCCATTAAGCAAACAAAATTGATGTTTTTGGGGAAATGCCAGATCAAGTAACAATTTTTCAAAATGTCGGTCGGTTGGTCTGCAAAGGTCGCTGTTTCTTGGACAATGAACATTATTTAACTGTTGTTTCTTACCGTGTGCGAGGGAACTCCCATTTTGGATCAGAGGGCAGCTCCAGCTCAGAGACATTAGCCAGCATCGGGCCATCGCTGGAGGAAAGGCGGGCGATCCGTACCAGCGGCGTGTTGGAGTTCATGGAGGAGTTTGAATCCAAGGACACCTGCTTGGGTGCAAAAATCATCTGTTATCGTCTCTGAAAGATCTCGTAGTCTGCATACAGATGGAGACAGGAAGGATGGAGGATAACTGAAAGGATTTGTCTGGAAGTATTTTTACCTTTTAAAAAATGAATACTTGAAGAACCAGAGTATCCATGAAGCATTCACTCCATACTAGGTACACTCATTCATTCCTGATGATGGGAGCTGCCATGCAAGGCAAATTGAGTTGCAGACGGTTTGCTACATCCCGCTCAATGTCTTCATCCTACGGTCTCTTCACCGTCTCATTCACTACAAGCAAATCGTGGAGCGCCTGTGCAAACACTATCCAGCTACACATGTGGACTTCAGGGACTGCAGAGCTGCTTTGGCAGATGTGTTGAGGCTGCCTGCTGAGGCAGTTGGTTGACCACCACCTAATAGGGAACGTGAGCTGGGTTTAGACCGTCGTGAGACAGGTTAGTTTTACCTTACTGATGATGTGTTGTTGCAATAGTAATCCTGCTCAGGTCGTCTGCAAGTGATTTAGCACCAGGCTCTCCACAAACATGCTGTGCGCAATGGGAGAGGGGCGGCCATCTTCCGGCCCCAGCCCCGCCCCGGCCCCGTTGCAAATGGCTCTGCGCACCGACCTGCGCGAGCGCGGGCCAACTATCCGAGACCAACCGAAGCTCCGTGGCACTTTGGTATCGTTACGTCTAGGCGGGATTCTGACTTAGAGGTGTTCAGTCACAATCCCACAGATGGTAGCTTTGCACCATGGTTGAGATCGCTTCGGCCCCAAGACCTCTCGTCATTCGCTTTACCAGATAAGGGAGGGAACCAGATACTAGATGGTTCGATTAGTCTTTCGCCCCTATATCCAGGTCGGACGACTGATTTGCACGTCAGGACCGCTGCGAGTCTCCACCAGAGTTTCCTCTGGCTTCGCCCTGCCCAAGAATAGTTCACCATCTTTCAGGTCCTGTCGCATGCGCTCCTGCTCCACCTCCCCGGCGCTGCGGGCGAGACGGGCCAGTGGTGCATCCGGACGCCCTGAGGGACCCGGGATCCCACCTCAGCCGGCGCACGCCGGCCTTCACCTTCATTGCGCCACGGGGTTTCCTGCCTTGCCCTCTGACTCGCGCGTGCGTCAGACTCCTTGGTCCGGACCAATTGGGAATTCGGTGTCCTCTTCAAGAACACATCGGTATGCACTCAGGAGATCAAACCAGCGACCTTCCGGTTACAGGACGGTCGCCCTATCCACTGAGCCATCCTTCCCTTATCTCCCTTACTATTGTTCAAATTTGGGATTTGCTCAGCTTTTAAGGAACAACTTTAATCTGGATTTAAGTCATTTTATTCTTGGTTTTATCGGTTTTATTTGGGATTTGACCACTTCTTTTCTGACAATAACTTTCTTTATTTTTAACCAAATTTATTCTCACTTTGACCAAGCTTATTGTTAAAATAAAGTCAACCTTTACCGTTAACATTTAAATGTTGTTTTGCTCTTGCACTTTGTAATAATGTCTCCCTGCAAAACAAACACTTGAGCACAAGCATCACTTCTAACACCGGGAGAGACTTTTACAAACTGTGGACCTGTGGCTGTGCGGATGAGGGAGGTAAGAAAAATGATTGAAGCAGGGTACAAAGGTGGGTGACACCCCGGTGAGATGGAAAGACCATCTCTATCCATCAACAAGCTCTTCCTAGATTGGCGGTCCTGCCACAGAGCCATTGGGCTCGGCATGCTCCCACCATTCATCTAATAGCCGCGGGGGGGGGGTAATGATGGTCGTGGTCCAAGTTTTTGATGGATCTGTTTGTGTCAGAGTCCATGAGCTCTGCCCCTTCAGGTGGGGGTCCTTTAACAAACAAGCCCACTTACCAGACTCCTGAACTGCCGGAAAATGAAAAAAAGCAAAGGGTCTGAACAGAATATCAGAAGCATGAAAAGTAATATGTGACGGAACATGCCGGGAGGTTTACAGGAGATTTGTGTCAGTTATGAGAAGGAAAGGAGAGAACGGGGAGATTAGCTGGCAAAAAATGAAGCAAAGATGAGAGAAAAATGCAATAAGAGCAATCGCTGTGTTGTTTTTAGAGTAAGTAAATGGAAAAGACTGAGACTGCAATTACCGGATCTTCTAAAGGATCAGGCTTCTAACAGAACTTCTTTATGTAGCATGATTAAATACAGTTGTTTTTTTTCCTGTGGGTCAAGCCAACCACACCCTTCCCACCCCCCATCTTTCCTTCTTAACTTAAAAGGACAGAAACTTTCCAGTAACATTTTGCTTTTCTAAAAATGTATATGTGTGTGCTGAAGATCGCAAACCCTCCAATTATGAAGCAGGAAAGCTGGAAGTGGCAAAAATAACTACAGAGCGGTTTTGTCCAGCACACAGAGGGAGTATGGCAGGGTGGGGCTGAATGCAGGATCACAGACTCTGCAAACTCACGCAACTTTGGACTTTTTCACTGGCAGATGCTGCTCGTCTTAAAACCTTCTCTACCTGCCTAAAAATATCTGAATCATAAAAAAAAATAAATGAATTACTCTATTCATCCCTCACCGAGGAAATTTGTGTACTGCACTCCTTACATCGCAGCAGGCTGCCTTTCAACGGCACCTTCAACGGGTGGGAGAAACAGGGGGTTAGGTGTCTTCTCCAAGGACCCTAGACATGCTCTCTGTGGGACGCTAACCCTCAAACTTCCGGACCGCGCTGGAATGCTCTAACCACTGAGCTGCCGCCTCCTCCCCAAAATAAATAAGCCGGTAATAATTAATTAAATAAATAAATAGTTAAATAATAAAAATTTAAACAAAATAGAAAATAAAAAATAAATAATTAAATAAATAATAATAAAAGTAAATAAGCCGGTAAAAATAAGTCGGTGATAATTAGATTTTGCCGAAAAATATTTATTACATTTTTTCTACAGGCCAGTTCGTTATCTTCCGTTATCTTTTCCGAGAGCTGCTCTGTTTCTAATCGTATTTGACCAATCGTATTTCAGTCGGAATATGTTGCCAGGTAGACTATAATCAGAGTCCGTGTGGAGGCTCTCTCTATTCAAAATGAACAGCAATAAAACTTTAGATCCGACCAATCGGATTTTCAGCTGCTATCTTTGGATGAGAGAGGCATCGAGAAAGTTTTCTACATCACTGACATTTTCAGACGTCCTGATTTGATAGTCAGAATAAACAAAGTTTATCAACTAAACAACCAATTAGCATCAATTAGCACGTGGGAATTTTTTACCACTGCATTTTTTTTTATCAAGTAAACGGTTTTCATCTGTAAAACTATTTTTCTCTTTTAATAATTCAGCATGGTAGCCATAAGTCTGGTAGAGCCAAATAGGGTGGTTCGGGCATCCAAATATTGTGTCAATATTTATTTTCAGTTTTGTTTGAAATGTTCCTTTGGAATTTGTAATTTATGCAAGATCAGACAAATGTCAGCACCTTCAGCAAGTTTTTGAACTTTTTGGTCCTTATATGCTTCTGCGTGTTTTTTCCCAGATCTCCTCGTTTGTCCTCGAGCTCTGTTTTCACTTTAATTTGTCAAAACTGGAAAATGATTAGCTCGCAGTGCGTCTGAACTGACTGAGCCTGATAGACAACGTCATGAAGACTCGAGCAGGTTGTGGCAACGCAGCTGCTCCACCTCATGTTTCTTTCTAAACAGTTGAGAGTAGAGTGTGTGTTACACACCGAGTGAAACCTAAAACGCACACTGACAGTCACAAGAGAACATAAATATCCCTCTGCTGAATTTACTCCAAGATAAATGTGAACACATGTCAGCAGCGTGATTCCTTCCACTATCTAGAAGCCTCACCAAAAACATGGATGTATAAACGAGATGCTCAGCGGTTACTTACCATGTTTTCTTGCCGTGACAACGACCCACATTCATCAAAGTTGCTTACGACAAAATTTGGGTGAGTATAACATGTGGGATTAAAACGGTGCGCTCATCCGATTTATCCAAACGATGTGATCGCACTGTGTACGCAAACCGCTACGCTGGATCGGGAGGTTTAAATATTTTGTAACCAAACACTAAAATCAAATAGGCTCTGGATATTTTAATTGAACGGTTTACGATAAATAACATACTGGGGATATTGGCCGGGGATATTCCGATTTAAGTATACCCCCGGTCAACGAGAGCAAACTAAACCCAACCAAACTAGACCAATCGTCTTGATGACACTTAAAATTCTTTGCATATTAATTTGGAACAAACAGTATAGCAGTTTCAAGGTTGAAAAACAGACATATCAACATGCTTTCACAGGCTAACTACTTTTAGCTAGCGAGTCGCTTTTTTGGTAAAACACCGTAGACGCGTAACATTGTCAAGAAAAGTTCTTCCGTTCCTCTGCGTGAAAAAACATGGATACATAGACATTTTGTTTAGTCTTTTGAAGCACTTATTCTAAACACGGTAGTAGGGGGTGCCATAGCCTATCCTGGCTGATTTTCAATACACCTCGATTAGGTCGCCCATCTGCAAACACACACTCATTTCCAGGGGCAATTTTGTAGTGGCTAATTAACCTAACATGCATGTTTTGGGAGGGTGAAAACCAAAGTACTTGGAGAAAACCTACGCATACATGGGGGGCATGCAAACTCCACACAGATAGGCTGGTGTTTCAAGCCTCATCCCAGCCGGGACTTGGACGCTGACCCTTTTGCAATGAGGCCACTGTGCTAACCACCGCGCCATAGTGCACTCCCGATACGTACATATTTTCATCAAAATTACGGTTGTCTTTTATCGCTGCGTTTAAAACCAATTAGGCCTTCGGCACGTCTAAAAGAAACAGGTACATCCCTCTAATGGCCATGCCTCGTCTAAAAGAAACAGGTACATCCCTCTAATGGCCATGCCTCTTATATCTAAAATTTATAGCATTCTTTACAGAACTTTAATAAATGAGGTCCATTGAATGCCCCGTCTGGCTCGAGTAGAAGAAAAAAGGGAAAGGTAGAAAAAAAGTTTGTACAAATCTTGTATCTACTTTCTGTTACCTGTCTTTTGAGAGGGAACTTGGACAGTTTCTGCACTGGCGGTGTCGGTAAAGTCTTTTGGGTGGTCATCCTCATACGGCAGAGGACGACGATGATGACGGCGAGAATGAAGAGCACGCATCCCGTCACATAGATGAGGATGTCGGCGTAGTAGTCTTCTTTTGGTGGATTCACTGCTTTTTATAAAAAAGAAAATACACACAAGAAATATAAGCAAAAAAATGTAATTTTCTGTATTTGACATTCATAGTTTTGCTCGGTGGTTGTTTGACCCTGCCTTGCTGAGGAGGTAATTACCCCGCTGAGGTGTTTCACCCCGAGGAGGTAATTACTGTCTTCTAACATCAAACCCAGAAATGTTTTCAAATTGCTCCACAGCCTTGAGATGTTTAAACAGATCATTAGCTCCAAAGTATTTTTAAACCCAGGATAGATTACAGGCCGTGCCACCGAGGAAAACATGACATTTAGCAGCTTTATTCTCCATAAACATGTTACATTTGTGATGATTGAGTTGAGAGTAATGAGGTTGGAAAGGTGGCGAGGAGTATACCTGGAAGAACAGTCAGCCAAGCAGAGTGGTGAGTGAAACCGATAGAGTTCCCAGCTAGACATGTGTACTGTCCCGCGTCCTCTAAGGACACGTTGGTCAAGAAGAGAACCTCTAGCTCTTTATCTGTAGTGTTAATACCAGCAGTCTGTGGAGGAGAGGGGGACGAGAAGAAAAAGAAGAGACAAGAGATATGGTGAACCCAAAGACACCTCAGAAAAACACCAAATACACCGTGAAACAGAGGACAGGACTGCACCGCCACCAATGAGAAGAAACACCCAAGCGGCACCTTTACCCCAAAACTGGATCAGTCCGACCCCACCGGCGCCTCGTCCAGCTCTTTCTGAAGATGTAGCATCACTTTTCCATCCAGGAGTTTGATCTTTTTTATGCTAATCTCTATAAGCAATGATTTGCTGGAAAAACGTGGGATTTCACACTAAATTTGAGACTTTTCACATAAATTCCACTCGTTTCGAGTCGATTTTGCACTATTGCGATAAAAATTTTGCCAATTGGCGCAGATGGATTTCTGTTTGTAAAACAGAATTTGTAAAACAGTAAGATTTAGAGTCTTTTTAAATGTGACATCACATAGTGCACGTAATGTAGTGACTCTGCTTTGACATAGAGGAAGAAAGCAGAAACAGACCTTTAAAAAAAAAAAAATCTTGTTAATTCTTTAATTAAATGTGCAACAAACGTGTAAATTTAGCTGTTATCTTATGCTGTTTAAAGAAGCGATATAGTCAGTCTGACTTAGCGTGTTCACTGACAACGTTATCGTCATTAAATAAAATTTTATACGTTTAAGAAATAAAGCGTTCAAAATGGATTAAAGAGCTACACTTCAAACTAATATTATCAGCAATGTTCCCTCTAATTTTTTGTGTCTGACCAAACACACAAGCTTCCTGAGCAGAAGGGGGCGGAGCAAAGACGTTTACAATTTTGTGACGTCACCAGCAGTGACGCGCCAAACTCCGAAGCAACGGTTTGAAGCAATTTGTTTAAAAAAGGAAGAAGAAAGACTTATGCTCTGGAGTTCTGTCTCATTTTACCATTTTTAGTTTAAATTGAGTTTCATTTTGTGCGCTACATAGGTTTTCTTGTGCGCTGTTAATCTACGAGCAGTGCGCAATTGCGCAGGCGCCTAGCTTAGCTTTTTTTTTTTTTCTTTTTGTTGTGGTTGTAAATGAATGAGCTTTTGAACAGGTTACGTATCATTTGGGTCGAATTATGAAAGTATTTTTTTTTACAAATACAGTGATTGTTTTATAATCTTGGTCATGAAACTAGTTTAGTTACCAAACATTTGTTTACATAAAAGTAACACGAAACATTCTTTCGTTCCTGCAAAAGAAATACGAACGCATTAAATTGAAATCATTCCAGTTTGACTACGAAGAAAAAATAATAAAGTTTGAATGATGTAGCTCATCTTTATACGATTAGGAACCGTTATGTGCTACTTTAAAACTCGTTCATGTTTTTTTTTTTTAAATAATTGCGAAATATCTTTTATCATATGTAATATTTTAGGTTTAAAAAAAAAATAGGAGAAAAAAAAGAAATCAAAGTGTCCCAATTGTTGCGTTGTAATTTGATCATTTTTTAGATGTTTATTTCATGCATATACTGTGTATATATATATAAATGACACTACGAGTCAAAAAAGTGGGATAAAAATAATTTAATCAGCTTTTATTTTTTTTAGAGTGCTTTTTTGACATAATGAGTAAAAAACATCATTTTTAGTTTTGGATTTTTACTTAAATATGAAGTTTAGATCAATTCATTTTTAATTTGAACTCTTTTGTTGTTTGTGTCTTAATAGTTTCCAACAAATTTATAATTTTTTTTTGCTCTTTATGAGTGCACATGCTAATATTTCAATTAAAAATTAAGCGCTATTTGATATTCTTTGTTGATAATGTGTGTTTTTTCAGCTGTAAATAATTTCAAGCATTGTCTGGTTTAATGTTTTTTTTTCCCAATAAAGCGAGGAAGTTTTATCGTTTTTGTCCTTTTTTTTGGTGTCATCTCATTTAAAACAACCCAAATTAAACTGAATTATAAAATATGAAAAAGAAAACAAGAAAAAGGACCTTTTAGACCAGACATGTCCAAAGTCCGGCCCGGGGGCCAAATGCGGCCCGTTGTCAATTTTCATCCGGCCCGCAGCCTCCGTCATAAAATCAATAGCACCTGGCCCGCGTGTAGAATTACGTAATACATTGGGCAGCAGCGCTGTTACGTGCGTGTTCTAAATGCTGCCATCTAGAGGCTAAAATAGGAACAGCAAATTAGTTTGTGAACCCCCCAATTTTCTAAAATGGCGGCAATTAATAAAAGGAGGAAAAAAAGAATCTAGCACGCCATTTAACCAGTCTAAACTAGTGGTTACCAAACCATGCCATCCATGGTATGGTTGGGGAACCATACCATGGTACCCCGCTCCCCTCCCCGCGTTGCTGTAAACCTGAACTGGATCTGATTAGATACTCCATACTCATCCATTTGTGATTGGTTTATGCCGTAGGTGTGATTCCACAGCCATCTATCTTTCGCCTATGTCCACACTGACAGCTTCGTGGCTTTTATCCAACGATGAAACGCACTGTAGGAAAACTAAATCCACACCAGCAGCTCGGCTCAAAACAGAGACTGAGGCTGTTTTTTTTTTTTTTTTCTTCTTTGACTAATGTTTCCCGTGATGACCAGTGAGCGGCTTAGTAATGAACACTGTCGCCCAGCGCCGGTTCCACGCGCCCCGCAGCACCTTTCATCTAAAAACACATTAATAACCCAGCAAAATGCACTTCGGGGCAAATCAATATCTACCTGAGTGTGTGCAGTAACATTTAGATCCACGTGTGTTTTCATGTGTGAGGGCGAGACCTCAGAAAGCTGGAGGAGTAATTAACAAAGCAATGTTGTTTATTATTGATCGTAAAGTGGCACCAGGAGTTAAAACGACTGATAGCTACTCGCTAACGCAACGACGATGCCTCTGTGTCGGATTAGCAAGTAAAGCAGACCCATAACCAAAAGCAGCGTTGCTAAAGCAAGAGGAGCAGACGTGATAAAAAGTTTCTGGTCAGTTTTTTACCTGCTTTGTGAACATTAAGCCAGAAAGCTTTTTCGGCCATGCCTACAAAGTTTGAGGCACAACACCAGTACTTGCCGCCATCTTTCTCTGTCACGTTGGACAGTTTCAACCTACTGACCACGGTGTGTTTACTGACATTTTCCTGTGAAGGGAGAAGTTGAGAGGCACAGTGAAGCCTTCGGAGATTCTTCAGGAGCACATTGTTACACAAAACTGTAAAGAAACCGAAGATTAGCTTCGGTCTAAGCATCAAATCAAGGGATCAAATCCTCTATGATTACATATGATATCATAGCTAGCTGATATCATAAGGGCTAGCTGATGATACCTGTGGGTATCACCCAAAAGGATCCCAAGTCGTTCCCCGGCCAGCTTTAAGACATAGTCTCTCCAGCGGGTCCGGGGTCTGCCCCTTGGTCTCCTCCCGGTGGGATGTGCCAAAACATCTCGCCTGCGAGGCGCTCGGAGGGCATCCTCTCCAGATGCCCGAACCACCCCATCTGGCTCCTCTCGACCTGGAGGAGGAGCGGCTCGACACCGAGCTCCTCCCAGATGGCAGAGCTCCTCACCCGATCTCTGAGCGAGAGCCCAGCCACCCGGCGGAGGAAGCTCATTTCGGCCGCTTGTACCCGCGATCTCATTCTTTCAGTCACCACCCACAGCTGGTGACCATAGGTGAGGGTGGGATCGTAGATCGACTTGTAAATTGAGAGCTTTGCTTTTCGGCTCAGCTCTCTCTTTACTATGACGGACCGATGCAGAGTCCTGGTTAATTGATGACTGTAAAAAAGACACACACACACACATACGCTCATTCCAAACATGAGTCCCATTTTTTATGTAAACACACCAAAACAAGAATATGAAAAAAAATATACCCTACTTTTGCTAACTTGATGCACTTTACAGTGAATTTGAAGCCTCAAAGAAGATTTACGTTTTGTCATAAACACATTATTTGGGTGGGACTAAAATTCAGGGGTGTCAAACTCCGGTCCACGATGGCCGGAGTCCTGCAGGTTTTCCATGTGTTCTTGCATCTACACACCTGATCCAGGTTATTGAGTCAATGCGGTTAATTTTATTGGCTGTTGATTTGACTTTATGTGCATCAGCTGTGTTGAACCAGGAACACATAGAAAACCTTCAGTGGACCAGCCCTGGAGGACCGGAGTTTGACACCCCTGGATTAAGTGGAGAGCGACGGGAGGAGGTAATTCGACTGAAACTGATTGAATGCATATAAAAGCTTGTTCTTGGAGATCTTAGAAAAGGTATCATGTTTATCTACATATGTGAAGCGATATGAATCGTCACCCCATGAAAACACATTACCGTGTTTTCCGCACTATAAGGCGCACCTAAAAACCTTAAATTTTCTCTTAAGTCCACGATGCACCTTTTAACCCGGGGCGCCTTATATATGGATTAAAATTGAGCTACAACAGGTTTCGCAACTGCGGTAAGCAGCCGCCGACTCCATTTCCCCCGTAGAAGAAGTAGTGCGCGGTGCATGCTGGGATATACAGTATGAAAGGGCGTCTCATTAGGTGTGTTCGAGATGACACAGGCGGACGCAGTTCTGACCGGCATGCATTGCGCACTGATCTGCGCCGATTAGCACTGCGTCCGCCTGTGTCATCTTGAACGCACCTATTTCCATTTGTGTGTTTGTGTAAACACCCGGAAATGGCTCCTACCAAGAGACACTGTTACACCGCAGAGTTTAAACTCAAGGCGATCGGTCACGCAGTAGAACACGGGAATAGAGCCGCAGCGAGAGAGTTTAACATCAATGAATCAATGATGAGGAAGTGGAGGAAGCAAGAGGATGCGCTGCGCCAAGTAAGTAAGACTAAACAAAGTTTATCTCCAATAGAAGATAAACGGTGTCACGAAAATACTAATACCGTAATTTCACGGCTATAAGGCGCATATAAAAGTCTCAAATTTTCTTCAAAATGAGCGGTGCGCCTTTTCGTGAGATGCGCCTTGTGTGTGAGAAAAGGCGGACCTAAAAGAAAATGCAGTGCCCGTGAAGCGTACCTGAAAGAAAAGGCATGAGAACGTTAAAGAGTGAAGTGTGAGCGGCGTGGGAGCGATGGATGACCGAAGGAGACTACAGTTTCACAAAGGGTGGAAGGCAGCGCCGGGCGAGTTACGTTACAGTTTGCCAATGGATTGTAGATGCTTGGACTAACGTGTCTGCTGGTACTGTTATCCGAGCTTTCGCAAAAGCTGGTATCCTTTCTGAGGAGCCGCATAGTACAGACAGTGACTTTGACAGCGAGGAGCGAAGTGGACCTGCTCTATTGGATTTTGCGCAGCTGTTCGATTCCGAAACAGAGGATGAGGACTTTGACGGATTTGAATAAAGACTATTACCGGTAATGTGCTTGTTTAGTATCGTTACTACTTAAATAAAGTACAACCAAACTCAGTTTTGCTCCCGATCTATTCTTTAACACGCACATTTGCATGCTTGCGTGTGTGTTGTTGTAAGGCGGTGTGTGACTGAGACTGCGCCTTTTCGTACGGTGCGCCTAATGGTCGTGAAATTACGGTACTTTATCTCGGAGAAAATAATAAAACAGCTGTTTATTCATTTTGGGAGTAAAAACAGAAAGCTGTTTTGTAATTGTTAATAAAGTTTGACTGACCTATCTGACTATTTTTTTTTTCATTCCCTTTAGCGCAGCACCATTTAGTGAATGCATAACGTAACCCCAGCCTTTACTGTAGCGCCTTATAATGCGGTGCGACTTATATATGGAAAAAGTTTTTAAAATTGTCATTTACTGAAGGTGCGCCTTATAGTGCGAAAAATACGGTACATACTCTTTAAGGGTAGTTTTGTACTTTTGAAGAGCATTAGAAATAAACTTGGATTTGATAGTCATGCTAATCCATATCAATCAGATCAAGTAAATCATACTCAGCGTCGGATAGATCAAAGAGATTACAGCTTTCAATAACTCAGAGTTCTGCTGTGCACGCACACAAACCAGCCTTGTGCACACGTCTAACTTTTCTGGGGGAAAAAAAAATCCCGCTATTGAATTAATAAGTGGTCTAAACACATAAAAGAGAAAACATATCATGTTTAATAGTTGCTTTCTGAACACTCAGTGGCTCGGCTCCAGAAACTTTCCTCTCATCATTACTTCTTTTTCCAGGCATCAAAAAAGCAAATCAGGCAGTTCTCTTACAAAAAAAAGCAGCCGAACCCCCTTTTCCGCTCAGCAGAACTGTATTTAACTCCTGCCACACATGAGCGAGGGAATGATGTCTGAATGAACCGCGGACTGGCAAGAGAGAGAGCCAGAGAGAGAGAGGCACACACAAATCTCAGTAAATGCCGTTTCAATTATGTGGTAGTTGAAAATAGAGCCTGGAGCCGCAGTCTGGGCCCGGCGGGTGTACCCCACCTCCTCAGCCATCCAAACCCCTGTTTTCCCTTTTTTGTTGAAGTATTTTCCCTTTCTTTCTACTCATGTCTCATTCTTTCTTTTAACCCTCCATCATTTTCACAACTTCCTCACGTTTGATGAATAATTTACAATCTGAAACATATTATTTTGACACGGTCTCATTTAGCTGAAGATTTATTTGTCAGGGTCTTTAAACTCTACAGAAAACTAATGCAAAGAAAAAGTCACATTTAAAATAAAAATACCGGCACAGAATCAATTCAAACGGATTAGTCTGGAGCTGATTAACAGCTCCATAAAAAGAGATTAGGTTTTTAAAGAGGCTGATAAATGCTGATGATGTGGAAATGATACTGTAAATCAAAAGGTTAAGTATGAGCATCTCGGCTTTTCACACACAGATGCTTTTCATACACTCTCGACTTTAGAAATACTATCTCGTTAGCTGAGATAGACTTCTCCTTTCAGCATTTCCCTTCAGGGGGCGCCACAGCAAGTCATTTTTTTCCATCTAACCCTATCTTCTGCATCCTCTTCGGTCACACCAACTATCTTCATGTCTTCCTTCACTGTATCCATGAACCTCCTCTTTGGGCTTCCTCTAGTCCTCTTTCCTGGTGGTTCATAACCCAGCATCCTTCTTCCGATGTACTCGGTCTCTCTCCTCTGTACATGTCCAAACCATCTCAGTCTGGCCTCTCTGACTTTATCTACAAAACCTCTAACATGTGCTGTTCCTCTGATCCTGTCCATCCTGATCACTACCAGAGAGATCCTCAGCATCTTCATCTCTGCTACCTCCATCTCTGTTTCCTGTCTTTTCCTCAGTACCACTGTCTGTAGACCAATAAGCATGACCAGTCTCATCACGGTTTTGTACACTTTTCTTTCATTTTAGCTGAAACTCTTCTGTCACACATCACACCTGATACTTTTCTCCACCCATTTCAGCCTGCCTGTACATGCTTCTTCACCTCTTTTCCACACTCTTCATTGCTCTGCACTGTTGATCCTAAGTACTTAAAATGGTAATTAACCCTAAGGTTAGGGTTAATTGTAACCCTAACCCTAACCCTAGGGTTAGGGTTACAAATACCCTAACCCTAACCTGTGACAAATACCCTAACCCTAACCCTAGGGTTAGATTTAGGCCTTATTAAAGACCTAAAGCCTCAAACAAAGTTGTCTGTAAAAATGTACACGTAAGGACTTTTAGATGCTCGTGCGTGCATCGATGCTCCTGTCCCACCCTCTGGACACTAAATATGATCTCCTGCGGACTTTCCGGACATTGGCCACATTCAACTTTCTGGATGAAGCTCATTTGCATTTCCCCTACTTTATTCATCGCTCATGAGGAAATCACTTTTGCTGCATCGGCCCACAGCAGGCAGCCATGGTGGGAGTAACTGGGGGTTAGGTGTCTCCTCCAAGGACACTTAGGCATGGAGCCAGTGGGAATTGCAGTCAATTAGCAGTCACTGTTCTCACATAGGACGAGGACAGAAATACTAATACTATTGTTTAAATTGACCGCTGACCAATTTGGGGACCATTACAAGACCCACACTTGACTATTTGAAGGGAGAAAGCTCTGAAGAGCTGATTCAGCACAACATGGAACCTAAAAAGAAATCTTTTTGATGGTGACAGTCCAGTTATTCTCTTCCAGCTTCTTCTTTCTTGGCAGTCTGCTGATTGTGGAGACGTGTTCAACTTTTCTCGAAACGTATAAAAAGGATTCACGAGTCAGAAAATAAGACCCAGAGGATCTGCGGCACTTCGAGTGATTATTATTTGAGGCTTCAGCAAAATAATCCATCACAACTACCGTCTGCTTTGATACGATTCCTTTCAGCTTCTCTGTGAGAAAAAGCAGAACTGATGAAAGAGAAGAAGCTGGACACCCCGTCTCTTTCTGTCCGCTGTCACTCCTCTTCTATCTCACTCCCTTTTTTCTCCTCACTCCACCACGCTGTCACACCTTCTCTGTGCTGACTCTGCCTTTCCTTCTTCTCCTCCGCTCAGTTTTTCCATGGCCTTTGTGGGTTCCTCTTCCCTCTCTTTCCCTCTCTCTCCTTTTGAAACCACACGAGCCGGCACATCTGAGGCAGTGGCGGTTAGCTGAGCCCGTCTCCCTCCCTGCTATGCCGCCACCACGGCAGTTAACTTAGCCCAAACCAGATGTTTGCTTTATTTGCTCTCACTAGTCGCAGAATGGGGGATAAATGTGAAAGTCAAAGCCATATTGGTTTGGGACAGGGATCTTCCTCTCTACTCATCAAAAAGAAAACGATGATTCTTGCAGTGGGCTCGAGGTGGGGTAGTCTTTTGTTGGAAAGAGTTTCAGACCGCTATGATCACCCAAACTGGCACAATACAGAAGACAGGATGAAAAAATCTTTTTAAAAGGGAAGAAGCGTGAGTCCAGGTGCACTATCTGGAATACTCAGATTCTAGTAGTACGGAATATTTTTGTAAATTCATTTTTGCAATACCATGAAAATCTGTCTTCATTGAAGGGACTCATGCTTAGAAAACTGATATAACAAAATTTGCTGTCTTCAACCAAACCCCAAATGGTTGTCTTCTTCTTTTCCTTTCAGCATTTCCCTTCAGGGGTCGCCACAGCAAGTCAGTTTCTTCCATCTAACCCTATCTCCTGTATCCTCTTTGGTCACACCAACTATCTTCATGTCTTCTTTCATTGTATCCATGAACCTCCTCTTTGGTCTTCCTCTAGCCCTCTTTCCTGGTGGTTCCAAATCCAGCATCCTTCTGCCGATGTACTCAGTCTCTCTTCTCTGTACATGTCCAAACCATCTCAGTCTGGCCTCTCTGACTTTATCCCCAAAACCTCTAACATGTGCTGTTCCTCTGATCCTGTCCATCCTGGTCACTCCCAGAGAGATCCTCAGCATCTTCATATCTGCTACCTCCATCTCTGCTTCCTGTCTTTTCCTCAGTACCACTCACTGTCTCAAGACCAAACAGCATGGCGGGTCTCACCACGGTTTTTTACACTTTTACTTTAATTTTAGCTGAAACTCTTCTGTCACACATCATACATGATACTTTTCTCCACCCGTTCCAACCTGTTTGAACACGCTTCTTCATCTCTTTTCCACACTCTCCATTGCTCTGGACTGTTGATCCCAGATACTTAAAATCTTCCACCTTCTTTATCTCTTCTCCCTGTAACCTCACTTTTCCATTTGGATCCCTCTCATTCACACACATGTACTCTGTTTTACTCTGACTAATCTTCATTCCTCTTCTAGTGCAAACCTCCACCTCTCCAGCTTTTCCTCCATCTCTTCCCTCCTCTCACCACAGATCACAATGTCATCTGCAAACATCATTGTCCATGGGGATTCCTGATACACCCCGAATGGTTGTATGTACCACAAAAACATACCAAACCTGCGTTGGGGTATTTGGTGATTCCCATATCGCACAATTTTTTTTAAGGCAATCATCACTATATATTGAGCAGAATCCATTGGTCAATCAATCCAACTTTCTAGTTTTGATGAAAAGCAAATATTTTTTATCGGTTGGCGACACCAGAAAAGGCCAAAGTGGGTCTTAAAGTTTGGTCAGTATTCACAAAGATCTTCTGTCAAGGTTTCATTGTCTGTCATTGGAATACTAGAAGGATGCCTGAATAATCTGCACAAATTATTCATTAAGTTTAAAGAAAACCAAGTGAAAGAAAAAGCTTGATGATTCCACAAAGAATCGCCAGTCCATCTTTGGGCAGATTGCCCTCTCTGTCCAGGGTCGGAATCTGTGGGATAATCTTCCACTGACTTTGAGAGATTCTACAAAATGTCATATCTTTAAAACTCAAACAAAACACAGTTTCTGGACTGGTTCTAGACAAATGCAAAATATGGTACCGAATGTGCGATGATTTGAATTTGAATGCGTACGATGTGTCACGTGAGTGTCAGATTTTAGTATCTATGTGTGTTTTGTTGTGACTATATTTGTACTCACTTTAACTTTTCCCCTGGGATAACAAATGTAAAATTACAACCTGGAATGCGTACGTTCATTTTATGTGTGTTCACAAAAATGTACTGTCCTTTTAAAATAAATGCAATTATTGTCATGAGGCACAGTCCTGTTGTAGAAGCTAACCAATGAAACAGTTACTTCCAAATAACATCCAGCTGAGACAGATTGTTAATAGCGAATAAGGAATATAGCGCCAGACTCTGAACGTACCTTCAGGACGCTGACGTAGGGGGCGCCATCCACACCGTAGCGGCTGCCGTTCACTTCAATGTGTTTAAGCCATTGGATGTGAGGCTGGGCGTCGCTGTAAACCTTACAATGGAACTCTACGTTTCCACCCACTTCCACCGTTTGATTGGCCGGCAGCCCTGCCTGGAGGATGGGCCTGTGAGGCGAACGTTCTGAGAAAATAAAAGCAGATGATGTAACAGAAATGAATGTCAATTAACCTGATGGTGACAATGAAGCTAAAGATTTTAAACGGAATGATACTTTTTAAGACAAATTAGCAAAATCTATTGCGCATTGTTACAGACCAGATTAAACAGTTTGCTACAAACAACATAATCTGAATTTCAACAAATAAAATTCCACTAAATTATACTATTTTAGATAAAAATATTACATTCACGCCTGTAAACACGTGTATCACGGCAGATTTTCACTGTTAAGTTATCGCATTTATTATTGAAATATAGTTGGTAATCTGAGCATTAATTTGAATTGTTTATCAACATGTGACAAAATCTTAATTAAAATCGTCCAATTACTTGGAAATCTGCCGTTCACTGACCCTTTAAATTGGTATTGGCATTAGTCTAAAAAAAACCCTCATTGGTCATCGCTATTCCTAATAGTGACGGCAAAAGTCGAAGACTTAGGTCAGACAAACCCCCCAGTCGTCAAACTGGGGGGTTCATTCTGGAAAAACTTTCAAAAGAATGGCATTGGCTTGAGATGATGGTTAATCAGAGGTGTCAAAAGTACCAACATTTTCTACTCAAGTAGAAGTATAGATACCGAGATACAAAACTACTTTAGTAAAAGTAGAAGTATCAACTGAAGTTTTTACTCAAGTAAAAGTAAAAAGTAACCTATTTTCAAAACTACTTAAAGTAGAAAAGTAAAAGTAATTTTCAGAAAAAAAAGAATATTATTAACAGAGAACATATTTTTAACCATTATCACATGCTTCAAGGAGCAGAAAATATCATAACTAAATGAAAGTGTTGTGGTGTGAAACTTTATGAATCAGAAACATTTATTTCTTAATAACCTTTATTGGAAATCGATTAATGAACACAATCAAATGTATTAACATAAGCAGGGCATTATGTAACGTCCCTTCAGCTACCAAGCTTCACTCTGCATCACCTAATTTAACCAACTTCAGCAGGCACAAACACACTCAATGTAAAAAAAATAAATAAATAAAAAAAAAAACCAAAAGGCTTTTTTAAGGCAGGTAGTTTTCAAAGTTCTTTGAGGCAATACTGAATAGTCTTTCACAAGTTTCTAAGGTTGGGAGTGCCACATTCAGCGTGCGTGACACCTGGAACACAGCGGGGGGCGGGAAAGGTGTGTGTGTGTGCATGCATGCGCGCATGCCGTGTGTCACGTGTTGAAATGATGGACCAATAGGAAGTTGTATTGAGATTACGTTAGCTCGCCTCATCCAACCACATTCAAATCAAATGGCGCGATTGATCCGGATTGGTTTTTAACAACTTTTTTTTTTATTTTTAATGGTGACAAAATGGCGAAAGTAGCGACTACTTTTTATAAAAATAACGAAGTAAAAGTACAGATAATTGCATAAAAAAGTAGTGAGTAAAAGTAAAAAGTAGACAAAAAAAATTTACCTTGTTAAAGTAAAGCTAACGAGATTTTCTACTTGAGTAAAGTAACGAAGTAGTTCTACTTCGCTACTTGACACCTCTGTGGTTAATGATATATAAATAATAAGGTAAACACGGGGTGAAGTACTCACCTAAAACGTCCAGCTGGTAGGTGTGACTGATGGTACCATACTTGTTCTGTACCACGCAGGTGTAGTTCCCCCGGTCTGATGGCACAGCACTTTCCATCACCAAACTCCACTGCTGGTGTCTCAGCTGGAGGAGAAGAGGAGGAGTTTTAAAACAAGTTAGAGTTTCCGGATCGATTCCTCTTGTCTCTGGAAAGCTTCATTCAGTAGCTCATTGACCATTGTGTTCGCTGATTGGCTGGTCGTCTCAAAATCACTGCAATTGCAAGCGAATGCCCGCAATACCTGACAGAGTTATTACTTGAATTATAACCATTTATACACTTCTTCTTTCGGTTTGTCTAAAGTTTTATGAACTACAAAGTATATTTGAAAGTAGATTTGTTTCCTATTTGTTTGTGGTATTTTTTCTTCTTCATTCATAACACTTTTATGGAGAGTAGAAAAAGTTTCAAAAAAGTCTTCTGGACAGTTTAATTCTTTATCGAGACGTTTCGACTTCCATCCGGAAATCATTTTCAATCTGAATGAAATGGACTGAAATCTCGATCTATTTATACTAACCTGAGTAAAAGGTAAAAAAAAAAAAAAAAAAAATAGTAAGAAGGGCTCGACCAATAAGCCTGTGTTACCTATGACAGCCATGAATGGCTCCTATTGTAGCCACAGGCCAGTAAACGAACCTTATTATAAAAATGCTAAAAGCCTAGTGAATAGAAATTCCTGCTAACGAGAGGCGTGAAACTGGGTCACGAGGTGTCGTTAGCAGGAATTTCTATTCACTAGGCTCGATAAAGAATTAAACTGTCCAGAAGACTTTTTTTGAAACTTTTTCTACTATGGATCACTCCTGGATGAATGAGGGACTACACAGACTTTTATGGAGACTTTTTTTAAGTTGGAACACCTCCCCTCGGCCCCCATTTCACCCTCACTCTCAGCTCCCTCTCACTTGTAGGGGAGTTCGGAAAATCCAGTAAGAGAGTAAATATTATGCCTACGTGTGCTTTTTGCAGCGGCGTGGTAACACAGAACAGGCTCTACGCTGGCAGAGACCGGCTCCACCCCGTCTGCAAACCCCCTCCTGTCCTTTAAGAAACGGGGGAGTCAAACCCGAGTCAATGGCAGCTCTCATGAGCAGATGAGTGACGCCTTGTGCAGAAGGGGTCTATGAGGTGAGGGGGAGAATATGGCCACGCATAAGGAACGAGAGGGGGTGTGGGGGTATCTAAAAGGTGGTAAAATATGTGCTGAAGTTAATAAAAGCTGAGACCACCAACAGAAAGAGCAGATCTAAGTCACAGATTTTCCTGCTCATGAGCAGAAAAGTCTGATTTTTTATTCAATATTTTGCATTATTTTAATTTTATTATTTTTCTTCATGTCCTTTTGAACTTTAATTATTTTCCATATGCACGCTGTTGGATTTTATTAACATGTTTCAGCAGCTAACCCCTGTTAGACCTGCAGCATTAAGTCCCCAAATGTGATAATCCCATTCATTTCAATCACGCCAGATCCCAACAGGAATTAAATTATTAAGCAGCTTACGTCGAAGTCATACGAGGCTTTAAAGGTTTTAGGGCTTTTGGCTGTGGATGCACAGAAATGCACCCTGGGAATGGATATCTGGGGGTTCCACTATAAAAAAAGTGATCATCAGACAGAAAAACGAGGAAGAATTGTCTTGGATTACAAAAGTTTACTCAGGAAATTTCTGAGGCCAGAATCATCTGGTTTGTTTTAACTTCCTACTGTCAGGTTTGAAGTGAAACACAGACGACGTCATCCAGCAGGACATTTTTTTTGTTGCCGTTATCCTCATTTTTTCCTCAGAAAATCTCACTTTATTACAGAGCATAGGCACCTATTAAAAAAATTTAAACCTAAAATACTTTCAAGAAAGTAAGTTTGAATTATTTTGACAAAAAAACCCAATTTTTTCCAAGTAAACATATAGATTTTATCATAAATTAAAGACAAGATTTTCTAGACAATAAATCTACATACATATCTAAAAATTAGAGGAACAAGTTTAAATAGTTTTAAAAACAAGAGTTATTTTTTGCGGTGTGGAACTTGTCGGAGGAAACACAGGAAGCCTGATTCCCTTTATGGTCCAAAGCATATCCCATCAGAACCAGCAGGGCCAGTTAGCAGGATTTATGAGCGTGTCAGAACAGCGCAGCGGTCCGGATCTGCGCTACCGTCTAATTTGACCCGCAGAGAAGGCGGAAGCAGATAGATGCGGCCCTCAGGGCTCCCCATTAAACCCACTAAGGTATGTGGCTCGGCTGGACGTTGTGTCAACACGGGCTGTAAAATAAAATAAAAACAGCTAAGCATAGAAGGATAAAAATGTAATAAAAGTAAATAAATGGGATTATTGCCCTCTTGGTATCCACGGTGAGTTTAGGTAGAACAACAGAGAAGGAGAGTGAAAAAAAAGAAAATTGACTCTAAAAATAATCTCGTGTATTCAGAAATTCCTTCGTAGTCATCAGAGACTCACAATCAGTTCTGATACGGACTGGAAAACAAATGGAGTTTAAAGTCTTAAAAAGTAACAACGTGAAGTCCATTTAGAAGCTCTGCTCCAGAGAGACTGGTTCTTATCTTTAAGAGAAATCAAAAATCTTGAAAAATTTGGTTGCTTAGAACGTGCTAAAAACCAAAAAACTGAATGATTGGAGCAGTTTTTTTCTAAACAACCTGGGATTCTGAAAAATGGGAAGTCTTTCAGTGACTGAAATATTGACGGAATTTAAAGATTTGAGTTGATTTGAAACAAGTTTGTCCCCAAAATGTCCCCTCCTTCTCCAAGAGGCTCAGACAGCTCCGCTCGAGAACATCTCGTTACCGGAGGTCTTTCTTTCCGTACGTGATCGGGCTCTACAACGACTCACTTAGCAGATAGGAAGTTGTTGCTGTGATACACAAATTTTCCATTTGTGGGATCATTAAAGTATATTCTGATCCTGAAAATATGTAGACTGAGGATGGCCAGCTCGAACGGCTCTACACGAGCTGTGTCGAGCAAAATGAAAAAAAAAAACCTTACTGTACATATTACGTGACCAGAGCTCAGAGTCTGCAGAATACCTGAGGTCACATGCCGAGTAGTTTGCGAGAGATTTGAAAGGGGCGAGTGTTTTCCAAAGCAGGAGAGGTTGTGGATCAGAAGAGAGGCAGACTGAAGCCAAACCCGGTAATTCGAAATTGCTCGATGGTTCATGGTGCATTAGATGTACCATCACCGATGTGGACATGGATGTGATAAAAAGTTATTTTCTGTCAGGTTGTGGGGATGTGGAAGGAGGAGGACCCAATTGCAAGGCATCAAAACAAGATTCAGGATTCAAAGGTTCAAATAATAACAGAGTTCAATCATGGTCAGGCAACCAGGGAGCCCTGGCTGGAAGGGATGGTAATGACCCAATGTGGATGTCCAGGGCGATTGCCCTTTAATAGGCAGCAGGGTCCACAGGTGTGTAGCATCAGAATAATCATGTCCAGGTTGAGTTTTGACCCATTTGACTCGCTCTGTTGGTCCATTTGTTGGACCAACAGAGTCCATCAAATGGACCAACAGGGCTTCCAACCAGGAAGCCCTGGCTGGAAGGGATGGTTATGACCCAATGTGGATGTCCAGGGCGATTGCCCTTTAATAGGCAGCAGGGTCCACAGGTGTGTAGCATCAGAATAATCATGTCCAGGTTGAGTTTTGACCCATTTGGCTCACTCTGTTGGTCCATTTGATGTGCAATATATTGTGAATTTTAACGTCAGTTATGTGCACCTACGTGAATTACTTTGTAGATGGACCATCAGGTTTAGTGGTCTAATCTCACACTCTAGAAGAAATAATAAATCAGCACAAATCATTCCACAAGTTCTTTGTAGCTCATATAAAAGCCAACAAAGTTCACCTATAACCTCCGAAAGGTTCAAATTCTGTCATGGTGTTGATTCATTGAGCTGGAATAAACTACGGCTGTCAAATTTAAAATGATCTTGTCTTGTGAGAATGGAAGCAGGAAACCGAAGGCTTCACCTCGAAGACCGAGGAACAGAGTCCTCAGAAGGCCATTGTCAGGTTGTCAGCACCCAGAGACCCCCTCAGCTCCTACACACCCACCCCCAGCCTGATGGTATGAACTCATCACACAGATGGGAGGACCTCACTGACACTAGGTGACCTAAAGATGCCGGTTCAATTCTGGCTTTTACTCCCAATGAGACAATGACAAATCTATCTCCCGGTACTACTTTGAGACGACCTAATACTAAAGACGACAAACCGCTTCATAGTTTTGTCACTTTTTTATGTGACTTTTAAAAAACAAAGTGATGTCTTCACTTTTAATAAGAACACTTTTACAATTATAAAAAGAAAATATTAAGATTTAAGCAATTAAAGATAAAAGCAACAAAATCAACGAAAAAGTGTGCACAAATAATTCCGAGCAAATTGTGTGTGTTTACAATCCGCTGGTTACTGAGGCGTTCAGTTTACAGTGAACCAATCACAGACAAGTTTTCTTCTCGATTCGCAGCGCCGGTCACAGCTCATGCACAACACCCACTACCAGTGGGAGTGGCATCTTGCATGATTATACCTTGTAGAAAAAAAACATATTACTAACCAATGACCTGAATTTAGATTACCGTATTTTCCGCACTATAAGGCGCACCTAAAATCTTTAAATTTTCTCTAAAGTCCACAATGCGCCTTTTAACCCGGAGCGCGTTATATATGAATCAATATTGAGCTACAACAGGTGTCGCAACTGCGGTAAGCAGCCGCCGACTCCATTTTCACCCGTAGAAGAAGTAGTGCGCGGTGCATGCTGGGATACATGAAAAGGCGTCTCATTTCCATTTGGGTGTTTGTGTAAAGACCCGGAAATGGCTCCTACCAAGAGACACTGTTTAAACTCAAGGCGATCGGTCATGCAATAGAACACGGGAATAGAGCCGCAGCAAGAGAGTTCAACATTAATGAATCAATGGTGAGGAAGTGGAGGAAGCAAGAGGATGGGCTGCGCCAAGTAAGTAAGACTAACCAGAGTTTCCTCGGGAACAAAGCGAGATGGCCACAGTTAGAGGACAAAGTTGAACAGTGGGTTGTTGAACAGAGAGTAGCACCTTATAATGCGATGCGCCATATATATGGAAAAAGTTTTAAAATATGTCATTCATTGAAGGTGCGCCTGATAGTGCAGAAAATACGGTAATTTATTTAAGACAGCTACAGACTGAGAGCCGGGACGACCTAGCCTGGGAGGTTAGGGTTAGCGTCTGTTGCTAGCTAACAACTCTGGCACTGAGGTTTAGCTTTGGTAGTGTTTAGCTTCTCATATTTTCATCATTTTTTGTTATCATCTATAATTTCTGGGATTTCGACGCTAGCTTCAGATTGTTGACATGGTCACTGCTTTTGAAACATTTTTGTCACTGAAATAAAAAGTGAACCGTCTGTAAAAAAAAAAAAAACACAGGAGGAACTAACAAAAAAGGAACCAAAAGATGAAATAAAAGCAGTTGGAAATGTAGATAGGCCTCTCTGGCAGCGCCAACTACCAAACAGGGATTTTGAGGAAGTGGTTTTTTGTATTCGTCTGGTGAGAAATAAAACTACCGTAATTTCACGGCCATAAGGCGCACCTAAAAGTCTAAAATTTTCTTCAAAATGAGCGGTGCGCCCTATCGTGCAGTGCGCCTTGTGAGTGACCTAAAAGAAAAAGCGGTGCCCGTGAGGCGAGGCGGACCTGAAAGAAAAGGCATGAGAACGTTAAAGAGTGAAGTGTGGGCGTGGATTGTGTATAAAAAAGATATGTGCTGTATGAACAACATTGCTGTTTTAACCCTGAAAATGGCAAAGAGACACGCTTATGACGCTCAGTTTAAGCTGAAGGCAATCAGCTACGTGGAGGAACATGGGAATCGAGCCGCCGCGAGAAATTTCAGCATAAACGAGTCCATGGACTGTAGATGCTTGGACTAACGCAGTGCTTCTCAATTATATCCTGTTGCGCCCCCCCCCCTAGAAAGAAGAAAATATTTCGCCCCCCGCTCTCCCCCACTCTCCGCCATGACCATAATTAGTATCATTTGTCTATGAAATTGTTATAAGCAGTGGTCCCCAACCACCAGGTGGACCACCCCTGGTGTGAGGGGCCTAACTAGTATTTTTATTCACTTTGTTTTTGTGATGTCTTTATTTTTAGGGTATGTTTACCGTTACCATGGCAACCAGAGTGCGTTCGAGCAGAGAGAATTTTTCCACGTTATAAAGACGCTGCTAATAAATTTTCTCGTGAAGACAACGTGGATTTAAATGTATTGTTATTGATTTAAAAAGCCAGTTCTTCCGGCTGGTCTTATCACCTGTAGACCGGTCCGTGAAAATATTATCAGATACAGAAAAGGTTGGGGACCCCTGGTTCTAAGTACACTTCTGCATAACATTGTATCCTCATTAACATTAAAGAAAAAAAAAAGAACAGCTTTATTAACAGCTTTATTGTTTTTTAGTGTGAACAGAAAATATTTAAAGTGCATCAATTAACTTGAATTTTAATAAAAATATTTCTCATTTAAACTATAAACTACAACTACTGTGGTGGATTTTTAGCAACACATCTGTGTAGTCCCTCATTCATCCAGGAGTGATCCATAGTAGAAAAAGTTTAAAAAAAGTCTTCTGGACAGTTTAATTCTAGATCGAGATCTAGATCGTTTAATTCAATCTGAAGATTGAAAATGATTTCCGGATGGAAGTCGAAACGTCTCGTTGAAGAATTAAACTGTCCAGAAGACTTTTTTAAAACTTTTTCAACTACTGTAGTGGATGTACAATTACACTTTATTCTAGTACGGCAAAAAAGAAAAACGTGTTCCACAGGATCACGCGCCCCACTATTTGAGAAGCACTGGACTATTTTTTAATACGCACATTTGCATGCTTGCGTGTGTTGTTGTAAGGCGGTGTGTGACTGAGACTGCGCCTTTTCGTACGGTGCGCCTTATGTGTGTGTTAAATACAGCAACGGCGCACAAAACTGAGGCCGCGCATTTTCGTACGGATTCGCCTAATGGCCGTGAAATTACGGTAAACAGAATGAGCCGGACACTTGTTGGCAACAGGGATGTCAGGCTCACAAGCCAGGAAATGGGTGGTCGGTGGTGGGTATTGACATTTCAAAATATCACTGGTACTGCAACAAGAAAAAAAAAGTTCAAAATCAGCTGGTCAGCATTGGAATGTTTATTGGTTGGGAACTTAGACCATTTTCAGTTGAACCGAAACTGCTTTTTGCTACCTTTTGTTGCTTTTTTGAGAACTTTTTTGAACTTATCAAGACGGACTTTGCATTGATTTTATTGTAACACTTTTACATATAACTGATTATATTTTATGCGCCAACTTTTTTGCAAATTTTGTTTCCTTCTTATTGGCATCCGATTTCTCCATTTTTTTCAGAAATTCCTTTTTTCGCCCTGAGATTTATCGGGACCATGTGCAGAGCGGTGAAGCACCGTCATGTTGATGGGGTCCTAGGCCAAGTCTGTCACCCAGCAACACGTTTCTACAGGACGTGACCTTCTTTCTGACCCCCTCCAGGCCACACACTGGCCACATGGTGACTGGCTAACTGGATTTAAAACAGCTTGTGGACAGAGTGGGTGTGTGATTACATGTCGATGAAGACACATAGGAGAACATCTCAATCTCCTAATGTGGACACAGGAAGTAGTTTAACATGACCTTTTTCTGCAGGACTATGAAGACGTTAACATCCTGTCACCATCTTTTTATAGAAACAAATAGTTTAGGAGTTTTAAACTTTTTATGTGAAGAAAAACTTCATTATGTAATTAGAAGAGGAAGTAGAAGAAGCGATTAATTTTTGTGCATTAAAATCCCATTTTTATTAACCGAGTCCGGATTCAAACGTGACACTGTCTGGTTGAAAAAAAAAAAAAAAAACCCCAGTTGTCCTGAACAGGTGGAAACGCTCGCTTTGGGATTAATCTACTGCTAACAACGCAGATACACCTTTTCACCAGCAGATCGTCATGTGCTCTCTAAATACTAAAAGCTGCTGTCGGGGAGCCACTACAGTGGGGGGCTGAGGGCTGGTGACAGGTGCGAGTGAATCTGTGAGAGAGAGAAAGAGTGGGGACAGAGGGAGGGAGACAACTGCTGCTGGTCTGCTGGGAGCAGATGTTGGAGATCTCTGTAAACTGTTAATAGCTGCAGGATCTCGTTACATTTAACTCTTTAAACGCAAAAAGTTACACCGGGGAACGTCTTGTGACCCATGTTTACTCGCCTTAAATCTTCTGTGGAAGAAATTTGTAAATAATTTTGACCTAAATAATTACTTAAATATGATTTTACTCAAGCATGGAAATAGATGTGCTAAAAAAAGTGTTTGTTGATAGTGTTCCAATGTTTATCGTAGACATTAAGGTCTTAAAAGAAGGTTTTTCCAAGGTTTGCGGACAATCATACAGGTTGGATGGGTATAATTGCCCTCCCCAATCCACAACCCCGGGCCCCTCCTCCACCGACTGTGGTTTCACAGACTAAGAAAACCCAATGACAGGTCTGCAAATATGTTTTTGGCGACTTTATTGCTCCATTGTTGATAAAAGAACCTCAAAACTTTATATTTCAGCTAAAACTTTAGATTATATTTTTCGGTTTAAACCCCAATGAGAGCGATCCTTGCGTCTTTAAGAAGCTCCGCTCCACATGGGAAACAGATTCTGATGAGAAAACTGAATCCAGCAGCTGTTGATAAAGGAGCACGCCTGGTCTTAAGCACCACCGTGGTTCTGTCCTCTGAATGTATTTTGGTCAGAGGTTGGTGGATAACGACTCATTCCGACCTTTACCGTGAGAAGATTGGCCAAGTCCAACGCTCCTTCACACTCTCCCGGTTATGGAAATTCACACCAGGGAGTGTCTCAACACCCATCCAGCAATGGGTTGAAACCACCAAGGGATTAAAATGCCTTGCTAAAAGGCATTTTGATAGTAGCTAGAGCAGGCCAGAACTTGACCCCTTCCAGGCAGCAGATTTAAGCATGTGTGAAGGTTTGAGCCCATAAATCACAACCCGGCTGCTGTAACCTTTAAGTGTGAACATGTTCTTCCTCTCACCTTGATTCCTCCCATCCTTTGCTCGCCAGTGAACTTTTCGCCATTTTTCAGCCAGTAGATGGTCGGCGTTGGTTTGCCGGCCGCGGCACAGCGAAACTTGACGGTGCTGGCCGCGGGAACAGCCAGTAGCTTCTTGTCCATTCGTTCAGGCTTGGACCAGTGAGGAGGTTCTGTTTGTAGGAAAACAAAAAAAAATTGGGTCATAAAAAAAACGAAGCAAGCTAAAATCTGCAAATAAAACACTTAACATGCATTTTTCCCCCCAAAGTTTCAGAAGTAAAAATATTGCTGGATTCTACAAGGGCCGCACTATCCTAGCTGGCGCCACCTGGTGCCCTCATTCGTCGGGATTGCACACAGTAACTTACAATTAACAGCCCCAGAAAACATCCGGCCAATCGGTAGATGAAAATGATGCCTTGATATCAAACGCCAAAGCGTTCATCCGGGCCTATTTGTAACTGTAGCTAAAGAGAGACATTCACTGATCTATACGGCTGCATTGTTCCCTCTAAGCTGCGCACCTGCGCAATTGCGCACTGCTCGCAGATTAATAGCGCACAAGAAAACTTACGCAGTACAAAATAAAACTCAACTTAAAGTAAAGATGGTAAAACAAGACAGATCTCCGGAGCAGGTCTCTTTCTTCTTTCTTTCTGAAACAAATTGCTTCAAACCGCTGCTTCGGAGTTTGTCTCGTCACTGCTGCTGATGTCACAAAAGAATAAAAGTTTTTGCTCCGCCCCCTTCCGCTCAGGAAGCTTATGTGTTTGCTCAGACACATTAAAAATTAGAAGGAACATTGACGGTCTGTGTTAGTCACGGATCACGAAATTAAGAATTCAAAGCAAGAGCAAAGACAATGTTTAGAGACTTTTATTCAGGGTAAAGATGTGGTTGTCCTGCTGCTGTTGACATTAGGGTACAAAAAAAATCTGTTTGCCTTGTTAGCCCATTACACACATCAAGTCTGCTCCCAGACAACAAAAAAGCTCCCGCCAATAACCTATCATTGGGATTTGAGCAAACAAATCCCACGAGTCGCTACGAAAGCTACTTTTTTTTCAAATTTTTGTTTTGTCTTCATCCGTTATACTTAACTTTACGCAGACAACTGATTTGTCGAGGTGTTTCCAGCTGCCCAATCAGTTTGGAGGAGGGAGTAATCGACTCAACAAACAACTTTGTTTGGATCCCATGATATTTAGTTAATATTATGCAGCCCTTGTTTTCTATTTTCCTAACTGCTCATTTTGTTTTATTGTGTATTCTTACATCAAAGAAAGTTTAGAGAAAGACCGTTTGGCTTCCATGATGGTGTGACTGTGAAAATACGGATCAGCCTGGTTTAGAAACACTCCATCTTGGAAGAGTTACGAAATTGGTTAAAACAGATGTGATTTAGTGGTTTTCATGAGAACTCTACTTTCATCAAAATGCACAAAATATCCAAACTGTTTACAAAGACTGACAGAAAGCTTGAAGTCTTTATTTATTTAAACTACAGCAACTTAGATTCAAAGAGTAGCCAATCAGAATCCACCAACCATCATTTTCCCATTGATCGACGCAGACGCTGTTTTACAGTGTGAAACCCAACCTAATGTCCAAGAAGATACCGTTACATAGAAAGACCCAAAGTGGTGTGAAACACAGTTTGACAGATTTTAAATTGAAGCCAAACAAAACGAATCATCTTCTTTCCCTCTGGACTGTCCCGTCCTGAGAGAACACAATCCTGTCAGGGCAATTTATTGAGTTGTATTGAGAAGTTGCGGGACAAAGAGTGTGTAGCTGGTCAGACGGGCGTATTGTTACTACTGTGTGGGGGACGAGGGTGAGAGCACTGAGGCATGACTCACTCACTCCCTTCACTCAGGACAAAAGCCGGGGAGGTGGCTGACCGGTCATCAGATGTCTCTTTTTACTTTTCAAACTCAACCCGAGGAGTTTATTACCATCTCAATGGCGAAGCTTGATGTGTGTTTTGTGTGTGCCGTTACGAGAGGATCGAGCTGTTGTTAGAAAGCTCCTCACAGGCTCTGTGTTACAGGCAGGTTCCTACGACGCGCAGAACAGGGGTTTCGTTTTTATGGACTTGCGTAGATTCAAAGCTGAGCAAGCTTTTTTAACCTATGCCACACAAACTCAGGGTTTATAAAATCCTCCGTTTACAGAACCTAAGCTTTTACAAAACACATCAGCGACAAATCTCAGGAGTGTCTTTCTAATCTTCTCCAACCCACACTAGTCATGCATTTGGTACTCAAATATGGATCATGCGCTATTTGTTCTTCACCATAAGGCACATATCCAAAAAATGGCTTTTTTGAAAACTTTTTTATACACAAGGCGCGCCGCGTAATAAGACGTATAAAATAGAAGCTACAGTCATGGCCGGGGTTTTGTGACGCGGGTCATCTTCTTGCTTTTTCCACTTCCTTACCATTGATTCATCATTGTTAAATTCTCTGGCTGATGCTCTGTTCCGATATTCTACTGCCTGAATGATTGCCTTGAGTTTGAACTCTGCGCTGTAAGCGTGTCTCTTAAAAGGAGCCATTTTGGGGTCACTGACAAGTGGTGTGTGACTAGAATTCCAACAATACTTTTACCGGCGTTTTTACTGCTATTACTTGGGCGCCGCCTCCTGATTATGGTTGACATAATTAACCAGTATTGATCCATATACGAAGCATAATGGATTATGAAGCTCACTGTCAGTTTTTGAGGAAATGAAAGACTCTAGGTGCGTCTTAATGTAAGGAAAATTCGGTATACGGTACGGTAATTGGCATTTTGTGAATGGCGCACACAGATCTGTCAGTGCAATAAAAAAGAAATGCTTCTACTTAAAAATAGTGACAACAAGGATAAGTTAACACCAAGGTATCAAACAAATTTGCTACGCCTACTGTATAAAAATTTGTGACCTCATCTACAATATTCCCTGGGCAGAGAGACTGGCCATGTACAAGATATGTACCAGGTGGGAGTTTTAATTTATTTTATGTGCAGGATGTGAAATATTTCCTCAGAATGCATAGTTTTAGAAATAAGTCAAACGCGTTGATTGACCATTTAATTTATTCTAATTAAAAATTTTCCATGTGATGTGGTTAATTTTTCACAAAAGGTATTTGTGTGTCTTTAAAATAAAATTCTCTCTCATTTCGCAAGGCATTTGACGAATACACAGATTTTAATGAGCCCCCTGACGGGACTATAAAGCATGAGTTAGAATGACTCCACATATGGGGGGAGACGGTGGCTCAGTGGTTAGAGCGTTCGCCTGTGGACCGGAAGTCAACCGGAAGTTTGCGGGTTCGCATCCCACTGATTGCACGTCTAGGGTCCTTGGAGAAGACACCTGACCCCTGTTTCTCCCACCATTGGCGCCTTCGTGGGCAGCCTGCTGCGGTGTTGGAGTGTAGCACACAAATTTCCCCAGTGAGGGATGAATGAATTTTATAAAAATAATATTTGTGTTCTAATCCCAACTTTTTTTGTTCTGGGCTGAGCAGTCCCCCCGTGTTTCCATCAGGATGAAAAACATCTACTCATCCCCGTACTGGACATCTCCGGGCTGAGGAGTCCCCCGTGTTTCCATCAGGATGAAGAACATCTATTGACTTCTTTAGATATTTAGCTGTAGATTAGATTAAGCTAATATTTAAACAATAATCTGTGACACATTGTTTGCTCATCCCGGGGGAGGGATCTCTCTTTTACATGGATCCCCATGAGGTTTCTTATTTTTTCCCCACTGATGGTTTTTTAGGAGTTTTTCCTCACCGAGAAGGAGAGTCTAAGTGCATAAATGTGCTAGTCTTGTTTAGTTAGCATTTGTTAGTTATTTTTCTTGCTGTATATTTGTGTTAATACATTCCTCTTTTTTTGTGAAGCCCATGGAGACGGAAATTCTGTGATTTTGGGCTATACAAATAAAATTGAATTGAATTGGAAATTTTTTGACATCTTTCTGCCCCAGCTTCAAGTTTTGGCTCTTGCTTTAGAGGGTAATTACAAGCAGACTGGGGGAAATTTTCCATACTGAAAGATGTGTCCATATCTTTTCAGAAACCAAAGAGTGTGTTGCTATATGGCAATAAACGGTTTGTAAACTGTGTCTGACGAACTTGTTGTTTGTGGGTTGGCCAGCACAGCAAGCAAAGACAAACTCTCCTCATTAGCAAAGGAATTAAATGTCACAAACAACAACAACAAATCGCAGACAACATGTAACACACTGTTTTCCTGGCAATGCGATCACACACACTGGATTGGATGCTGTTTTAAACACTCTGTCCTCCTGATGTGTGGTCCTCAAGTGCCTGAGCTCATCCAAAACCCTTGCTGCTGCTAATCCTTCACCTTCAATGACAAATTGAACTCTAACTAGACTTACAGGTGGCCAGGCTACAATATAGTGACTTCTACAGGGTGTACCCTGCTTCTTGTAGGCAAACTGAGGGAAGTCAGTGGAAACTGGAGGAGTCTGTGGTTTGAGTTTTCTATCAACGTATTTTACTTCTTATATTTTCTCTACAAGTTAAATCAAGCAATTCTTCTTCTTCTTTTGGCATTTGCCTTCAGGGGCAAATGCCAAAAGAAGAAGAAAGTCAGTTTCATCCATCTAACCCTATCTGCTGCGTCCTCTTCGGTCACGCCAACTATCTTCATGTCTTCCTTCACTGTATCCATGAACCTCCTCTTTGGTCTTCCTCTAGTCCTCTTTCCTGGTGGTTCCAAATCCAGCATCCTTCTTCTGATGTACTCTCTCTCTCTCCTCTTCACATGTCCAAACCATCTCAGTCTGGTCTCTCTGACTTTATCTCAAAAATCTCTAACATGTGCTGTTCCTCTGATCCTGTCCATCCTGGTCACTCCCAGAGAGATCCTCAGCATCTTCATCTCTGCTACCTCCATCTCTGTTTCCTCTCCTGTCTCTAGACCAAACAGCATGGCTGATCTCACCACGGTTTTCTACACTTTTCCTTTAATTTCGGGTGAAACTCTTCTGTCACACATCATACCTGATAGTTTTCTCAACCCGTTCCATCCTTCTTGCACACGCTTCTTCACCTCTTTTCCACACTCTCCATTAAAATTCCACTCTCCATTGCTCTGGAGAGTGTGGAACTAAATCAAGCAAATAAAAAGGGATTTTTCTAAAATCTATTTTCTCTTTTGAAGACAAGAAGAAAAAAAAAGGCTGCAAAAACCTCGGTGTGTCTTGATGCATTTTGAGATAATTGTAATTTGGTGTTTTTTAATTAAACGTAAAACTGAAAAGGTCTTCCTAATAAAAATCAATAGAAATTTTGTCCTGACCAAATGACTGGTTGATCGATTGAATTGACCAATGTCTCACTCCCAGGGGACGTCGGATATTGGGAGAAATTTCACAGATTAGCGACATAGATTTCTGTTCACCAAACATTCAGATTGTCAAACTTACTACTGATCATTGGAGGTAACCTGATGAATCTGCACCAACATGGAGGAAGAAAGCAGAAACAGACCTTTTTCATCCTGTTCATTGCTTTGTGTGTGTTTTATGAACAAATAAGTTCAGCCATGTCATCATTACATTATTTGAACATCAGAATACTTAGGTTTAAATTTGATTTCATGTATGTTTTTAAAGGACAGATACGGTCACTAGTGCCCATTGGATCAGGCGCTGCCCAGGACGGCTGCCTGCTGCAGTGCTCCCTGTTACTTTAGCATTTAATCTTATCTTATTTCATCTAATTTTATCTAATTCAAACTTTCACTGAGTTTCTGTCCCTTCTTCTGGCTATGTTTGGTCTCGCCCTGGACATTTCATTTTGAGCACACTTTGGACGTCATTTTGGACTTTTGTTGTTTTTGGGCTGTTTTTTTTAGAAATCGTCCGGGTAGTTCCCAACGGCTAGTTGGTTATGGAGTCAACATGCTGTTGACGACCAGTTGCTGGCTCCCAGAGCCACATCTATCGTGGCCGGAGGGGTTGGTTTGGTCCTGGGGGAGCTGAGGAGTAGGAGGCAATCTGGAGGAAGTGCGGAGAAGGAGATCGTCTAGAGGGGGTGTTTCGAAGCCTGTGTTTTTGCAGTTCAGTTGCTCGTTTGAGGAACTGGAAGCCCACACTCGAACCCAGTGAAATATAAAGAGCCCGTTTGGTGTTCTTCACTGAGGCCTGGCTTTCTGGACCCATTCTGGACTCCAGATTTTGGGTTGCCAGGTTAGACGCAGTGCGACCGGACTGGGACGCTGGTGGAAAGGAGCTAGGGGGCATCGAGGTGTTTGCACTGGAGCATTCATATTTTTCTTCAAGGATAAATAAAGTATATTCTATTCTAATCTATTAAACACACGCCATTCTAATGTTACGGTTTCTACTTCAAATGATTTCCTATGAAGGTTTTTATTATTAGTCTTTAAACAAGAGAAAAACATAAAAATGTTAATGTTTGTCTTTCTAAAGTCGACTACTTTGCCTTTCACGAATTATTTTTAGGACGTAACTCATTTGGTCAGACACATCCTGCACAAGGAGTTATTACTCCTCAAGATGTTGGAAACATTTAAAAGTCTACTTTAAAAGCTAATGTGTACATCATGTACTTTCTCTTTTTGGAGACAGTAGCTGTTATTTTGATTTCAGCACGTCTTGCAGTGTACTCAGTCACACACAGGAATCTTAACCCATGTCTAATTGGGTGGATGGTATTTCCTCTGTGGAGGGTGATGGGATTTTCTAAGAGGGAAACATAAGTGGGGGAATAGCTGGGTGACCCAAAACAGATACCCCTTAACCTCTTGTGGGGTGGGATGTCCATGTTACGGAGCCCTGCTTGGAAAAGTGGTTGCTGTAGTGGAAAGTGGTTCATAGTGGTCCCAGCTCAGTGACGGTGTCACGTTCACCTGTCAACTGTAGAGTTTAACCAGAGAGGGAAATCTCTACGGGACACTAAAAATACACGGCGGGGTTCCAGTTTGGTTGGTTTATGTTTGATAAATGTCGCCAAAGTAGGGAGGGCGGTCACTAGGAGAGAGGTTAGCTTTCATACGATCTCACTCGCGCTCTGTTAAAATTCCATGTTCAATTTTTCTTCGATTCAAATTGAATTTAAAGCATGGATGGGCATTCTTTAAAATCAAAAGAGTCATTTAGTAGACCTGGTTTCCAATGAAAATATTAGAATACGTAAATACTTTTCAACTTGTAAATTCCATACGACGTCTTAATGCAGTCAAGAAAGCAAATAAAGACAAAACCAACTCAGTGACTCATTGCCATGTTGAGTCTCTGACCTTCTCTTCAGGTCAGAGAAGTATGACAAAAGTTCCACATCAGCGCAGACAATTAGCTTCAGCAGGACACAGAGCAGGTCCGATTGTCAGGACACAAGCACTTTAACCACTGAGACAAGTGATGAGTGGGAAGGGGTTTTTTAAATTGTGTAATTGTATAATTTGGCCTCACTCATGCCTGTGAGCACACAGGCAGATTTCATTACAGATTACACAGAGGCTCTTTGAAGGCACGCTGCCTCATAGGACCTGCAGGGACTGAAGGCAAACAGAGCTAGAGAACTAGCAGCTGAGGAGCAGCGTAGCGTAGCCCGTTGTCCGGCTCTCTGCTCTCCTGCCAGGGTAAACAAGAAGGCTGCATAGCTGCGGAGCACAGCAGAGCTCACATTAGGCTCTGTTAACATTCCTTCTCTTCACACATACACTGGCCTTTCACACTGAAAACAACGAGCTCAAAACTTTATAAAAATGACTTAGTTCTTAAAGGCGTTTTGGAAAGTCTTAAATTAACCAGTTTTTGCTATTTCGCTTTCACTGGTTGGACTCATGCTTCTTATAGATCAGTGGTTCTCAGCATGAGGCTCCGTCAAGGGGTGCATTTGACCTCGGGGAACATGTTTCTTTTATTTTTCTATTTTTTTTTTACTTTGCAATGCCACTCCACTACACTAGGGGCAGTGGCGCTCTCATTGGCAAAGTGAGCGCAGGGAACATTCACTCGGTCTTACAGTTAGTATAGCTATTTTTGTTATAAATTGATCCATATTTCTTTCTTTTTTATCATTTTGAATGTTAATAAGGATACAATTTTATACACATGATACTATTTGTAGTTGCGCGGGGGGCGCAAGATGTTTTCTTCTTCCTAAGTGGGGGCGTGACCGAAAATAATTAAGAAGCAGTGTTGTAGAAAATGAGCAGTCACTTCTGTGTTGCCCGCTTCCGGGGGGCGGGAGACACCCAGAGATTCGGTTGTGTGTTTTTTTTATGGGGGGAAACGGGCCCGGGGGCGGTCTAGCCTGGCCCTGCCGGGGCCCCTCATCACCAGTTGGGGTTAAGAGGTGCACTGGGGTGAGCAACACTAGAGAGTTGGCAGGACTACAGGTGAGGGGCTAGGGTAGTGAAGAGGGACATTAGGTGTGCGGAGGTGGTCTTTGGGCTGCCTGGGTCAGGCACCTGGCTGGTGTTGGGCGTGGTGACTACATATGGGGTAGCCTGGCCCTGCTGGGCCCCCGGTTGAGCCCTGGCTCGGAGATTGTCGGGTCCCTGGGCCCTTAGGGTGAGTGTTCCCCTCTGGGTCCGGGCCTTGACTTCTGCCACCCCCTGGGCTCGCCTAGGGCCGTGGGGTACGGTTGCCGCGTCTGCCCCGAGGCCTGTGGTCCTGGCATCGGGGAGGCCCGTGCTCCTTGGTGCTGGGGTGGCCCTGGCAGGGGTTTCTCTATGCGTCTTGCTCGGTGGGTGAGCGGCTCCTCGGCCCGGCCTGGGGTCCCGGGATCTGGATGGGCGTGGGCCTGGGTAGCGTGTGTCTCTGCCTCCCTCGTTCCAATCTTTTGGGGCTGGTGAGGATCCGTCTATGTGATAACGAGCTTGAAGCTTTACATGCGTAAGCTTTTTAAGTTTTTGTTTTGTTTGTTATTAAAACTTATATGTGAACTTATTGTTTGAGTTTCTAAAAACAGGTCAGAAGGTTGAATTGGTGAAGATTTTTATAGTCGAGTTCAAAAGACAGCAGTTTATTTGTTTTTAGCATTAGAAAAACATGACGGTAAGGCGCTGACCTGGGCGGCTGCCTGCTGCAGTGCTTCCTGTTACTTTAGCATTTAATCGCCAACTTTTCCTGAGTTTCTGTCCCTTCTTCTGGCTATGGTTTGTCTCTTTCTGAAGATTTTGTTTTGAGCGCACTTGGACGTCATTTTGAAATTTGTTGTTTTGTGTCGGGCAGCTGATTTTTCAGAAATTGTCCGGCCAGCTCCCAGCGGCTAGCTATCAGCGGCTGGCTCCCAGCGGCTAGCTCCGAATGGCTAGCTGGTTATGGAGGCATTCTGCTGTTGACATGCATGTTGAGATGCACAACCAGCTGCTGGCACATCCGTGTGTGGCTGGAAGAATTAGTTTTGTCCCCAGGAAGCTGAGTAGAATGAGTCGATCTGGACCCCAGGGCGGTGGGCCTTGTGTTTTTGGGGTTTACATGGAAATGTCCAGTTGCTCGCTTGAGGAACTGAAGGCGCACACTCAGACCCAGAGAAATACAGCGAGGCCAGTTTGGTGTGTTTCACTGAGGCCAGGCTTTGTGACCCATTCCGGACACCAGCTTTTGGGTTGCCGGATTGGACACAGTCCAATCGGACTGGGATGCCGGTGGGTAGGAGCGAGGGGGCATTGAGGTGTTTACACTGTGGCATTCCAATTTTCCTTTGGGAATTAATAAAATATATTCAATTCAACTCAATTCAATTCGATATGAGAACTTCAAGATAATTCCTTAAGTTCATATAAAGTTGCTACTGAGTAACTGTGGGCAGTTTCAAAAAACGCCCAGGAGTTGTTTGAGATATCAGGTCCACAAAAAAAGTTTCTTGAAAAGTTTTTTGATGCCTCTCGCATCCTCCCATATGTGGACCATCTGAAGAGCAGCTTCAGCAACAGACTCCTGCAACCCCGCTGCTCAAAGGAACAGTACAGAAAATCATTTTTACCATCCGTTCCGTTCCGTCATCTTCCGCTTGTTCCGACTTGGGATCCTTCCAGGTGAGCTAGAGGATGCAACCGGGGAGAGAGAGGCCTGGGCTGCCCGTTTGAGGGCGTTGCCCCCGCGACCGGACCCCGGAACAAGCGGAAGATTTTTACCATCCTCCATCAAAATATTTAACCTTTCACTTTCAAAACTGTAATTACTTGCTATTTACAACGTGGTATACGATTGTGTGAATGTAACACTACAGCACTCAAATTTCTCTTCAGGGACAAATAAAGTATATTCAATTCAATTCAAAAACATGTTCTAACCCACTTCTAACCAAGGGTGGCACAGTGGGTAGCACAGTGGCCTCACAGCAAGAAGGTTGAGGTTTGAATCTCGGGTGGCACGATATTTGGAATACTGATCATTTTGTAGGGGAGTTTGCATGTTCTACCTGTGTATGCGTAGGATTTTTTCTGGGTACACTGTTTTCCTCCAACCCTCCAAAATTATGCATATTAGGTTTATTGGCCACAATGAAATTGCCCCTAGGAATGAGTGTGTTTGTGTGTATGTCCCTGGAACAGACTGATGACCTGCTCGGGGGTACCCTGCCTCTCGCCTTAAATCAGCCAAGAAAGGCCCTGACACTCCCATGAGGGAATAAGTGGTTCAGAAGACAAAATGAAATTTCAAACCAAAGCAAGAAAAAAGCAGGGTACACACTGGAAAGGTTACCAGTCTGTCACATTGTTAAAAGAAAAATTTTATGCAAAATTCTCCTTTTTAAACTATGTTTGAACGGTGTTTCATTCATGCATTTTGTAACTTGCATTCTCTTCTGTCTAGTATTCACATATCCAGATGCCAGGTTGTTCTTGACCATGGATTTTTTTCTCTGTCGTGTCCACATTCAAAGATAAAGTGTTTTAGATCGGGCAATGAAGTCAAGAGCAAATTATTCCTATAAATGCTAAAATTTGAAACTTTGGCACTTTATTTAACAACCACCAGCTTAAAAAATTTTTTTTTGGGTGGTTTGTGAAAAACAAGCTCATGCCTGCGAAAATTTTGCTCGTTTAGGTATCAAAATTCCTCAAAATGCTCATTTTTATTCCCCATTTTTTCTCTCTGTTTTAGTTTGCCTGTGTGGGGAAGAAGATTTTTTCTGCTCAGCGGTGTCTCTGCATGTTCACCATCGGTCATATGGTTCCTTCCTGCTATAGTCAGCTAATTAGCGCTGGCTTAGCGGACATTAAGCAGCGATAGGGGTTTAATGTTTCTGAGATAATCCCTCTCTTTTTGGCCAGGAAATCGGAGCCTCATATGTCATGAGGCGGGCTTCCATGAAGATTAGCTGCGGCAGACTGTTTACTGGTGCTTCGTTTGGATGTCACAGTAAAACTATTGAAAGTTTTAATGCTGGAGGTGGGAAAGTTGATCCAGATAACGTTTCTGAATTCAAAAATGACCCCCAAAGACTCACCGGCTGGAGCCAAATATTTTATTTTTTCCTCATATTGTTTCCTTCAGTCTGGATTTTACTGGCTTTGGTTTGGGATTTCACTAATTTGGGAGAGGGTCCTGTCCCAAGTGGAGGAGTTTAAGTATCTCGGGGTCTTGTTCACGAGTGGGGGAAAGATGGAGCGGGAGATCAACAGGCGGATCGGTGCGGCGTCAGTAATAACTAGGACGCTGCATCGGTTCGTCGTGATAAAGAAAGAGCTGAGTCGAAAAGCAAAGCTCTCGATTTACAAGTCGATCTACGTTCCAACCCTCATCTAAAAAAAACAATTATAATTTAAAAATTTGTTTTCCATGGCTGCTGTTATTGGGTGGGTTTCCACCAGCTGTGGGTGATGACCGAAAAAAGGAGATCACGGAAACAAGCGGCCGAAATGAGCTTCCT
Organism: Neostethus bicornis; assembly: GCA_902685375.1. NCBI lineage: Eukaryota > Metazoa > Chordata > Actinopteri > Atheriniformes > Phallostethidae > Neostethus > Neostethus bicornis. The sequence goes on from LR738552.1 coordinate 22,527,807, forward strand.
CCGCAGGGTGGCTGGGCTCTCACTCAGAGATCAAGTGAGGAGCTCTGTCATCCGGGAGGAGCTCGATGTCGAGCCACTCCTCCTCCAGGTTGAGAGGAGCCAGATAGGGTGGTTCGGGCATCTGGTCGGGATGCCCCCCGAACGCTACTCTAGTGAGGTGTTTCGGGCACATCCCACCGGGAGGAGACCAAGAGTCAGACCCCAGACCCGCTGGAGAGACTGTGTCTCACAGCTGGCCGGGCAACGACTCGGGATCCCTCCGGGTGAGCTGGAGGATGCAGCTGGGGTGAGAAAGGCCTGGGCTTCCCATCTGAGGCTGTTGCACCCACGACCCAGCCCCGGATGAGCGGAATACAATGGAACGAATCTGTCATAATGCCTCACCACCATCTGTATGAGATAGCTCGTTCAGCCAGGTTCTGCTGCACACATCTTGGAAAAAATAGCTCCAGGAGGTCTCTGTACTGTCAGTACCGGGACGACATAGTTTGGTATTATTTGGATTTAGAAAATTTCTTGAAAAAAAAAATTCTTAGGATTAAAATAATCAGAGATGTTGGTTAAACTAAGATGGATTTTTTTAATAGATGTTTTCACAAACATAACACCAGGAAAAAAAAAATCCCAGATGACATGAGGAATTTGAAATGACTAAAACTAATCCCATGCCGATGGGGTTTTAGTGTGAAACAAGATGTTTAATCCCTCATGTGATTCATCCTCTCACCCTATCGTGTGTCTCTGCTAAAGCTTCTCTCCTTTTATCCTGAAAAATTCTCATCTCCTGTCATTCTGTATCCAGAATATCTCCCAAAATCATTAAAAAGATTTTAATTAACCTGCCTATGGTACCAACTATGGATGAACCAGTGTGCTCCAAACTCTTTGCTGCTAATGCTATTTTTTAGAGTTTTTCCAAGTATTTTCAGATCCTTCTCAAGCCGTTTTGTTGAGCTTTTTTTTTTGTATTTCAAATCATTTTCTCTATCATCACATCTTCTAAAAGCCGTCATATGATAGAAACCCCATCTTAGTAAAGCTCAGCGGCATCTCACAAAGTCTCCGTCTAGGTATGTCACCATGACGACATGGTTGAACCATCATCGCGGTTACATCACTAAAACAGCTCCGTGATTTGTTTCTGGAAGGATTTTTTTTTTAAGAATTGTTTTATTAGATCATAACTTCTTCAAAACAACGAGGTTTTCTACGGTCATGATTAATCTGGTTAGTAGTTTAAAGAAAGTGTGTTTATCACTTTGTGGACCATCAAAAAGTCTTTGAAGTCACGGAGTCACACCGACTTGCTCAATGTCATCTACAAGGTCAACATTAAAAACATGTTTGCGCCAAAATTTGAAATAAAAAACACTGTTCCATGCAAATTAAACAAACTACAAAGGTGTTATGGATCGTGGACTTAAACATAACTCTAAACCAGTGGCGGCTGGTGACGAGTGGCGCAGGGGCGCCGCCCCCCCGACCTGATGACCAAGAAACATATATGCATATATCTATATATACATATATAAACATGTATGTGTTTATAAGTATGCAAAACTGTCGAGTGTGAAGATTACATGCATTTTAATAATGTTTTACACCGTTTTATTTTATTTTATTACTTCCTGTGCAAACCAGAACGAGGGCGCAGGGTAGGTACGCCCTCCCAAGAAAACGTATGAGTGTGTATGTGGCTTCCGGTTTTTATGGAAAAAACGTGACGTCAGCTCTAAATTTTTTCCCATTCATGTGTATTGCAAACCATAACCACGCCCGCAGGGCGCAGAGATTTTCCACCCATCTGGTGTGTGATAGGTTATCCTCTCTGTCAGTCTGTTACATGAACCAATCAATTAGCTATAAGCTGACCTATAAATCCCACCCACGCCACGCCCTTTCTTTTCACTGCGGAATTCTGGGAGTCTCCATCATGGCGTCGGAAGCTAGTTTAGTTGCTAACAATGCTAGTGGCTTTTTTAAAGAGAATTCAGTTTCGTCCCTTCTACAGAATCCGTTTTCTAAGTGTTCTAAAGAAGAAAAAAGGAGAGTGAAGGAACTTGGACTGGACACCCCAGATTTGACAGTGCAACAAAACAGTAGAGATCGCGGCCACTTTTATGTGAGAGGATTTTCGCCTGCTGTCTATCAAAAGTGGCCAACTGGATGCAACATGAGAAACACTTTTTTTTTGTGTCCCCTGCTTATTGTTTAGTTCAGCAGCAAAAAGGTGTGGATATCAACAGGGGTGAGTGACTTGAAGCATTTGTCTGAAAAGTGCAAACGTCATGAAACTTGCCGCACCCATCTTGATAGTAGCTATAAGCTAGGTTTTTTTGGCAGTAGTAACATCCTGGCACAATTAAATGAAGGCTACCGAACTGGCATAAGGAAACATAATGAAGAAGTCACCAAAAACAGACACATATTGTCACGAATAATTTTATATTTATTTTGTATCTATATATTTATATATACTTTTATATAATATATCTAAAAAAAATTTTTTGTGTGTGTTTGAAAAATGTGCGCCCCCCCAGTTTTTTTTACCACCAGCCGCCGCTGCTCTAAACAAAGCCAGAAGTTGACAAATTATGGCGAATGTTGAAATGTGGGGAAAAGATGACACTTTAGGACAAAACCTGAAGTGAACTGAGGTCAGTGAAATGAAGCCTTTAAAGCAGAGGGGAAACAAATACAAGGCGCACATCAGTATGGGACCAGTGATGTGTATCTGACCTAAAATAATAGTAAGTTATGTTACAATAAAATAAATATTCTTAAAAAAATATGATTAAAAAAATGAATGCTCAATCTTGCAGCCTAACGCTAGATTTACACTGTGTCGTGTACATGTTCAGGGGCGGGACTAAATGAGGCATAAAGGAGGAGGACATTTCCGTTCCATCATCTTCCGCTCTGTCGGGTCGCGGGGGCAACAGCCTCAAACGGGAAGCCCAGGCCTCTCTCTCCACCGGCTGCATCCTCCAGCTCACCCGGAAGGATCTCAAGTCGCTCCCCGGCCAGCTGTGAGACATAGTCTCTTCAGCGAGTCCGGGGTCTGCCCCTTGGTCTCCTCCTAACTGGACGTGCCCGAAACACCTCGCCCGCTAGGTGCTCGAGGGGAGTCCTGACCAGATGCCCAAACCACCCCATCTGGCTCCTCTCGACCTGGAGAAGGAGCGGCTCGACATCGAGCTCCTCCCGGATGGCAGGGCTCTCAGCCGATCTCTGAGTGAAAGCCCAGCCACCCCGCAGAGGAAGCTCAGTTCGGCCGGAGGAAATTTATCGTGTTAAAAATGGTGGTGATATTGAATAAGTACTTGGTACCACATTTTTTGGGAAAACTACAGAATACATAAAAACATGCTAAAAGAAAAGAATTATTCAAGTTTGAAGGTCTTTATTTAAATTAATTACGGACCACATTTGGCCCTCAAGCCGTGGTTTACCCACCCAGGAATAATGCAAAGCCATTCCTCATCGTTCCCCCTTCATCCGCGCCTGAACCCTGCACATCCTAGAATGCCTGATCAGCTGCCATCCCAGCAGGGAGCTTACAGTTCCTACCTGTTCCCAGCTTTTGATCTGTGTGGCTGCAGTGTTAAAGTAAGTGCTACTTGTGCAGGTTTAACGGGAGTTCAGTAAGACGGCAGGCGGAGAGAGAAGACATTCAACCTCAATTAGACGTTTAAAACTCTAAAGGCACCCCTACAGATTTACACGCCTGCACCAACCTGCCACGTGCATTAAATAACTTAGAGATGACTTTTATCTCAATTCAAATCCAACAATAAACTTTTTAACGGAAATTACACGAGTAAGTCAACGCCGAGAAGTCGAAAAACAACAAGCCCAAACTTATAGTTTATTTGTGTCACTACATTGTCTGGATAATTTTCTATAATAAAAAAGAATAAACCAAAGCACAAGTTTTTTTTTTTTTTTTTATATTTCTTCAAAATGTGATACAAGCATTGATTTCTTCTTCTCCTTTTGGCATTTCCCTTCAGGGGTCGCCACAGCAAGTCAGTTTTCTTCCATCTAACCCTATCTGCTGTATCCTCTTCGATCACACCAACTATCTTCATGTCTTCCTTCACTGTATCCATGAACCTCCTCTTTGGTCTTCCTCTAGGCCTCTTTCCTGGTGGTTCCAAATCCAGCATCCTTCCTCCGATGTACTCGGTGTCTCTCCTCTGTACATGTCAAAATCATCTCAGTCTGGCCTCTCTGACTTTATCTCCAAAACCTCTAACATGTGCTGTTCCTCTGATCTGTCCAACCTGGTCACTCCCAGAGAGATCCTCAGCATCTTCATCTCTGCTACCTCCATCTCTGCTTCCTGTCTTTTCTTCAGAGGCACTGTCTCTTGACCAAACAGCATGGCCGGTCTCACCACAGTTTTGTACACTTTTCCTTTCATTTTAGCTGAAACTCTTCTATCACACATCACACCTGATACTTTCCTCCACCCGTTCCAGCCTGCTTGAACACGCTTCTTCACCTCTTTTCCACACTCTCCATTGCTCTGGACTGTTGATCCTAAGTACTTAAAATCTTCCACCTTCTTTATCTCTTCTCCCTGTAACCTCACTTTTCCATTTGGATCCCTCTCATTCACACACATGTACTCTGTCTTACTCTGACTAATCTTCATTCCTCTTCTTTCTAGTGCAAACTTCCACCTCTCCAGCTTTTCCTCCACCTCTTCCCTCCTCTCACTACAGATCATAATGTCATCTGCAAACATCATTGTCCATGGGGATTCCTGTCTGACCTCGTCTGTCAGCCTGTTCATCACAGCAAACAGCAAAGGGCTCAGACCAGATCCTTGGTACAGTCCCACCCCCACAATGAACTCCTCGGCCTCACCTACAGCACACCTCACCACTGTCTTACAGTCTTCATACATGTCCTCATACATGTTTCACCATTTTTTAAGCCACGTTTTCAGCCATTGGTGACATTTACCGTATTTTCACGACCATAAGGCGCACGTAAAAGTCATAGATTTTCTTCAAAATGAGCGTCACACCCTATCGTGAAGTACGCCCTACGTGTCTTGTGTATTGTGGACACCCGATGCTTTTTTCCGCGCATCACCATCTCTTCTGATTTTTGACTCTATGCGCGCTCATCTCACTGCCGACGTGAAAAAAACAAGTGAAGCAGATGAACACTCTGCTTGCTGTGATTCCGGGAGGTCCGACAAAAGAACTCCAACGGCTGGACATCAGCGTCAACCGGCCTTTCAAAGTAAAGCAGCGAGCAGCGTGGGAGCGATGGATGACCGAAAAAGACCACAGCTTCATGAAGGGTGGAAGGCAGAGTCGGGTGAGTTACGCCACAGTTTGTGAGTGGATTGTAGACACTTGGGCTAGCGTGCCTGCTGGCGCTGTTGTCCGAACTTTCGCTAAATTCAGGATAATTTTCGAGGTACAGAAAGTGACTCTGACAGCGAGGAAAGGGAACCTGCTATGTTGGATTTAGCGCAGCTGTTAGATTCTGAAACAGAGGATGAGGACTTTGATGGATTTGATAAATGACTATATGAAGACTGTAACGTTCCGTTCCGTCATCTTCCACTGGGTCGCTGGGACAACAGCCTCAGACGGGAAGCCCAGGCTTCTCTCACCTCGGCTACAGCTCCTCCAGCTCATCCGAAAGGATGAGCTGGAGGATGCACCAGAGGATCCTCCAGAGGATCCTCCAGAGGATCCTCCAGAGGATGAGCTGGAGTTGTTCCCTGGCCAGCTGTGAGATATTGTCTATCCAGCAGGTCCAGGGTCTGCTTCTTGGTCGCCTCCCGGTGGGACGTGCCCAAAACACGTCACCAGTAAGGCACTTGGGGGGCATCCTGACCAGATGCCCGAACCACCCCATCTGGCTCCTTTCGACTTGGTGGAGGAGCTGCTCGACACCGAGCTCCTCCCGGATGGCAGAGCTCCTCACCCGATCTCTGAGAGAGAGCCCAGCCACCTTGCAGAGGAAGCTCATTTCGGCCCCATGTATCCGCGTTCTCATTCTTTCAGGTGAGGGTTGGAACGTAAATCGGCTTGTAAATTGAGAGCTTTGCTTTTCGGCTCAGCTCTCTCTTTACCACGACGGACCGATGCAGCGTCCTAGTTATTGCTGACGCTGCACCGATCTGTAATTAATATTTAAATAAAGCCAACCAAACTCAGTTTTGCTCCCGATCTATTTTTAAATACGCACACTTGTCTGCATGAGTGTTTGTTGTTGTAAGGTGGACGTACCTAGTAGAGGATATGTATATAAAACCCGCGCCCTATCACCAGGTGCATCTTATGTGTGCACGCGGGTACGCAAAACTGGGACCGAGCCTTTTAACACGGTGCACCTTTTGGTCGTGAAATGCTGCTGTCGCGTATTTCAGCTTTATTTCCAATGACACACAAAGAGGATGAATTTAATTCAAAATAAAGGATCTTCATAAAATATTTATGAGATGTGGCTGTTTAAAAAAAAAAAAAAGTCGACACGTTCTAGGTTAATTTTTTGGTTCCTTGTTTTCTCGTCTTTGTCGTTATCTTACTGTATATACTGTATTTTTCAGAAAATTAGATGGTTCTCTCATTTTTTATATCTCTGTTTTAAATTTTAAAGGCTGAATTAAAAATATGCACTCATCAAAACTCGACCCATTTATCTACAAAACGACAAAATAATAATAAAATAATAATAAAGAATAATAATGAATTCACCATTTCCATTACCTGCATCTTCTGGGTCTTCATCATAATCCTCATCATCACCAGATGACAGAGAATCTGATAAAAGCAAACAAAAGATTCATTATTAATTTATGTTTTACAGAGAAAATTATTCAAGCTTTGATCAACAGAAACTTTCAAAACGAGCCCAAAGACCTGTCAGTTCTTTTGTTTCTTAATTTATTAGTTATTTCGCCTCAAAAAGTCAATTGCTGTTAAAATTTTAGCTTAAAATTTGAATCCGTTTGCCAATATTTTGTCTGTATTTATGCATTTTTATGCCCTTTATTTAAATCAATTAAATAAGCACTGCTATAATAAATTCCTGCGTAACACCCCATATTGGGTGTTAGATCATGTGCACACTATATGCCACGTGGCATCATCAGGTAATCCGAAAAAATCCCAGAGTAACGTCACCAATCAACGGATCCCACAAAGACCTGAAAATTCGAAGGTAAAAAAAATTATCCAAAAAAGACTGAATATAAACCATTCGTTTAAAACACTTGGACTCTTTGGAGCACAACACAGTTCCAAATGATCATGCAGATGAAAGTTCTACGCCAATGACGCTTAAATCCCATTTGCTTACCAACCAGGTGACAGGCAGGGTACACAAGTACACCCTCGTATGGTATTGTTTGCAATCTACATTGTCAAAAACATTTACAGTTAGAATTTGTCATTTCATGCTGAAAGATTTTAAGCACTTAGTCCAGTCCAGAGCAATGGAGAGTGTAGAAAAGAGGTGAAGAAGCGTGTGCAGGCAGGTTGGAATGGATGGAGGAAAGTATCAGGTGTGATGTGTGATAGAAGAGTTTCAGCTAAAATGAAAGGAAAAGTGTACAAAACCGTGGTGAGACCTGCCATGCTGATTGGTCTAGAGACAGTGGCACTGAGGAAAAGACAGGAAGCAGAGATGAAGATGCTGAGGATCTCTCTGGGAGTGACCAGGATGGACAGGATCAGAGGAACAGCACATGTTAGAGGTTTTGGGGATAAAGTCAGAGAGGCCAGACTGAGATGGTTTGGACATGTACAGAGGAGAGACACCGAGTACATCGGAAGAACGATGCTGGGTTTTGGAACCACCAGGAAAGAGGACTAGTAGAAGACCAAAGAGGAGGTTCATGGATACAGTGAAGGAAGACATGAAGATAGTTGGTGTGACCGAAGAGGATACAGCAGATAGGGTTAGATGGAAGAAACTGACTTGCTGTGGCGACCACTGAAGGGAAATGCCGAAAGAAGAAGAAGAAGGAACATAGGCGGTGCCGGAGTCTATCCCAGCTGATTTCAAACGAGAGGCAGGATACACCCTGAAAATTCACCAGTCTGCTGTGAGGCCACGCACACATAGTCATCCCTAGAGGCAATTTTCATACCAGCCAATAAACCTAACACACATTTTTTTAGAGGATGGAAGGAAACCAGAGCACATCCACCACACATACACAGGAAGAATATGCAAACTCCACACAGAAACACCAGTGTTTCAAACCTCGTCCCCACCCAGGACTTGAACCCTGACCTTCTTACTGCGCCATCGTCAAGTGTAATGTGTGCGCGTAAGGTTGTATGTGTGTGGCCTCGCGAGAGACTGGCGACTTGTTCAGGGTGTCCCCTGCCCCTGCCTTGAATCAGCCGGGATGGGCTCCGGCATCCCCCGCAACCTGGTAAGGGATAGACGGTTAAGGAGACTGACTTTAAATAGTGTCACCCACAATTGAAAGTCAATCTTTAACCGTCTATCCCTTATCAGGTTTTGGGGGCTTCGCTTAAAAACATCAAAAACATAGAACATTATTTGACGATTTTTCTACAGGCATAAAAAAATTTCGGTAGGTAGATTATTTAAAACCGTTTTTATTCCCTTGGGTGTTTTTTTTTGCTATTTTCTGTATTCAACCAGAATCTCTACGCCGCAGCCAACTCATGAACGAGGTGTCAAATAATGGAAAGAAAAATCTGCTAGTCGGTACTTTCAGGATCAGACTCTGTCAGACTAACAGCTGGCTCTCATTAGCCAGAGCCGGGAAACTGAACCAGAAAACTCCAGGTCAGATGGAAAATAATTACCAAAAAAAAAAAAAAGTGCTGCCGTGCCGGGAAAAAATTATGATACAGCAAATCTAAGCAAGATCTGTGAGTAATGATAATCAGACTGACATGTAAGGGTTAGTGTGTAGCAAAAACACACTGAAAGACTCCAATGTGTCAACGTGTGTGATAAAGTGCACGTATTTCCATGCAAGCATGTCGCATTTACTAATGAGCCACTCATATCTGACATCTGTGGAAATGCTTGGGTTGTGATATCTGAGAGAACTGTGGACTCATTCAGAGTTTCTCAATGAATAGTTTTATAGTAACGTGCGTATTTGCTAATTCATCAGGGTTCACGGCTACAAAAACGCACTCTATTATAAATAGTAGGGTTAGTCTAGGGCAGGCATAGACAAACTATGGCCCACAAGCCACATGCACCCCGGTAAATGTTCTAAACCGGCCCGGTGAACTTGAAAAAATTAAATAAATAAACCTTGATAATGTTTTTTCCCCTGCAATTCTGATGTTTCCTCACTAGATGGCGTACTCTGGATAAAATTGCTGTGTTGAGATTACAACAAAACTGCTCCCATTAAAATGTGTGTCTCTGTGATGTGCCCGCTGTCAAAATAAACAGTGTGCGCGGATATGAAAAACTATCGGGCCCCATACACTCGCGTAAACAAGTGTGTTAGATGTTAAAACAAGCAAAATGTTACATCAAGCGCTTAGATTTCAAACCTAGCGCTGCTACATGCACATTTTTAAGCGCTATTGCGCTAGATTTCAGACCTAGCGCCGCTAGATTTGAAAGTTAACGCTCTTGACGTAACAATTAGTGCGCTTGTTTAGAATCTTGCGCGCCATTCTATTGGTCTAATCTAGCGGTTATCAAAGCATACCATCCATCTGCTTCTGTTCCGGCCCCCTGGTCAAATGTTAGAACTCAATATGGTCCGCAAACCAAAAAGTTTGCCCACCCCTGATCTAACCCTATGACCAACCCTAGGGTTACGACCCTAGGGTTGGTCCCTAGGGCCAACTAGGGTTGGCCAACCCTATGACCAACCCTCGTGATAGGGTTGGTCATATCCCTAGTGATAGGGTTGGTCATATCCCTAGTGATAGGGTTGGTCATATCCCTAGTCATAGGGTTGGTCATAAGCTTAGTCATAGGGTTGGTCATAAGCCTAATGATAGGGTTGGTCATATCCCTAGTGATAGGGTTGGTCATATCCCTAGTGATAGGGTTGGTCATATCCCTAGTCATAGGGTTGGTCATAAGCCTAATGATAGGGTTGGTCATATCCCTAGTGATAGGGTTGGTCATATCCCTAGTGATAGGGTTGGTCATATCCCTAGTCATAGGGTTGGTCATAAGCTTAGTCATAGGGTTGGTCATAAGCCTAATGATAGGGTTGGTCATATCCCTAGTCATAGGGTTGGTCATAAGCCTAGTGATAGGGTTGGTCATATCCCTAGTGATAGGGTTGGTCATATCCCTAGTCATAGGGTTGGTCATATCCCTAGTCATAGGGTTGGCCATATCCCTAGTCATAGGGTTGGTCATAACCCTAGTCATAGGGTTGGTCATAACCCTAGTCATAGGGTTGGTCATAAGCCTAGCCCTAACCCTAAGTCCTGTTTTGCACAAGGTAAAGCTCGGCAGGGTTGTCTTTTTTTTTTCACAAATAACCTGCACCATTCTCACCAACAAAGCCACGATTGTTAAAGTAAAAATATTTTTTGTTCTATGTTTTTTTTACACTAAAACTTGACTAAAACGCTTGAGTTTTCATCGACTTAAACCCAAATATATAGCGATGATTAAAATGTGACTAAAACTTAAATTAATTTTCGTTCCAAAGACTAAGACTAAAACTTGAACTCAAATGGCTGCCAAAAACAACATTGAACTCAGCAGAACTACCGTTACCGGGGTGACGGATGAATCTCACAATTTAATTTTCAACACACTTGGGACAATTTTGAACACAATGCTCTTTGCAAATCTGTTTAAATGTCCAACGTATATTTTGAATGCCCTATTTTGTGAAAGTGATCTCTTCCAAACCACTGAAAAGATTTCTAGTCAACTCGACGCAGTTCCTCAGTCCACGACAGACAAAGGCATTTTGTTTGCTTATTTGAGACGGCGGCTTAGTGGTAGAGCATTCACCCGCAAGCCGGAAGTTAACCGGAAGTTCACGGGTTTGCATCCTTGTAGAAGACACCTAACCCCCTGTTTCTCCCACCATTTGCGCCATCATAGGTGGCAGCCTGCTGCGGTGTAGTGCAGCACAGAAATTTCCCGCTGAGGGATTAATAAAGTATATTAAAAATAAAAATAGAAAGTTCTTAGTCGTGACAAAGAAAAGTAAAAATTTTTGTCCTTCATTTCTGTGGTGCAGTGGTGATTTGTCCAGAGTGTATTTGGTCAGAGGTGTCAAAAGTATCAACATTTTCTACTCAAGTAGAAGTATAGATACCGAGTTAAAAAAACTACTTTAGTAAAAGTAAAGTATCAACTGAAGTTTTTACTCAAGTAAAAGTAAAAAGTAACCTATTGTCAAAACTACTTACGGTAGAAAAGTAATTTTCAGAAAAAAAAAGAATATTATTAATAAAAGCGTATGAACATACTTTTAACCATTATCACATGCTTGAAGGAGCAGAAAATATGATAACTAAATGAAAGTGTTTTGATTTGAAACTTTATGATTCAGAAACATTTATTTCTTAATAACCTTTCTTGGAAATTGATTAATGAACACAATCAAATGTATTATCATAAGCAGGGCATTATGTAATGTCCCTTCAGCTACCAAGCTTCACTCTACATCACCTAATTTAACCAACTTCAGCAGACACAAACACACTCATTGTTAAAAATAAATTAAATAAAAAAATTACCAAAAGGCTTTTTTAAGGCAGGTAGTTTTCAAAGTTCTTTGAGGCAATACTGAATAGTCTTTCACAAGTTTCTAAGGTTGGGAATGCCACATACAGCCTGCGTGACACCTGGAACACAGCATGGGAGGTTCGGGGAAAGTGTATATGTGCATGCATGCGCGCGTGGTGTGTGTCACGTGTTGAAGTGATGAAGCAACAGGAAGTCGTATTGAGATTACGTTAGCTCGCCTCATCCGACCACATTCAAATCAAATGGTGCGATTGATCCGGATTGGTTTTTAATGACTTTTTTCTTTATTTTCAACGGTGACAAAATGGCGAAAGTAGCAACTACTTTTGATAAAAGTAACAAAGTAAATGTACAGATAATTGCATAAAAAAGTAGTGAATAAAAGTAAAACGTAGACAAAAAAATAATTACTTTGTTAAAGTAAAGATAACGAGATTTTCTACTTGAGTAAAGTAACGAAATAGTTCTACTTCGCTACTTGACACCTCTGGATTTGGTTTTCTTATTACATAAAATTAGCATCAGGCTATTGCTATTATATTTAGCCCCTCAAGTCCTGAGGGCTTCAATCTCAAAGAAGTAATCCTAAAACTTTGAGAAGATCTCAGAACTTTCTATTATATCTGCCTGAACTTACAACCTTTGTGCAGCTCTGCAAGAAAAACTGTTATGTCATGATTATTAATACTGCTCGGAGGAATCAGAAGTACATCGGAAAACCATTTCTCACTCCGCACCATCCACCACTGCCAGAACTTCCACCTGAAACAGGGTTATGTAAGCAGGAAACCACATGTCAGCTCTGCACAAGGTCTCCGATGGACATGTTCTCTGGTCTCATTCCACATTATTTTAGGGGAGAAAATAAATTTCGGAGTTTCTCCACAAATTAAACTCAATCAAACTAAATTAGTTAAAGAATCTGCAGGAATTTAATTGATCCTACCAAAAAACTCTAAATCTCACAGATTTCATCCTCTCACTGGTTCTTGTTTTCATCGTGCGTCTTGTGTGTGTGTACAAGAGTGCACTGATGTCTGGATGTTATCTGCAAGCGCTCTCGGGTATCTGACACCTTACTCAAATATTTGCAGAGCATGACAATACGGCACGTATGTTGGAGATGGAGTGGAGCTCCTGTGGAGCTTAACATGAAAGAAGGAGAACAGGATTTCATCATCACACTCTGACTTTAAAAGCAACTCAAACATCACGGAGTTCTTGAGGAATTTGTTTCACGTTTGCTTGTGATGTGTTTGCATCCTGGGTGGTTTTAACCCCTAAGAAGTTTGGTGTTAAACTAATCAGATCTCATTTTATTCTGATATTGTTTTATAAAAAAAAAAAAAAAATTATCAAGCGGATCGAGAATCATGCTCAGATGATAATTGTTTTTAAATGAGATAACACAGCAGTGATTTACTCAGTTATAGGTGTGAAAGCTTGACTTTCTCTTTGGTCTAAACTAGGGCTGCAACTAACGATTATTTTGATGATCGATTAACCTGACGATTATTGGTTCGATTAATCGATTAATTGGGTAGCATAGACATCTTAATAAATAATAGTTTTTTGGCATTTTATTGAATGTAGTTATGCAAAACACAACTCACAACCACTTAAACAACACGTTGGGCTCATTCTAATAAGTAAAAATGTTAATCGTTCTGTGAAATAAAGAGGGAGAATATTACCATTTCTACAGCAAATATAAAATAATAAATCTACTTACTGTATACAGTAAAGATAAATCATGAGCACCCATAAAATGTGTTTTTGTAGTACTGGCTAAAAAAACATAAATTGTAAACTGTTGACCATCCAGGATTACATTTAAAAACAAGAAATCGTTTACAGTTTTAGATTTGCAAATTTAACCTTGTTCAGAGGTATAGTACCAGACAAAAATGGCCTAGGTTAACATGAGTAAAAATACACAAAAAACAATCAAGTTGTGTAATATTAAGTGCAGTTGACAGTAAAAACTTTCTAAACGATTAATCGATGACTAAATTAGTCGACAACTATTTCAATAATCGATTGTAATCAATTAATTCGATTAGTTGTTTCAGCCCTAGTCTAAACACACGCACACCTCTGCGTGTTAGTGAACTCAAGCATTTCTTGCCACCCCATCTGTTTTCAATGCCGAAATCCACTGAGCTAATTGCTTTCTAATTAGTCGTCAATAACAATCTCAGCTGGTGTCCTGGAGTTTACGGGAAAGGCCAACAGTACTTTTTGATGTTTCCCTCCAGCCCCTTCTCACGGTTAGGAAGCTAGCACGGATCTGCAGTCTGCCACTCTGCGAGAAAATCTCAGTGTGTTTTATAGAAATAAAATAAAGAAACCGATTAGATGTCAGAAAGTTCGCGAAGCTACTGAGTAAAAGTTTGTAGAGAGTATCGAAGAAGTCTGACTAATCTGTTTAAAATTTACCATTTTTTGTCAGTCAGTCACCTTCTTAAGTGTCTATCCCTTACGGGTTCTTGGGGGGTGCGGGAGCCCATTCCGGCTGATTCAAGGCAAGGGGCAGGGAACCCCCCAAACAGGTTGCCAGTCTGTCGCAGGGCCAGGCACATACAACCATCCACACACACACTCATTCCTAGGGACAATTTGGCACTGGCCAATCAACCTAACATGCATGTCTTTGGAGGGTGGGAGGAAACCCACGCAGACACGGGGAGAACATGCAAACTCCACACAGAAAGGACAGTGTTCCAAGCCTCGTCCCCACCCAGGACTCAAACCCACAACCTTCTTGCTGTGAGACCACTGTGCTACCCACTGCGCCACTGTGCCGCCCACCATGTTCTTTTGTACTTTTTAAAATACCATCTAAAATACCATCTTGGGACAGGGTCCTGCCCAAAGTGGAGGAGTTTAAGTATCTCTGGGTCTTGTTCACGAGTGAGGGAAGGATGGAGCGGGAGATCGAGAGGCGGATCGGTGCGGCGTTCACAATAACTAGGACGCTGCATCGGTCCGTCGTGGTAAAGAGAGAGCTAAGCCGAAAAGCAAAGCTCTCGATTTACAAGTCGATCTACGTTCCTACCCTCACCTATGGTCACCAGCTGTGGGTGGTGACCGAAAGAATGAGATCGCGGGTACAAGCGGCCGAAATGAGCTTCCTCCGCAGGATGGCTGGACTCTCACTCAGAGATCGGGTGAGGAGCTCTGCCATCCGGGAGGAGCTTGGTGTCGAGCCGCTCCTCCTCCAAGTCGAGAGGAGCCAGATGGGGTGGTTCGGGTATCTGGTCAGGATGCCCCCCGAGCGCCTCGCGGGCGAGGTGTTTTGGGCACATTCCACCGGGAGGAGACCAAGGGGCAGATCCCGGACCCGCTGGAGAGACTATGTCTCACAGCTGGCCGCGGAACGACTTGGGATATCTCCAGGTGAGCTAGAGGATGCAGCCGGGGAGAGAGAGGCCTGGGCTTGTTATGAATAACAAAATGGTATCGGAATATCAGACAGAAAAATCGCAGTTACACATTTTGTAAGTATTGTGCAGCCTCATTGTAGGATGAATACCTGACAGATACCCGCTCTGATTTATTTTAAAAAGATGTTGTTCAAGCTGCTCTTACCTGTCACTCTGATAGTGTAGTTACTAAGGAGCCTGTTGTTGCGAGCGAGACGGCACGAGTACACCCCGGAGTCCTCGTATGACACGTTGATGATGCGCAGAATCCTTTGGCCGAGACGAGTTCGATTGCTGGGTAAAAGTCCTGCACCATCTTTAAACCAGACAATGGGTTCCAATGACTCGTCCATGTCACATGAGATCTCCATGGTGTCGCCCATGCCCAGGACGAAATTCTCCAGGAAGGCCACCTCGCTGGACACGGAGTCTGCAGAGAGATTACATACATATTAGCCGTTTGGTAATTAACTGTTTGGTAAATCTCAGATGAGAGCCAACTTGATATCTATCCTGCCCCAATCACGCCTCAAGACTTCCAACTATGGATCAAGCGTTACATGATGCATATGCAATAGTCTTCATATCATTGCCAACACACCAAGAATCCATGAGTCATCAGAGGCTATCCAAGTAGTTTTCAGCTTGAGGTTGTATTGGTAATAATATTGATATTGTTATTATTATTATTGCTACTTATTTTCAAGTACCGTATTTTCCGCACTATAAGGCGCACCTTCAATAAATGGCATTTTTAAAAGCGTTATCCATATATAAGGCGCACCGCAGTATAAGGCGCTACAGTAAAGGCTGTTCAACTTTGTCCTCTAACTGTGACCATCTTGCTTTGTTCCCGCGGAAACTCTGGTTAGTCTTGTTCACTTGGCGCAGCGCATCCTCTTGCTTCCTCCACTTCCTCACCATTGATTCATTAATGTTAAACTCTCTCGCTGCGGCCCTATTCCCGTGTTCTACTGCGTGACCGATCGCCTTGAGTTTAAACTCTGCGGTGTAACAGTGTCTCTTGGTAGGAGCCATTTCCGGGTCTTTACACAAACACACAAATGGAAATGAGACGCCCTTTCATATATCCCAGCATGCACCGCGCACTACTTCTTCTATGGGGGAAAAGGAGTTGGCGGCTGCTTACCGCAGTTGCGACACCTGTTGTGGCTCAATATTAATCCACGTATAAGGCGCTCCGGGTTAAAAGGCGCATTGTGAACTTTAGAAAAAATTTAAGGTTTTTAGGTGTGCCTTATAGTGCGGAAAATACGGTATTTGATGTGAAATTTTGTATAGAAACTGGTACATGACAGAGCACATTTTCGAAACGAGTCCAAATATGGTGATTAATAGACATAAGTTAACTGTCAATCTTTTCCTTTATGCGGTCCATTTTTCCAATTAGAATGATTTATGTGTGCGTACTCTAGTTTCTGACTTTAGCGTTACTCAAAAGTCCACGCACTCTACCGCCCTATCGGTCAGTCAATAAGTCATAAGCACACTTTATAAAAGAGGGCCCTTTTATAAACTAGTCTTCTTTCCCGGCCATTTCTAACAAACACCAGTTTAGTTTGTTGGATGTCTCAGATGGAGCGTTCCTAAACAAGCCAACGCCCACGGGAAACAGAACGGGGTGTGCCGAGCTCATGAGTTATGAGACAAACACACCTTCCATTCACAGCGATGTGAGGAACGTCACTGAGCAATGAGAACCAAACTTGGCTTCAGACACTCAAACCAGGATCGGGAAGTCAGAGCTCAAAGGTTCAAAGGGGAACTCGAAGGAGATCTTTAAAGTAAATACATGGTTTAAATCAAATGAGTAAATCAATTTCTAGATGAGTAATTGGTCTGTGAGGTCAGCCTCTGAAAAGCACAAGTGGTAGTTGGTTAAAAAACAGAGATTTTTTTTTTTTGGTTTGACAGAAGAGTCGAGACCCTCATTTAGAAAGAATTGCTTGAATCTTTGACTGAATAAGTATTTTTGTCTTCCTTAAAGATGGTGCTTATGCCACAAAAAACTGAGAATGATCAAAATATGCTTCATAAATCAGACATGCAAACTATCTCAAGCGTAAACCAACTCGAAATCCATCCAATCTCAACCAAATCTCAAGAACTCCAAATATGGATCACGGAAAAGATCAACTAATAAACAAAGATAATGTGTCGATATCAGCCGTGGTGGCATCGCCAACAAGCCAAAGAGAGCAGATGGTTGACACTGTGATTGCCACACATTGATCTGTCATTGAAATAAAAATAAATGACTAAAAAGAAACTAACAATGAATCGGGAATCCATGTCAGCCACTGAAGGGGCTCTAAGTAATTCGTACATTGATGTTTAACGGTATTCATATGGTTAACTTTAATTTTACGGAGGATATGAAATTTTGCCGAAAAGTGAGTGAATAACAACACACAATTTCAAAACTTGTAAAATCCAGATAATCGCCATGAGAAGGTTGTGAGGAGCTGGAATCAAGATCAAATTTCAGAAACTTCTTTTCTCTCTTTCCCGAAATTTACTGAAAGATTTGACTGAAACAGAAGACGCTCTGTTACCATGACAACAAATCCTACAACTAATTTTTATAATGTCAGTCTGTCATCTTCTTATCCGTCTATCCCTTTCAGGGTTGCGGGGGGTGCCGGAGCCCATCCCGGCCAATTTAAGGCGAAGGGCAGAGTACACGCTGAACAGGTTGCCAGTCTGTCGCGGGGCCACCACATGCAACCATCCACACACACACTTATTCCTAGGGGCGATTTGGCACCGGCCAATCAACCTAGCATGCATGTCTTTGGAAGGTGGGAGGAAACTGGAGTATCCAGAGGAAACCCACGCAAACACAGGGAGAACATGCAAACTCCACACAGTCCCACCCGGGACTCGAACCCACAACCTTCTTGCTGTGAGGCCACTGTGCTACCCACTGCGCCACCATGCTGCCCTTTTTATAATGTTTCAATCTAATTTTAAACAAAAACCTAAGGTTAGAAACTAGGTTTTGAAATGATCTGTAAAAACAAAACTAGTAGAGGATGAGATTTTTTCTTTTATTCTGAATTTGACATTGATCAAAGTATTTATTCTCCCATTTCTACTCACGCTCTGAATAAAACAAAAGAAGAGAGACTCCTTCATTGCGCTCTAACTCATAGCGATGTCAGGTTGATAATGTGACTAACAGGGCCTCCGGATTGGACAGCTGGATTTACAACACGTTTGTTAAAACAAAAAGCTCCATTCAGGAGAAGAAAAACACCGTGGCAACAGAGCAGAGCACATAAATCTAGGCCTAGCATGAATGGCTTTCCACCTTTTCTAAAACACCAAGAAGGAAACATGAGAAAAGGCTGCAGAATATCTTCAGCTCCTAAACATGGGGAATTGGACTTTATGGGGTGGATCTAAAAATCTACCGGGACTCGTAGCTCACTTTGGCTTATGAACCCTGAACAATGGTGGAACGTAACGAAGTAAATGTACTTCGTTACTGTACTTAAGTAAAAAAATTGTGTATTTGTACTTTACTGAAGTAAAATTTAAGACCGGTACTTTTACTTTTACTTCACTACATTTTTAGAGCAAATATCTGTACTTTTACTTCGCTATTTTTTAAAAGTGTGTTTTACATTTTTTGTTACATTTTCGTTCAGGAATTTAAAAAGTACACAGGTTTTTTTTAGTACATCTTGAAGCCGCATCGCTAAAATCAAAAGAAGCAGTTGATCGGGAGAAGAAGTAATGAATCGAGAAACATATTCCGCATTCATTCAGCGCCAAAAACCTAACATCAAATATAGTACAAATTAAAAAGAGTCAGAAGATCGTTGTTTGTTGTGTTTACTTTTAAATAAAAAGTTGAGCCATCATTACACAGAGCAGGGGCGGATCTAGAATTTTCCAAAGGGGGGTGGGGCTTTGACAAAGCCAATATATAGTGACTGGGGGCCTCCCCCCCAAAACATTTTAAAAAATAAGTGTCATTTTCCTCCATTTTGGCGGCCCATTCACTGGCCCTTCTAGGGGATAGCTTGACTTGTCCCCTTTTTTTTTATTTATTTATTTTTTTTGTGGACCAAAAGAAGCGGGAGAGGGGGGGTCACACCCCTGCAGAGTATTTATCCTGGTTACCATGGTGACACCCTATAGTACAAAAAATAACATTTGATTTATGGTCGAATACTTTTACTTTTTACTTAAAAAGTACAATTTACACCAAATACTTTTGTACTTTTACTTAAGTAGTTTTTTTTATTGGTACTTTTACTTTTACTTAAGTATTTTTTTTGCCTAATTATCTGTACTTTTACTGAAGTACAAAAAGTGAGTACTTCATCCACCACTGACCCCTAAAACACACGACCGCGGTCTCCATTAGTAGCTAACATGCTAGCTGCTTTGTATTGATCTTTTATTTAAAGCTTTGGCTCAATTAGAGCTTTGAATTATGTTTCTACATCACATTGGAAGGTGTTTAGTTCTGCACAATGAAAAATATTTAGCTACTGGGGAAACGTGTGTGTGAACTTTTGCTTTGATCTGGGAAACACAAAAGAAACTGAAAAATTTCTCAGAAAACACTCTTTTAAGTCTCCCACAGGCATTAAACGCTTCATATATCCACCACATAACCTGTCCATACATCTGTCCTTCTGTAACATCTTCCAAACTGAAGGAATTTTTACGAAACTGCAATTTGTAACTCAGTACCAACTATAGATGAACTGATCGGTTCAGCGAGATGACTCTGGTGTACAAGAAGAAATAAATGTAAAAATATCTCTGTGTGTACAAGTAAGATTGTTTATGTGTGTGTTTGCCTGTTTTTCTGAACATGTCCGAGTGTGTGTGTGACTGTGTGTGTTATTACGAGTGTCTGTGTGAATATGTGAGGGTGTGTGAGTGAGTGAATGAGTGTGTGAATGTCCTTATGTGCATGAGTGTGTTAAAGTGAATGCAAGTGTGAGTGTCTGGACGTGTGTGTGCTAGTTGCTGTGAGTGTGTATGAGACTGTCTGTGTGTTAATGTGTATGTGAGTGTGTGAGAGCCATCGGGTGTGTGTTGCTGTTTAAGGAACAGTCATTTGTATGTTTGGCTGTGTGTATAAATGTGTGTGTCGGTATGTGTGTGTATATGATTATGTTTGTGTGTGTGTTACTGTATATGTTTCTGTCTAAAGGGGTGTGAGTGTTAATGTAATGGGTGTGTTAGTGTGTGCCGGTGTTTGTATAGGCTGTATATGTGTGCGTAAAGTAGTGTGTGTGTGTGCGTGTGTGGGTTGTTGTGTGTGTGTTCGTACCTCCAGATGGAAGCAATGTGTTCTATGTACTTTCTGAGCATCTGTGTTACTGTGGATGTGGCTTCTGATAACTCTGTGTGTGTGTGTGTGTGTGTGTGTGTGTGTGTGTGTGTGTGTGTGTGTGTGTGTGTGTATGTGTGTGTGTGTGTGTGGTGAGGGCCGGACGGTCACTCCATAAATCAAGAGGCCCCTGCCCCGCTGCCCCTCACACTCACTCTCTCTCATCTCACTATCATAACAAATAGCTCTTTAGAAAATCTAAAGAGTGTGTTTGATGAGTGTGTGTGTGTGTGTCCATCTTTTCCATCTCAAGTGTTTTATTTATCCTTTACAAACTAGTCGGTCGGCAAGCTGCGGGATAAAAAGATTTCTTCATGTGGGAAGTGTTTCCGTGCCCACTGTAACACACACACACACACACACACACACACACACACACACACACACACACACACACACACACACATACACCTGGTAGACGAATGAGGGAGAAATCTTGGACGAAAAAGAAGGAGTTCAGATGCTACGGCAATCAGCCAATCAGGAAACGGATGGCATTTTATGAGATTTATTAAATAATGTGTTTAAAAGTTTCCATTTAACTCAGGTTATGAGTTAATCTGACTTAATCTGAGTAGTAGATTTGCTGACTAGCTGGAGAGTTATAATCAGGGGTGCACATTACTGGTCCACAAATGTGTGTGAGTTGCACATTAAACACGTTTTGGTGCTTTTGCACACCTACTGTACGTGTACTAATAATGATAATATTAATACATTCTATTTAAAGCAGCTTTTAGGTCATCCAGGGATACTGTACATGATCATAAATAAAACATTAACGAGAATAAAACATCAATAAGACATCAGAACAGAAGAAAACTGTATTAACTGGATGGATTGAGTCTCTGATTGTTTGAACAGATAAGTTCTGAGTTTGGATTTAAATATTAGGAGAGAGTCAGAGTGTTGCATTGCTGGGGCAGTGCGACTGAAGGCGCTGCCCCCCATGGTGACAAGACAGGTAGATTGGATACGGAGCTGGAGAGAGGAGGAGGAGCGGAGAGAGCGAGACGCAAAAACCCATATTTGATTAAAAAAAAGAGGAAAAGTAATTTTAACACAAAAATGCCTTAAAAGTCATGTGTTTTTTTCTTTGCAAACATTGCAAAATATAGCATTTGTAGACAATAGTAAAAAAAACAAAAAACAATTTTAACATATTAACGTGCACTTAAAATACTGTAATGCAGTGCGACTGAAGGCGCTGCCCCCTATGGTGACAAGACAGGCAGATTGGACACGGAGCTGGAGAGAGGAGGAGGAGCGGAAAGCACGAGACGCAAACCCATATTTGATAAAATAAAAAATAAAATAAAAAAAGGGGAAAAAGTCATTTTAACACAACAATGCCTTAAAAGTCACAAGTTTTTTTCTTTGCAAACATTGCATAATGCAGCATTTGTAGACTATGGTAAAAAAAAAAAATCCTCAAAAAACAATTTTAACATATTAACATGCACTTAAAATACTGTAATGGGGTTCTTGGTCCTGCGCTTTAGTGTGTGCCTAAACAAACTGGATTATTAATTTTAGCAAGTAGAAATCAAAACTGATTGTGAAATCTGATTTACGTTTGCATATTTAGAAGACAAATTCATGTTAAAAAAAAAACAGAAAAATTTTGATTTATTAAACATTTAAAGTTAATTAATTAGGAGCAATAATAATGTTTCCAGTGTTCAGTCAGCTTCGGGAATTCACTCACCATACATAAAAACTAATTTTTTCCTCCAGAATTATAGGTTATTTTATGCTAAAGACAAATCACTCTGAATAAAGAAGAAAATTACATCCAGGATACTTTCTAAAATTAAAAAAAAATATTTTAGAAAATGAGTAATTTGATGATGCAGCGATGGATATCTTTTTTTCTCTGATGCTCAAAGATATCTATGGTAAAAAAAAAATAAAAAAATTAAACGTACATGTAGCTAAATTAAACGTTTTTAATCAGTATGTCTTCATATTGATCAAATGTCCTTCAATTTTATTTTATTGTATTATATTGATCCCTCAATAGGGAAATTACTTTGCTGCATTGCACCGCAGCAGGCAGCCATGACGGCACCGACAGTGGAAGCAACTAGGGGGTTAGTTGTCTGCTCCAGGGACACCCAAGAGGCTCAGCAGGATTCCAACCAGCTTCTCCCGGTCCAAAGACGGATAGTCTACCACCGAAACAACGCCTTATGACTTAAGATATGAAATGAACTGTGGTGGATGAAGTACTCACTTTTTGTACTTAAGTAAAAGTACAAATAATTAGGCCAAGAAAATACTTAAGTAAAAGTAAAAGTACCAATAAAAAAAATCTACTTAAGTAAAAGTACAAAAGTAGTTGGTGTAAATTGTACTTTTTAAGTAAAAAGTAAATGTATTCGACCATAATTCAAATGTTGTTTTTTGTGCTGTAGGGTCACAAATAAATACTTTGCTGGGGCGTGACGCCAACCTCCTTCTCCCGCCTCTTTTGGTCCGCAAAAAAAAGAAGAAAGGAAAGGGGACAAGTCAAGCTATCCCCTTGCAGGGCCAGCAAATGGGCACCAAAATGCAGGAAAATGACACTTATTTTTTAAAATGTTCTGGGGAGCGGGGAGGCCTCCAATCACCCTATATTGGCTTTGTCAATGACCTCACGTCCCCGCCCCGTACCCCCACCCCATCTTCAGAAAATCTTAGAACCGCCCCTGCTCTTTGCGCTGAATGAATGCGGAAAATGTTTACTCTCGACTCTGATTGAGCGTCGATTCATTACTTCTTCTCCCGATCAATTGCTCCTTTTGATTTTAGCGATGCGGCTTCAAGATGCGATAAAAAAAAACGTTATATTTTTTAAATTTCTGATCAAAAATGTAAAGAAAAATGTAAAACACACTTTTAAAAAGTAGCGAAGTAAAAGTACAGATATTTGCTCTAAAAATGCAGTGAAATAAAAGTAAAAGTACCGGTCTTAAATTTTACTTAAGTAAAGTACAGATACACAATTTTTTTACTTAAGTACAGTAACGAAGTACATTTACTTCGTTACCTTCCACCACTGGAAATGAAAGGATGGGACGTTTTGACGTGTGAGTTCTGAGATGTGAAAACAGCCTATGAGTGCGGTGACTTTTTGGAACCAACAGAGGATTCCTACGTGGAACACAGGACGATACGCTTGCTACATCCTGTTTTTATTTTGAGTCATCGGCCAAAACTAAGCATGCAACCCACGGTGTACACAGGGATGTTCATGTGAGAGAAAATTTTTCCTCAGTTAAATCAAGTTTGGTTGAGTTTTAATTTCTCTATTATGACTAGTTGTGTGTTGCAATTCAGAAAATAAAGTGTGGAGTTTGGTTGTTACTAAAAACTCTTCCAACCGCTAAAGGAACCTTGTTTTGGATTCTAGTCTTGTTATGATGTTTTTCATGTGGAATAGATGGAAATTTGGCATTAAAAGAACTTCTTGGTGGAAAAAAAAACCCTTCTCTCAGTAAACAACCAAACTCAAGTAAACAGCTTGTTTTATCCTTTAAAGAGTTTAGTTCGTTCCGTGTCCCGTCAACGTCCTGCAAGCTAATTTAGGAGGCCGTTTCAATAGCCGTTTTGTTCAGCCTGGCTGCTTTGCATAAAGCAACATCAGGTCCAAAGAGGCCGGCTGGGCACACCGTGCACTTTAGAGTACGATCAGACTCTCTCTCTCTTACAGATAGTTGAATTGAACATGGTGGTCAGACAGGAGCATGTAGCTTTTCAGCTCAGATCTGCATCAGAGCTGCTTCTCAGACTGATAGATTCCAGATGCTCCGCAGACATCCATCTTTATCAAGTCTTCTTTTTTTCCTCCTACTCACTAGGTTCAGCTAATAATACAACAAGGCTGTGTTTGAACATGTGCAGAACAGGCTGCTCTGAAACCAGCAGCAAACAATCCAACGACAAATGGCCTGTTACAGATAATTAGTGTTTCTCTCTCCTACTGTATAAAAACTCCTTCCTTCCTCTTTAAGCAGATTGTTATGTGGTCATCAGTCATGGCCAACTGGAATGCATCAGTGTAGAGCGTTGTTTTATGTAACTTTGGGTTAAAAACAAGTGCCATCTAGTGACCAAGTTTGAGATTGCGTTCAAAATACAATCAAATTGCTATCTTACATTATATTCAAAGGGACACATAATATTTAAAAAACGTAACATAGTGCTCATCGAGTACCTGAGTTGCAGCATGCCTCATTCGACAGCTTTACAACATTTTACGACACTTTACTGCTGCCGTAAAGTATGCCCGCTACAAGTCGGCAGTAAAACTGTTGTTTACAAGGTATGACATTTTTGTGTTGCAGAATAAAGTTGTGCTGGCCAAGTGTGAAGCGGCCGGGATGGGAATGGGAGTTCGGGAGGAATGGGAATTAGCGCCTCCAAATCCGAGACCATGGTCCTCGCCCGGAAAAGGGTGAAATGCCCCCTGCGGGTCAGAGACAGGGTCCTGCCCCAAGTGGAGGAGTTTAAGTGTCTCGGGGTCTTGTTCATGAGTGGGCGAAGGATGGAGCGAGAGATCAACAGGCGGATCGGTGCGGCGTCAGCAATAACTAGGACACTGCATCGATCCGTCGTGGTAAAGAGAGAGCTGAGCCGAAAAGCAAAGCTCTCGATTTACAAGTCGATCTAAGTTCCAACCCTCACCTATGGTCACCAGCTGTGGGTGGTGACCAAAAGAATGAGATCGCGGGTACAAGCGGCCGAAATGAGCTTCCTCCGCAGGGTGGCTGGGCTCTCACTCAGAGATCGGGTGAGGAGCTCTGCCATCCGGTAGGAGCTCGGTGTCGAGTTGCTCCTCCTCCAGGTCGAGAGGAGCCAGATGGGGTGGTTCAAGCATCTGGTCAGGATGCCCCCCGAGCGCCTCGCGGGCGAGGTGTTTCGGGCACGTCCCACCGGGAGGAGACCAAGGGGCAGACGCCGGACCCGCTGGAGAGACTATGTCTCACAGCTGGCCGGGGAACGACTTGGGACCCTTCCGGGTGAGCTGGAGGATGCAGCCGGGGTGAGAGAGGCCTGAGCTGCCCGCTTGAGGCTGTTGCCCCCGCGACGCGACCCTGGAACAAGCGGAAGATGACGGTATTATTATTTTTATTTTTTTTTTGATTATTTTGAATTACTCTATTCATCCCTCACCGGGGAAATTTGTTTGCTGCACTCCTTACACCGCAGCAGGCTGCCCTTCAACGGCGCCAATGGTGGGAGAAGTGGGGGCTAGGTGTCTTCTCCAAGGACCCTAGACGTGCTCTCCGTGGGACGCGAACCCGCGACCTTCCGGTCCGCGGGCGAACGCGCTAACCACGCGGCCACCGTCTCTACCAACTTTATTCCACCAATGGAATAAAGTTTACAATTACAAACTTAATTTGTCATCTTAGTTATTGATCAGATTGATTGTGAACATCACCTGGCTGCAGTTAATTAAAAAAAAAAAAATCCCAAACAGATTACATCGAAATATTATTTCTGTTTACTTTGTTTAAAACTGTATAAAAAGCCAAAGAATTTCAGAGAGTTGAAACTATTACAACTGCTAAGTTTTTGTTGATTTAAATCAGTGTTTCTATTATATCAACATCTCATTCAATGTTCTTAGCTACATTTTTTGTGATTTTCGGCTATACAAATAAATTGAATTGCGTGATGCGTACCGACACAATATCGAATTGGCAAAAAATTGATATTGAATAAAGCGTCAAAAAAGAGTGAGATGAATAGTGTGTTGCGCAGTATGCCTCCATCTGCCCTATAAATTTGTAACCTTGATTTTGTTGTTTAGCCAAAAAGCGAATTTGTTCATCTATAGTTTGTACTGAGTAATTTTGGGAGTGTAATTATATTCCATTTGTGAATTTGGGAGATTCACAAAAGTACCATGGAAGCACATATTGACTGTATCCAAAGGTTAATATAGAAGTTTAAAAATCCGGATTGTGATAGTAGAAAAAGTTTCAAAAAAGGCCTTCTGGACAGTTTAATTCTTGAACGAGACGTTTCAACTTCCATCCGGAAATCATTTTCAATCTGAATGAAATGGACAGAAAACTGGATCTATTTATACTAACCTGAGTAAAAGGTAGGAATAGGGTGAGAACGTCCAAGGAACGTGAGAAGAGGGAAACAGAAACTGAGAAGAGAAAAAATGGAGTCTCTATTCCCTACGTGTCAGGACTGTCCGAGAAGTTACAGAGAATCTTCAGACAACATGACATCGCAGTTTTCTTTAAACCGGTCAACACATTACGGCAGAAACTAGTACATCCTAAAGACAAGATGCCCACAGAAAAACAGAGCAATGTAGTTTATTCGATCCGATGCAGTGAAGGGAGCTGCAAAGAACACTACATTGGTGAAACGAAGCAGCCACTCCACAAAAGACTTTACCAACACAGAAGAGAAGCCTCAAGTGGTCCACAGTCTGCTGTACATCTGCATCTTAAATCCACCAAACACACTTTTGAGGACAGTGAGGTGAAGATTCTAAGTAGAGAGAAAGGTTGGTTTGAAAGAGGGGTGAAAGAAGCCCCCGCGGATTTTCTTCTGATGAAAGAAAATCCCTCACTGAATCGGAGTGGAGGCGTTAGATACATTTTGCCCGGTATTTACAGCAGCCTTTTGAAGCCATGGACTAAAGATGACACCTCGTGACCCAGTTTCACGCCTGTCGTTAGCAGGAATGTCTATTCACTAGGCTTTTAGCATTTTATAATAGGTTTGTTTACTTGTCTGTGGTTACAATAGGAGCCATTCACGGCCATCTTAGGTAACACAGGCTCATTGGTCAAGCCCATCCCTACTATTTTTTTTACCTTTTACTCAGGTTAGTATAAATAGATCCAGTTTTCTGTCCATTTCATTCAGATTAAAAATGATTTCCGGATGGAAGTCGAAACGTCTCGTTCAAGAATTAAACTGTCCAGAAGACTTTTTTGAAACTTTTTCTATTATGGATCACTCCTGGATGAATGAGGGACTACGCGGATCCGGATTGTGATATTGTTAATTACAATGTAAAATGGCCATTTGTAAAGTAGTTAGAAATGAATTAAATATCAATCTTCATCTTGTTGTCAGGCTAAAAGACGGACTGTATAAAACATTTCCTGTTTGTTAGGAGCCAGACAGACACACAACAGTCCCACAATCAGATTCTTTTACTTCCTACGCTAAAAAATCCGAGCAGCGGCCAACCGTTTGGCACCCTCATCCTTTTAGACGAGTCAGCATCACACGACCTTCAAACGGGATCCAACAACTAACACCACCCCCTACATTTCACCGCCATAAATCCTGCCCATCCTGGACGGATTCTCTTCTTTTCACTATTTTCTTTATACCCCTACTCTCTTTTATTTTTTTTTAGAAATGTGGAGTGAAACCCCTTAATCTCTGTTTAATATGGTTTGGCCGGATGTAAATACTTTTGGACAATGCCTTTAATCTGGGCCGGCCTGACAACCTCACACCATGGAAAGGAAGCCCGCCAGGGGGATATGAGGGAGAAGAAGAGGGACGGTGAAGATCAAGGAGGTGGAAGGGGGAGGGTACCCCAGCTTGTTGCCTCTTTTCTTCCCCATGCTGAGCCGTACTTTATCAAAAGAGTCTTTAAATTCAAGTTGGAGATGGACGTTGCTACTAAACATCCCGCCCCGGCCTGTGCCAGCCCCCATCCACACCAACCCCTGCTGTCCAACCCTCTGCTTGGCCGTGCTAATGAGTTTTGGAGCTACTGTACATCCTTGGCAGCAAATGTTTCCACTCCCCTTATATACCCCACCCTCAGATCGGGGGGTCTGGGTTTGGTCCGTGCTAATTGTCATTCCAAAGACGAACTGGCCTAGTTTCAATTCAGCAGACGAGTGTAAGAAGCTGAGCCCCACAAAAGCGGAGATGTCTGCGAAGTGAGCGCGGGACTACAACACAATCCCACTTCTCCAAACAACACAGAGGAACCAATCTGATTACAAGCCAGCTTCACAAACTCACAAAACGGACAATGGAGGTACTAATTGGAAGTTCATTAAGCAGATTTCTGTACGTATATGGCTAAAAATTCTCACATAAGACTTTAGAAATGACCATGTTTGGGCTGTTAGGATGTAAACTGGCTGTGTTCGATGAAAAGCAATGGCGTCAGTTTTAATACAATGCACTGTACCAATCTGGAATTAGGACCTGAGCAATTTAGCGGTAGCCAATTGAATTGTCCGATTTTGCTAAAATATTGCGAACTGACACTGATGGATTTGTGTCTGAAAGCCTGTCCGACAAACACGCAGATTTAGAGAGTTTCCATAAAACAAATACACATTCCAGGACTTCTGTTTTGACATCGTGGAAGAAAGCAGAAACAGACCTTTTTTTTTTACTGTTCAACGTGCGTTACAGCAAAAAATAAATAGATTTTGTTATTATTTTGTGAAATCTGAGTATTTTGGTCGAGATTTGTAAAAATTGTCACCCCGACTTAGCATATTTGTCAAGTTTAAAATTCCAAGAATAACTTTTTTTTTCCGGGCGAGGAAAAGGAAAAAGGTATTTTCCACATTTTTTCATATTTTCCATATTTTCCACATTTTTTTCCACATAAGGTACATTCCATCCTTTTCCGGGTGCCCCCTGCGGGTCAAGGACAGGGTCCTGCCCCAAGTGGAGGAGTTTAAGTATCTCAAGATCTTGTTCACGAGTGGGAAAGGATGGAGCGGGAGATCGACAGGCGGATCGGTGCGGCATCAGCAATAACTAGAACGCTGCATCGGTCCGTCGTGGTAAAGAGAGAGCTGAGCCGAAAAGCAAAGCTCTCGATTTACAAGTCGATCTACGTTCCAACCCTCACATATGGTCACCAGCTGTGGGTGGTGACCGAAAGAATGAGATCGCGTGTACAAGCGGCCGAAATGAGCTTCCTCTGCAGGGTGGCTGGGCTCTCACTCAGAGATCGGGTGAGGAGCTCTGCCATCCGGGAGGACCTCGGTGTCGAGCCGCTCCTCCAGGTCGAGAGGAGCCAGATGGGGTGGTTCGGGCATCTGGTCAAGTCCCATCGGGAGGAGACCAAGGGGCAGACCCCGGACCCCGGTGAGACTATGTCTCACAGCTGGCCGGGGAACGACTTGGGATCCTTCCAGGTGAGCTAGAGGATCCAGCCAGGGAGAGAGAGGCCTGGGCTACCCGTTTGAGGCTGTTGCCTCCGCGACCCGACCCCAGAACAAGCGGAAGATGACGGAACGGAACGGAACTTTTTTTTTCCTAGAATATAATAAATAGTAACCAGAAAACTCACGCCTTCTGGGAAGTAAAATGAATCAACTGAGACACATCATTATCATAACCAACGATCAGAAGATTTTTTTTTTCGTTTGACGCTAACTGAAAAAAAACCTTGAGAAAATATCAACATCAATTTAGAAGTGAGATGTTTTCAAATATTTTTGAGAATTTCCCAACAAGATTGTGATTGTGTACATCATCGTCAAGATTTTTTGTCAAATGTTCAAAAGTGAGGTAAATGGAATTATTTTGTTTATGTTCAAACAAACTCAGACAAATTTAAATGCAGAAAATGTATCGTATCAAGTATAAGACAACAAAAACCAAAGACCCAGGGAATCCCGAGGAAAATACTACAAACTATACACCACGCTAAAATGAAAAGGGATTTTGCTTGTATTCAAATTTAGATACAGCCTCTGCCTTACGTTCGTTCGTTCTTTGCAGCCAAAAACGTCTTTGGTTGACTTGTTTATCTAAGGCCCCTTTCAAATGTAGCCGGGTGTAGCCGGGTGTTTTTAAAAACGCATATCATATGAAAAAGCTTGCGTCCACACGCAACCATTTTCAAAATATCCGCGTCTACACAGAGCCGTATAAATATGCTTCTGAGTGCGGTTATAAGCATGCCAGACCAGTAGTGGGCAGTGTTGAGGCATTTCTCCTCCTTTGCTGGTCAACAAGAAGCAAGAGCAGTTGAGAGTGGACAAAAAGGCAAGAAAAGAGGGTCTGCAACAGGGTCCGTGGATCCATGCTGCCCACTGTCTGCTTTCGTAAACAAGGACGCACAAGAATGACGTCTGTGCATTACCCTTCGCAGGTAGTGAAGCATAAAAACGCAAATCTCTGTTTTCGCACGTCCACATGTAAACGCAAAAATGGCGTTTTCCAAAATCTCCACTTTGGCCGGAGTTTTCAAAAATGCCGGTTTTGAGTGAAAAAACCCTCCGTTTTTGTGTGGAGTACAAACTTCAAACTTTCAAACTTTAAAGTAATTTTTTCCGGTGATTCTTATCCAGAAGTTCAAAGAAAAGAAGCAACTGATGGAAAACGTCTCCGAACACACTGACACAACACGAGGAGATGTCTGATTGAAACGTTAAAGTTTGACCTCTACTGCCTGTGACCAGATCTCTGCTCTGACCTCTCGGGGTGGCAAATGTGTACCCTTTCGCCCCATCTACCCACCCACCCACACTGACAGTCTATGATACTTTCCAGCACTAATGACCTACATTCAAAAAAATTTCATTAAAAACTAAATGTTTTTCCCACGACTCCGACTGGGAAAAGTGGTTCAGAAGATGAATATTTTCCATCCACATTTATTCATTTTGCTTGATTAATATTTACGATAAACTTTACGATAAACGATACTCTTATTTTGTCTGTCTGGGTTATGCACGTGAGATGATCTTGTTGTGAGAGCAGGCACTAAACCCAAAACTAAATCAGATCAAGAAGGAAATGTGTCTAAGTGGGATCACAACAATCGGAAGAATAACTTTCCGACTGGGAAAATTTACAAAAACAACCCAAAATGTTGGAAAAAAACAACTCAGAAAGTCGAATATTCTGAGAACAAACGAACGTATCGTAACAATTTATTGTGTTTACTGGAAAATGTGTTCATTGTAAGAGAAAAAACGATTAAAAAACGTTTGAAATGTTGTTTCTTCTTGTTTGGTGGACATTTTTTAAAATTCTCAGGCCACCGTTTGAATGCGAATGTGACCGAAAACCGTATCCGAACCACCTTAGGTATGTTTGTAATAAACTAGGGCTGAAACAACTAATCGAATTAATCGATTATAATCGATTATTGAAATAGTTGTTGACTAATTTAGTCATCGATTAATCGTTTAGAAAGTTTTTGCTGTCAACTCCACTTGATATTACACAACTTGATTGTTTTTTGTGTATTTTTATTCATGTTAACCTAGGCCATTTTTGTTTGGTACTGTACCTCTGAACAAGGTTAAATTTTCTAATCTAAAACTGTTAATGATTTCTTGTTTTTAAATGTGATCCTGGATGGTCAACAGTTTATATTTTATGTTTTTTTAGCCAGTACTATAAAACACATTTTATGGGTGCTCGTGATTTACCTTTACTGTATACAGTAAGTAGATTTATTATTTTATATTTGCTGTAGAAATGGTAATATTATCCCTCTTTTTTTAACAGAAAGATTAACATTTTTACTTAATAGAATGAGCCCAACGTGTTGTTTAAGTGGTTATGAGTTGTGTTTTGCATAACTATATTCAATAAAATACCAAAAAACTATTATTTATTAAGTTGTCAATTTTACTCGATTAATCGATTAATCGAGCCAATAATCACCAGATTAATCGATCATCAAAATAATCGTTAGTTGCAGCCCTATAATAAACACAGTAGAAACTTTTAAAAAGTTGATTTAGCATGAGACCGCCTCAGTTTTCTCAGTGAGGTAGAACCTGGTTAAGATGTTTCTCTCTTTCATTAGAACTAGAAACATTCCTCCGTTCAACGTCACAGGGCATGTCTCCTGCCGGGGAGACGGGGATTGTGGGTAAAACATGGTGAAAAAACTAAAACGAGGTACTGTTAAAGTGTGTTTGCTTATGAAAGCTGCACAGGAGCCGGAAAGCCCTCTAATCCCATCAACCCGCCCCTCATGCTTCCCCGCCAAGACCGGACTGTGCTGTGCGCTGGCCGATCAGAGAGAGGAGCCTCTTAGTTGGAGAGAACAACTGCAGCACAGTTGTCTGTAGACGTCCACACCAGACGTCCATCCCATAATACACAGTGAACAACCGGTGGATAAACATTAAATAATGAATAGTTGAGGTCTGTGTGAGGTTGAAGAACTCATTGTGTAAAGTTTTAAGAATTATTTGGCCAAAAGATTTACGAATTTCATGTTGTGAAAATGACACGGTCAGACCAAGCGCTTAACGCCTACTCTGGATTCTGTGGGCGAAGTCTGTAACTAATTGTATTTTAGCCGGTTAGCTGTGCCCTACAGGTGTCTAAAAAGCCAAACATACCTACCCAGTCAGTAACCAAGGTGACCTCAAATCAGCCATGTTTTTAAAGGGCCCATCTCATGCAAAATCGACTTTCCAGAGTTTTCTAGCTTGTAAGAGTGATGTCCGGGTCTTGTATATGTCGCCAAAGGGGTTTCTAGATTGATTTAGCCCGTTTTTCACAAATTGCTGTGGATTTCTGGTACGCTCAGACAAAACAACCAATGAGCAGATGTCTAAAGTATGACGCATTTGACGTAGCCAGGACGGACTTCGCACACGCCCCCCTCCGCAGCAAACCCTCCCTCCTCCACCCGCCCGCCCTCCTCACTCCACCCGCCCGCCTTCCTCACTCCACTAATCTACAAGCATTTTGTAATACTTTACCAATCAGTAACATTCATCCCATGCCGCCGCGGTGCTTGTGCTTCGTGCACCTCAAAATCCTCGTCGGATTCTGGATCCAAATTGTAGGGCTGAACATGATGAACCAACATGATTTTAAAATCTTATTTCAGACGCTACCAAACCGCTACGCACGTTTTTACGCCTGCCTTCCCCCTCCCGCTCAGAGATGGGCGGAGGAATAGCGGCTCAGTGAGAGCAGAGGGCGGAGCTTGTACTTTCTCAGGACGGACGGGGGGGTGACCAATACCCGGCCTTTCGCAGTTCCGGGTCTGTGACTGCGCTCCACCAAATCAATGTATTTTCATAACTATCGTGTAATGCATGTTGCAAAGCCCACATTTTGCGTGTGTATGTGCAGAGGATACAATGTGAAAAGAGTTTTGCAAGAGATGGGCCCTTTAAACCCCTCAATGTAGATCAGAACCAGCACAGCTCAGTCGTTACAATTGCTTTCTCACGTGGTCTTTGAGAGGTCTGTTGGTAAGAAAGACTTCTAAGGGTTAACGTCAGATTACGCCAGTGCATCTCAATTATTTCCGGCTACGCCCCCCCTAGGAAGAAGAAAATATTTCGCGCCACAACATTCTCCACCGTGACTATAATTAGTATCATTTGTCTATGAAACATAACATTGTATCGCACAGAACTGTTATTTTTATTCACTTTGTTATAGGGATGTCTTTTATTTTGAAGGTACATGTTTACCGTTAACATGGCAACAAGAGCACGTTCGAGCAGAGAGAATGATTCCACGTTATAAAGACACTGCTAATAAAGTATCTCGTGAAAACAAAGAGGATTTAAGTTTATCATTATTCATTTTAAAGACAGTTTTTCAGGCCGGTCTCATCACCTTTAGACCGGTCTATTAAAATATTATCAGACACTAAACCAGTCCGTGGGGCAGAAAAGGTTGGGACCCCCGCTCTACACCATAGAGTTAATACTCCCTGTGCACACTCTGACATTGAGAGCAAAACAAAACATGTGCCACAGGGTCACTGGCACCCCCCCCCCCGTCACACTCCAACGGGTCTGGGGTCTGCCCCTTGGTCTCCTCCCGGTGGGACGTGCCCGCAACACCTCTCCCGCAAGGCGCTCGAGGGGCATCCTGACCAGACGCCCGAACCACCCCATCTGTCCTCTCGACCTGGAGGAGGGGCGGCTCGACACCGAGCTCCTCCCGGATGGCAGAGCTCCTCACCCAATCTCTGAGTGAGAGCCCAGCCACCCTGCGGAGGAAGCTCATTTCGGCCGCTTGTACCCCCGATCTCATTCTTTCGGTCACCACCCACAGCTGGTGACCATAGGTGAGGGTTGGAACGTAGATGGACTTGTAAATCGAGAGCTTTGCTTTTCGGCTCAGCTCTCTCTTTACCACGACGGACCGATGCAGCGTCCTAGTTATTGCTGATGCCGCACCGATCCGCCTGTCGATCTCCCGCTCCATCCTTCCCCCACTCGTGAACAAGACCCCGAGATACTTAAACTCCTCCACTTGGGGCAGAACATTCTTTTAGATTAATCCTATGTTTTTGCCTTACAGCCATGCCTGACTTCTGTTAAATAAATCCTGTTGATGTGCTGCATTTGGGTCATCCTCCTTCCACATCTCAACTTTTTACTGCTAGTTTTAAGAATACTTTAAAAAAAAAGAAAAAAGTTGGCTACTTTGCGGCAAAAAAAAAAAAAAAGACAAAAAAAGCAACTAAAAATTGGGTAAAATATTAGATAATTAGAACAAAAGAAGACCTCTGTTGTGTCCGTAGACACTTTACTCATGTTTTCACTCAAGCAGAAGCTAATTTATCAGTATGTTCACCACTAATCTCCAGGGTAAAGGTCAACACTGGCATGTTGACCCCTGAAGATCCTGACTTCAGACAAGTGAACAAACTAACAAAAAAATGTTCTGATAATTTGTGGTACTTAGCACAAAGATTAAAAAAAAAAAAAAAAAAAAAGACGACAAATAAACACCAGTAACTATTCCCTAAGTTTAAAAAATAGATTGGGACGTGTTTCCAAAAAGCATACAATCGTACAAATATTTTCACGGCAGTGGGTGTCAAGAGTGCGCCTCGGATTTTTCTTTTCAGTTGGTAAAATTTTTCATTACCATTCCCACAATACACGTTCAAATTTTCTCAATTTTCCCACATCTTTTTACATTGAAGGATTCTTACACAATTGGGTGGACGGTGGCTCCGTGGTTATAGCATTTGCTCGCGTTCGCCCGCGTTCGCCCGCGCACGCCCGCGCTCGCCCGCGCTCGCCCGCGCTCGCCCGCGCTCGCCCGCGCTCGCCCGCGCTCGCCCGCGCTTGCCCGCGCACCGGAAGTTTGCGGGTTTGCAGACCACTGGGTTCTTGTCTATGGTCCTTGGAGAAGACACCTAACCCCCCCCCGTTTTCTCCCACCATTGGCGCCGTCGTGGGCAGCCTACTACGGTGTAGGAGTGCAGCACAAAATTTCCCCTGTGAGGGATGAATTTATTTATTTATTTATTCAATCTCTTCAGTTACGGCACGCGACAGTTAGCTGAGTCGCTAACTAGCACAGCTCTTCATTCGCGCTCTTACATTAACGTCTATTAACTCATCATTTCTACACCATAGAGTTAATACTTCCTGTGCACACTCTGACAATGAGAGCACCAACTACTGTTTTGGATGTGCAATTACACTTTATTCTAGTAGGGAAAAAAAAAATGTTCCACAGGGTCACTTGCGCCCCCTCTGGCATCGCGCCAGAGAAAAGCTCTCAACTGTAAATGCAAGAAAAAAAATCCAACATGCACCTGTTCTTGGTGTTGACAGTGAGCATCACTTTATTCTGCAGATGAGATATTTCTGTGTCCTTCCTTCGAATCTTTTCTTGTTATGCCTTCATCTGAACGGCACAGTTTGAATCCGACAAAAATATCTTTAAACGCTATGTGAAAAATGGGTTATTTTTGTTCACCTATATTCTGCTTTCTAGCTGCAGAGATAATTTACTATCTTCATGTCTTCCTTCACTGTATCTATGAACCTCCTCTTTGGTCTTCCTCTAGTCCTCTTTTCTGGTGGTTCCAGACCCAGCATCCTTCTTCCGATGTATTCTCTAACTCTTTCCTCTGCACATATCCAAACCATCTCAGTCTGACCTCTCTAACTTTATCTCCAAAACCTCTAACATGTGCTGTTCCTCTGATCCTGTCCATACTGGTCACTCCCAGAGAGATCCTCAGCATCTTCATCTCTGCTACCTCCATCTCTGTTTCCTGTCTTTTTCTCAGTGCCACTTTCTCTAGAGTCTAGACCAATCAGCATGGCCGGTCTCACCACGGTTTTGTACACTTTTCCTTTCATTTTAGCTGAGACTCTTCTGTCACACATCACACCTGATATTTTTCTCCACTCGTTCCAGCCTGCCTGAACACGCTTCTTCACCTCTTTTCCACACTCTCAAGGTGACTTACAGGGTGACTTATATTATGGTTTCTATTATCTATTATATTTGAGTGTTTGGGTCTGCTTTTTTAATTTGTTAGATCTCCCATTTATTATTTGGATACTATTTGAAAGCCTGGTTTTTGTTTGCCATGGATTTTGTTTTCTGCCACACCCACATTCTAACGTAGTTACGTCGTAAATGTTAACATATCAGCCATGTTTGTTTACTCCTCACCACCCCACGCTTACCAAACCAGACTGGTGGGATGTCTCGGAATCTCTGCTGGAGAAAGTTCTCACATAAGGAAAAAATGCATCCAATACCACATGTACCACACTCCTAAATAACATTTCTTACCAGAAACGGGGGGAAAAAAAAGTTTCTGACGTAAGATATTTTACCAAACCAAAGTGGGCTCCACTGTCACTGCCAGCACAACACCACGTTTCCACTGGGAAAAAGGCTTCCATTACACTCCACAGACAGGACAAGGCTTTATTATTTTAGCTCTGCTGGCAAAATAACATATGAGGAGACGGGGTGAGGGGATGGAGGGAGGGAGTTAGGTTTCAATATTAGATGTGTCAGCTGCCCTGGATGTGGGGGAGCCTTAAACAAAAAACGCACACACATACACACGTATGCGTGAGAGCTTCACATCTCCTCGGCACAGACGGAGAGAGAGACGGAGAGAGAGAGCGAGGGATGAACGAAAGTAAAGGAAGAGAAGTAACAGAAGTTTAATACATTGTATGGCGGAAAGGGAGGATGGGGAACGGATGGGGGGATGAGGGGCCAGATGTGTGAAAATGTGAAAACATAAAACAGGAAGACGAGAAATCAGAGGAAGAGAAGGGAGAGAGGAAGATGAAAGAGACACAAGCTGGTAACACACACACATACACACACACGTTTCCCATCATCTGCTCTGGTTTCATTCACAGAAATATCAGCGGGGTGCACCAGACAACTCTGCTTCTGCTTTAGCGGTCAGTGTGAAAGACGAACACAAAGAAGGTGTTTTGTGGTTTAAACAATAAAAACAATACAAATAAAGAGTGTAAATAAAAAAAAACAAAAAAACAAGGCTAATAATTTAGATACCATAATAATAACCAAAATAATTTACCATGGACCTTTCCTCATCACCCTGATTAGGGACACCTGAGGATGATTGGTCTGATAACACACACCTGTGGATCCTGCTGCCTATCTAAAGGCAATCCCCCGGAATTCTTTGTTGGGTCATCGTCATTCTTCCTAGCCAGGTCCTCCTGGCAGCCTGACCAGATGTGTGCATTTTCAGCTACAAAATCTGATTACTCATGACGACCAGGACTGGATTTGGTTAATCTAGATTTATTTCTGTACAAACGAAAAACAAGAATAATTCACTGCAAAAGAGTCAAACAATCAAGACTGCCTGCCGTGTGAATTTGTGACCCACAAAATATAAAATAGTTCATTTTAAGATTGCTAGCGTAAATGTGCGTAACCGTCAAAAGAATAGACAAATTTTCTCCGTCTGCATTGATCACAAAAAAAATTGTTTATCTACAGCTCATCGAGTTGCCCCCTGCGGGTCAGGGACAGGGTCCTGCCCTAAGTGGAGGAGTTTAAGTATCTCGGGGTCTTGTTCACGAGTGGGGGAAGGATGGAGCGGGAGATCGACAGGCGGATCGGTGCGGCATCAGCAATAACTAGGACGCTGCATCGGTCCATCGTGGTAAAGAGAGAGCTGAGCCGAAAAGCAAAGCTCTTGATTTACAAGTCGATCTACGTTCCAACCCTCACCTATGGTCACCAGCTGTGGGTGGTGACCGAAAGAATGAGATCGCGGGTACAAGCGGCCGAAATGAGCTTCCTCCGCAGGGTGGCTGGGCTCTCACTCAGAGAGCCGAGCCATGCTTTTTTTAGGCATAAACCGGGTGAGGAGCTCTGCCATCCGGGACGAACTCGGTGTCGAGCCGCTCCTCCTCCAGGTCGAGAGGAGCCAGATGGGGTGGTTCGGGCATCTGGTCAGGATGCCCCCCGAGCGCCTCACGGGCGAGGTGTTTTGGGCAAGTCCCACCGGGAGGAGACCAAGGGGCAGACCCCGGACCCGCTGGAGAGACTATGTCTCACAGCTGGCCGGGGAAAGACTTGGGATCCTTCTGGGTGAGCTGGAGGATGCAGCCGGGGTGAGAGAGGCCTGGGCTGCCCGTTTGAGGCTGTTGCCCCCGTGACCCAACCCCGGAACAAGCGGAAGATGAAGGAACGGAACGGAACAGCTCATCGAGTTCTATCCTGAACATCACAACAACTCAACAGTTCAAACATAGCAATATTGGTCAACTATAGTTGTCATGATCCCATCCCTTGCCACCAGAGGAATCCCTGGATCTTTCCTCATCACCTTGATTAGGGACACCTGAGGATGATTGGTCTGATAACACACACCTGTGGATACTGCTGCCTATCTAAAACCAAGACAAACCTCTAAGGTTAGACTGACTTTTTCGTAGTTTAAAACATAAAAAGACCTCATAGCTTTTAATTCAATTCAATTCAATTTTATTTGTTTTTCCCAAAATCACAGAATGTCCGTCTCAATGGGCTTCACAAGAAAAAGAGGAATGTATTAACACAAATACACAACAAGAAAAATAACTAACAAATGCTAACTAAACAAGACTAGCACATTTATGCACTTAGACTCTCCTTCTCGGTGAGGAAAAACTCCTAAAAAACCATCAGTGGGGAAAAAATAAGAAACCTTGAGGGGATCCACATGAAAGAGAGATCCCTCCCCCGGGACGAGCATCCAATGCGTCAAAAATGATTGTTTAAATATTAGCTTATTCTACTCTACAGTTAAATATCTAAAGAAGTCAATAGATGTTCTTCATCCTGATGGAAACACGGGGGGCTCCTCAGCCTGGAGATGTCCAGTACGGGGATGAGTAGATGTACTTCCCCCTACTTTTTTTTTCATCTTTGTCCTTCACTAAAAACAAAAAGTCAAAATGGCTTTTCCGACAGCTGCACTGCTTTTAACACGACTTTTCACCATAAAGAATTTGACCAATCACATTTTGGCCAGTATTTGTTGCCAGGTAGGCAAAATCAGGGAATCTTTTTCTGCAGGCTTTTACTATACAAAATAAAA
This sequence comes from Neostethus bicornis, assembly GCA_902685375.1. Taxonomy (NCBI): domain Eukaryota; kingdom Metazoa; phylum Chordata; class Actinopteri; order Atheriniformes; family Phallostethidae; genus Neostethus; species Neostethus bicornis. The sequence goes on from LR738552.1 coordinate 22,567,618, forward strand.
GACAATGAAAGTTTTGCTTCAACCAGTCAGATTTTAACTGCCTCATCAAGCAAAACTGAAGGAGGGAAAGAAATAGATTTGATGGCTGATTTACTTTTAACGTCATTTTCAAGTCGAACAAAGTAAAGAACTGTGAGCGGAATGGGACAGGACAGGTGTTCACATGTGTAGGAAACTTTGTTATAAATTTAAAGTACAAACTGGACTTTTGCATCACTGAGGAGAAAGAAAGATGGAATTTATCTACAAAAAGTTTGTGCTGAGTAAAACATTTATTGTGTTTCAGTTGATTTTTATCTGTTATAGAAAGTCAGTTTTATGGCCGGTCATAACAGAGTTATCAAGAGCCTGATTGGTGTAGATCAGTGGTGGAACGTAATGAAGTAAATGTACTTCGTTACTTTACTTATGTAAAAAAATTGTGTATCTGTACTTTCCGTAAGTAAAATTTAAGACCGGTACTTTTACTTTTACTTCACTACATTTTTAGAGCAAATATCTGTACTTTTACTTCGCTACTTTTTAAAAGTGTGTTTTACATTTTTTGTTACATTTTCGTTCAGGAATTTGAAAAATACACAGGTTTTTTTTAGCGCATCTTGAAGCCGCATCGCCAAAATCAAAAGAAGCAGTTGATCGGGAGAAGAAGTAATGAATCGAGAAACATTTTCCGCATTCATTCAAAAACCTAACATCAAATCTAGTACAAATTAAAAAGAGTCAGAAGATCGTTGTTCGTTGTGTTTACTTCTAAATAAAAAGTTGAGCGATCATTATACAGAGCTGGGGCGGATCTAGAATTTTCCAAAGATGGGTGGGGCTTTGACAAAGCCAATATATAGTGACTGGGGGCCGCCCCCCAAACATTTTAAAAAATAAGTGTCATTTTCCTCCATTTTGGCGGCCAATTCTCTGGCCCTTCTAAGGAATAGCTTGACTTGTCCCCTTTCCTTTTATTTTATTTATTTATTTTTTTTGTGGACCAAAAGAGGCGGGAGAGGGGGGTCACACTCCTGCAGAGTATTTATGCTGGTTACCATGGTAACATCCTGTACTTTTACTCCGCTAAAAGTGTGTTTTACATTTTTCATTACATTTTCGTTCAGGAATTTGAAAAATACCCAGGTTTTTTAGCGCATCTTGATGCCGCATCGCCTTTTTACTTTTTACTTAAAAAGTACAATTTACACCAACTACTTTTGTACTTTTACTTAAGTAGATTTTTTTATTGGTACTTTCACTTTTACTTAAGTAAATTTTTTGCCTAATCATCTGTACTTTTACTTAAGTACAAAAAGTGAGTACTTCATCCACCACTGGTTCAGATGGAGTACTAATGAGGGCCTTGATGTCAAATGCACAGTCCGTCGCTAGCTTCGGCTATCTATCTGCCTCTGTCCGATCTCCTTTTTTTTCATCAAGACCGTCTCAAAGCGTAGACATAAGCAATCTGTGGCGTGTGTGAACCTGTGGTTTGATTTTGCAATAACAAATCCATTCCAGCGATTCATAAGAAATTATGCAATCCAACGGTTGCTGGTGATAAATCTAATATTAAGAACAATAAAAAAAACTATCAACCAGTCAATCCACACACACTAAAATATTTAGTCAGATTTAACAGCTGAACGCCCCCGCCGATCCCTCCGAAAAAGCAGTCCCGACAAAACAATGAGGCTTTTTGTTCTCTTTACATGTCCGCTTTATCTGAGTATCTCAACAATTTCCTTAAGGGGAGCTTTGTAATTAAAACCCAGCGATATGTCAACGTTGCTGTCAGCCAGCAGGCCCGCAGCTGCAGGTACAGGTGTGTTTCACACAGACAAGTGTAACTACATGCCTCTAAGACAACATTAGCAAGCCGGGCATGCAGTTCGCAGAGCGCTCTGCTACTGATGTGCAAATATGCGAAAAAGAAAATATTCACGTTTCTCTGAACTTTTAAAGCTGAAAATGTCATTGAGCGTGCAGGTGAAAGAAAGCGAACGGCAGAGCATTAAAAAAAAAAACCTTCATAGAGAAGGTGCTCGGGGTTAGATGTGAACAGAACACGCAGACATGTTCGTCCTTTCATCCATTATTCATCGAGAGGATTTCAAAGGGCATTAATGAGGTGTGTGAACACATCCACACCTGAAGTCGGGTTCACGTGAAACCCGCTGGGTGATAAAAACCTGCTGATCTACAGCTGTCCACTTTTTAAACACAATGAGACACAGAAATCCCGTTCGAATGTAATTTATCGACAGACTCTGCAAATAAATGGCTCTTCATGGAGGTGGTTGTCGTTGGATTTGCTGCCGAGTGTGAAGCGGCCGGGATGGGAATTAGCGCCTCCAAATTCGAGACCATGGTCCTCGCCCGGAAAAGTGAAGCAGGGGGCATTGCACCCTGGGGTCCTGCCCTAAGTGGAGGAGTTTAAGTATCTCGGGGTCTTGTTCACGAGTGGGTGAAGGATGGAGCGGGAGATCGACAGGCTGATCGGTGCGGCATCAGCAATAACTAGGACACTGCATCGGTCCGTCGTGATAAAGAGAGAGCTGAGACGAAAAGCAAAGCTCTCGATTTACAAGTCGATCTACGTTCCTACCCTCACCTATGGTCACCAGCTGTGGGTGGTGACCGAAAGAATGCGATCGCGGGTACAAGCGGCCGAAATGAGCTTCCTCTGCAGGGTGGCTGAGCTCACACTCAGAGATCGGGTGAGGAACTCTGCCATCCGGGAGGAGCTCGGTGTTGAGCCGCTCCTCCTCCAGGTCGAGAGGAGCCAGATGGGGTAGTTCGGGCATCTGGTCAGGATGCCCCCCGAGCGCCTCGCGGGCGAGGTGTTTCGGGCACGTACCATCGGGAGGAGACCAAGGGGCAGACCCTGGTCCTGATGGAGAGACTATGTCTCACAACTGGCCGGAGAACGACTTGGGATCCTTCTGGGTGAGCTGGAGGATGCACCCGAGGTGAGAGAGGCCTGGGGTACCCGTTTGAGGCTGTTGCCCCCATGACCCGACCCCGGAACAAGTGAAAAATGACGGAACGGAACGGAGGTGGTTGTTTAACAACTATTATCGCTGAGATTTTTGCATTTCTGATAAACTGCCTGAGAATTTTAAAACTCAAAAAAACTTCCTTTAAAAACTCTTCAACAAAAGAAATTTCGACTCACCATTAAACAAAATTTACAAGTAATAACATTTAGTATAAAATCACAAAGTATAATCCTTTAATCTTTAATTTCCTGGCAGAAAAAAAAGTCTGTTGGATTGAGTGCATGATGGAACGAGCACAGAGCGGCCATTGTTTGCAAATTGTCACTCTGCAGAGCCTGTTTGGTTTGCACACTTGCCAAGAGATTTCTTGATAGCGTAGCCGAGGAAATGATGGTTGACGCTGAGAGTCGAGGAAGAACCGCTTGAAGTAACATTAGGTCTGAGATATGATGAACGCTCCAAATTCCACTGGACCATGTAAAAGCCACGCTACTGATTTCCATCATTTGATGACGAAAATCACTAACTTGTACTTCCTGATAAACAACAATGTTGTAACATCCCAGAAATGACTGTTCAACGCATGCTCGGCATGGCGTGAAGAACACGCCAAGCAACAGGTCCAACATGTCCTTTAAGACAAGGGTGGACATGTTAGACAACTATAGCAAAGCCCGAGAATTGAAACCGACTCTAGAGATCGGTTTTGGTCGGTATTAGTGTAACAACTGGGAAAGTTTCAAAACAGCATTTGTATCATAAAACAAATATGTGTCACAGTTATATGGGATCCAAAAATTAAAAATGATATCAAAGTAACTTCATGTCTAAAAAGGTTGAATGTCCAGGCCGTCTAGAAGGCCGTATTGAGCTGAGAACTGAGTGACTGAGCTACTGAATGTCACTGGCAGTCCAATAAAAAGTCAGAAAAAAACAAAATACATCAAAAAAAGATACTTCATACTCCCTTTAAAAAAGGGACGTCGCACTTTTCTGGAGCTATAATTAACAAATATCACTCCAAATATCGATAAATGTTTTAATCCAACCCGCTGAACATAAAAACTTAGATAAAAATAACCTGCTAATGTTTTTTTTTTCATGCAATTCCGATGTTTCCTCACTAGATGGCGCACTCTGGACATATTGGCTTTGTTGAGAAAACAACAACACAGCTCCCATTAAAATGTGTGTGTCTCCGCGATGTGCTCGCTGTCAAAATAAACAGTGTGCACAGATATGAAAAGCCGTCGGGCTCAATACACACGCGTAAACAAGCGTGTTAGATATTAAAAAAAGCAAAATGTTACATCAAGCGCTTAGATTTCACACCTAGCGCTGCTAAATGCAAGTTTTAAGGGCTATCGCACTAGATTAGCGCTAACCTGCATTAGCGCTAAATGCAGGTGCGTAGTTTCAAACCTAGCGCCACTGAATGCAAGTTTTAAGGGCTATCGCACTAGATTAGCGCTAACCTGCATTAGCACTAAACGCAGGTGCGTAGATTTCAAACCTAGCGCCACCAAATGCAAGTTTTAAGGGCTATCGCACTGGATTAGCGCTAACTTGCATTAGCGCTAAATGCGCATTTTTAAGCGGTATTCAGACCTAGCGTGTTAGATTTGAAATTTAACATGCTTGTTTCAAAACTAGTGCGCCATTGTATCGGTCAAATCGAGCGGTTACCAAACCGTGCCATCCATCGGCTCCTGTTCCGGCCCTCTTGGTAAAATGTTAGAACTCAATGTGGCCCCTCGAATCAAAACATTTGTCCACCCCTGCTTTAAACAATACAAAAGAACCTTAGTGTCCACAGTTCCTGCCACAAAATGAGATAATTGTGGAAATACATTTGTCATTGATGGAAACAGGTTAGCCTATGCAGCCGAGGATCCGACCGCCAGGGTCCCCGCTGTTGGCTGCAACCCATCTCCTCCTTCACCCTCGGGGTCTTGTTCACGGGGTGTCGGGGTCTTGTTCACGAGAGGGGGAAGGATGGAGCGGGAGATCGACAGGCGGATCGATGCGGCATCAGCGTCGTGGTAAAGAGAGAGCTGAGCCGAAAAGCAAAGCTCTCGATTTACAAGTCGATCTACGTTCCAACCCTCACCTATGGTCACCAGCTGTGGGTGGTGACCGAAAGAATGAGATCGCGGGTACAAGCGGCCGAAATGAGCTTCCTCCGCAGGGTGGCTGGGCTCTCACTCAGAGATCGGGTGAGGAGCTCCGCCATCCGGGAGGAGCTCGGTGTCGAGCCGCTCCTTCTCCAGGTCGAGAGGAGCCAGATGGAGTGGTTCGGGCATCTGGTCAGGATGCCCCCCGAGCGCCTCGCGGGTGAGGTGTTTCTGGCATGTCCCACCAGGGGGAGATCAAGGGGCAGACCCCGGACCTGCTGGAGAGACTATGTCACACAGCTGGCCGGGGAACAACTTGGGATCCTTCCAGGTGAGCTAGAGGATGCAGCCGGGGAGAGAGAGGCCTGGGCTGCCCGTTTGAGGCTGTTGCCCCCGCGACCCGGCCCCGGAACAAGCGGAAGATGACGGAACGGAAACAGGTTATAAAGAGAAATAAACTAGTTGGAAGTCTTTCTCCTTTATGTTTTATTTTTAGCCCAAAAACCTTCAGAAGCAAACAGAAATGAACTGTAACAGTTGTGTTAAAGCCGTGAGCTCTGCCAACGCGCTGTATGACTGAGGGTCTATTTTACATCACCTTCTGGTTTCCATTAAACTGCTAAGTGGGCCGTTTTAGGGTCGGCCAGCTTCTTTCTGCACCAGCTGACTGAAGGAGCGCCACGATATGTGACACATGTCACCAAGAGGAGAGAAAAAATACTTTACTTATTGTTTTTTTTTTCTTTTTTCTAGATTGTTTTATTATAAAATTTTAGAGTGAATATTAGAAGATGTTGAAGGGAACATGATTGCAGCATGTTCCTGTAGGGCAGAGCACGGGTATGGCGGATCATACACACACACTCAGAGCATGGAAACTAGCAAAGGTTATGAAAGTAGAAGTTTAAAAAAGCGAGAGGAAGGAGGAACGTAAAGAGAGGTATGGAAATATTAGTCTGTGTGTGTGCAGGGTTGGTAAATCGGTTGTGAGTTTAACACACACTATGGCTCCATAATATTTACTAAACACACACAGTGGTCCCTTGTTGAAAGCGGGGCTCATGTTTTACGAACTACACGCGACGGGCAAAATCTACAAATTAGTCGACTTTTTTTTTTTCTCGATCACTGTTGATTTTTTGAGGATGTGAAACCTCTTACAAAATGTTGGACTGACTTTGTTCAAACCAGAAAAAAAATAAATAAATAGAAATGAATAGAGAAAAGATTACAAGATTTAAGCCCCGCCCTCCACATTGATATGTCTGAAATTTGGCGACTCGATACAAATTTTATGTCATTTAATTTTCCAAAAGTTATTATCTTTTACTGAATACAGCAGTAACGGTGGAATTCAAATGCAAGTCAGTCCTTTTGAAAACTGCCCACAGTTTCCCTGTACCAACTATAGATGAACTGATTGTGACGTCAGAGTTATGCAACCAAAAGGCAAGGCCCCCAAATCATTTATCATTAATACAGTTAGACACCTTCTTTATCTCTAGTTAGAAGAGATAAAGAAGGTGGAAGATTTTAAGTACTTAGGATCAACAGTGCAGAGCAATGGAGAGTGTGGAAAAGAGGTGAAGAAGCATGTGCAGGCAGGCTGGAACGGGTGGAGAAAAGTATCAGGTGTGATGTGAGATAGAAGAGTTTCAGCTAGAATGAAAGAAAAAGTGTTAAAAACCGTGGTGAGACCGGCCATGCTGATTGGTCTAGAGACAATGGAACTGAGGAAAAGACAGGAAGCAAACATGGAGGTAGCAGAGATGAAGATGCTGAGGATCTCTCTGGGAGTGACCAGGATGGACAGGATCAGAGGAACAGCAGAGGAACATGGAGGAGGTTTTGGGGATAATGTCCGAGAGACCAGACTGAGATGGTTTGGACATGTGCAAAGGAGGAAGGATGCTGGATTTGGAACCACCAGGAAAGAGGCCGAGAGGAAGACCAAAGAGGGGGTTCATGGATACAGTGAAGGAAGACATGAAGATAGTTGGTGTGACCGAAGAAGATGCAGCAGATAGGGTTAGATGGAAGAAACTGACTTGCTGTGGCGCCCCCTGAAGGGAAATGCTGAAAGAAGAAGAAGACAGTTAGACATCTAGGGCAGGTGGAGGCACATCTTTCAATGTAGGGGTCCAACGTCAACCACGTTATTTTGCACCAACGTCTATTGGTCTGCTATAATTATCCAAAGACTCGTTTGTCCTCCCCACCTGCAGATTAATGACCCCCAAATCACGACGGCATTAATCCAACACAACACAACACACACACATACACAAAAAATCCAAAGCTAAGTAACAACCTAGCAGCTCCGCACTGAGGGGAAATCATGCCATCTGCTACTGAACCACAATCATTTAGCACCCACTGCTCATCCATCTGTGGAAGCGGGGAACACCACTGGAGAGCCAGAGGATGACGAGGTGGTGAAGGGGTCAGTAAACCAAAGAGAGACCTTTACATGTGGAGGTCTTCACAGCTGCAGAAGCTAAAAATGAAAATACTAGAGTTGAATCTGGAGTCTTAGTTTAATCCGTTTCTATTTTAAACTCGGCATTAAACATCAAAAACATTCCTGAAGTTCCTTTCTGTTTTATTCATGCATGTTTGCAAGCTCTCCTGGACGGTATTTGGATGATATTCAAAAAGCAGGCTGTTTTTCACAGCCACTTTCTGACATTAGCAGGAAGTCTTTTAGTGCACTAGCTCTGCTCATGCTCAGTCCCTTCCCGCAACCATTTTAACGTAACTGCACCAAAATAGGGTTATATTTAAAAAAAATCCTTGCTTTGCTAATGTGATGTGCTTTACATTGTATTTGTGTCCTGAGATGAGATTTACGCTTTGTCATGACGTGCCCAGATGGGGGAGATGAAGTGGGGAGCGAGAGGAAGAGGGATTAACAGTCTCAAAAATGGAAGCTAAGCAAAAAACTATTTTGCATTTTTAAATTTCATTTTGTCTTCTGAACCGCTGTTCCCTTACAACGTCGCAGGGGGCGCCGGAGCCTATTTTGGCTGATTTTATGCAAGAGGCAGTGTACACCCCGAACAGGTCACCTGTCTGTCACGTGGCCACACACACACAACCATCCACACACACTCATTCCTAAGCGAAATTTCATAGTGGCCAATCAACCTAACCTTGTTTGAGAGCGAGAGGAAATCGTAGTACCCGAAGAAAACCCACGCATACACAAGGGGAACATGCAAACTCCACACAGAAAGACAAGTGTTCCAAGACTCGTTCCACTCGGGACTCGAACTTCAACTTTTTTGTTTTGAGGACACTATTCTAATTTATGTCTAGCATGTCTCCAAAGACTTGGACCAAGACAAACGGGACCACTATGGAATATCCCTTAGGAATGAGTTTGTGGCCCCCCAACAAACTGGTGACCCGTTTGGGGTGTACCCTGCCTCTCGTCTTGAATCAGCCGGGATAGGCTCTGGCACCCCCTGCAAACCTGTTTGGGCTGAATGGCTCAGAAGATGAATGAAAGAATGAACACCCCGCAAAAAACAATGTACCTGTTTTAAACTGTGGACTGAATTTCTTTTTGTGTGATTTTTATGAAAAACAAATCATTTTAATGGTTTAAGAAGCAAATCAAGAAGAATCCAGATGTGTCTTAATACTTGTCCGGTATTGACATAGAGTTGCTGGATCGTCAGTGTGAGACGATCTTTAAAAACAGCCACAAAAAACATCATAAATTCAAATAAAAAGTAAGAATGACATTTTATTACCAATAAATTTGATATTTATTCACGCAGGGTCGAACGTGAACACGCTATTGCTCATGAAAACTCAAAATTATGCTCATTTCCCTTCAATACAAGGATCTTTTGTCTGAAAACTTGCTGTTTTATAGCTTTTCCTGTTTAACAGAAAAACAAGTCAAGCTGTCTGAATGTGAGCGTAGTTTAACCAGTTCACTTCTTCTAGTGTTTCAAAGACAAAGCTGACCTAAAAACAAATGCCTACACCGTTTTGGAACATGAGGGAGGTTTCTAAATGAGGTTTCAGAGTAGGGCTGCAACTAACGATTATTTCGATGATCGATTAATCTGGCGATTATTGGTTCGATTAATCGATTAATCGGATAAAATTGGCAACCTAATAAATAATAGTTTTTTGGCATTTTGTTGAATGTAGTTATGCAAAACACAACTCATAACCACTTAAACAACACGTTGAGCTCATTCTAATAAGTAAAAATGTTAATCTTTCTGTGAAATAAAGACCATTTCTACAGCAAATATAAAATATTAAATCTACTTACTGTATACAGTAAAGGTAAATCACGAACACCCATAAAATGTGTTTTATATAACTGGATAAAAAGACATAAAATGTAAACTGTTGACCATCCAGGATCACATTTAAAAACAAGAAATCGTTAACAGTTTTAGATTTGCAAATTTAACCTCGTTCAGAGGTATAGTACCAAACAAAAATGGCCTAGGTTAACATGAATAAAAATACACAAAAAACAATCAAGTTGTGTAATATTAAGTGCAGTTGACAGCAAAAATGATCTAAACGATTAATCGATGACTAAATTAGTCGACAACTATTTCAATAATCGATTATAATCGATTAATTCGATTAGTTGTTTCAGCCCTATATCAGCCCTAGATCAATTCTAAATTTCAGCCTTTGTGTTTTTAAATGTAGAATCCTTGGTCATTTTTAGTCTTTTAAACTATAAATTTAACCCTTTTCAGTTAGTCCGGGCGGGGGAGGGGACGGCAGCACAGTGGTTAGCGCGTCCGCGTCCCACAGAGAGCACGTCTAGGGTCCTTGGAGAAGACACCTAACCCCCACTTCTCCCACCATTGGCGCCGCCGAAGGGCAGCCTACTGCGGTGTAAGGAGTGCAGCACACAAATATTCCCCGGTGACGTCACAAATGCGGAAGTATGCATCCACACCTTTATTAGCCTTCAGATCTGCAGCTAAGTAAAAACTTGGGGTGAATTGCAGGCATCAAATCGGGATTGTTCGAAAATAAATTATTTAGAGTTGTACTTTGTATAAGAATCTTCTCCACCAATCAACAAAAAATATTGCTTTGATAGTTTCATCATGATTCATAGATTTTTGTGTACAAAACAATAAAATATAAATTCTGGACGACTTCTGGGTTTCAGTCACGTGGGTTAAAGCGCTCTATAACAGAAGAAAGGCGCTAGATTGTCGCTAGTCGCTTTTTTGAGCGGCTGACTGGTCGCTAAATTTAGCGTCAAAGTCGCTAAATTGGCAACACGGATAAAAAAAAAAAATTGTAATAAAATATTTTTTTTTCTTTTTTTTTTTTCAAAACGTCTCGAGATCGATTTGGGACCAGTTTGCGATCTACCGGTAGGCCGCGGTCGACCAGATGGGCAAACCCGATCTATCCCTTAGACGGACTAACGGTCTCAAAAATGGAAGCCAAGCAAAAACCATCTTGCATTTTTAAATTTTGTTTTGTCTTCTGAACCGCTGTTTCCTAATAAGGTCGAAGGGGGTGCTGGAGCCAATCCCGGCTGATTTACGTTGAGAGGCAGGGTACACCCCAAACAGGTCACCAGTCTGTCACGCGGGGGCCACACACATACAACCATCCACACATTCACTCTTAGGGGCAATTTGGCACTAGCCAATGTACCCAACATGCATGTCTTTGGAGGGTGGGAGGAAACCGGAGTACCGGAAACCCACGCAGACACGGGGAGAACATGCAAACTCCACACAGAAAGGACAGTGTTCCAAGCCTCGTCCCCACTCGGGACTCGAACCCATGACCTTCTTGCTGTGAGGCCACTGTGCTGCCTTTTTAGAAATGTCAGAGAAGGTTCATGTATCCAGTGAAGGAAGACATGAAGATAGTTGTCGTGAACGAAGAAGATGCAGGAGATAGGGTTAGATGGAAGAAACTGACTTGCTGTGGCGACCTGAAGGAAAATGCCGAAATGAGAAGAAGAAGATTGGGATAAAATAAAAAATTGAGATCTTTCAGGCTTAAAAAAAAAACACTTTTGAAACAACTTTGAAGTCTGATAATCAATATTTTTTGTTTGTATCAAATCCTTTTTAACCAAAATTTTTTTTACAAAAAACCGCTCTAATTTTTTGATGTTTTTATACCCCCAAAATGATCTCGTTTATTCATTCAGTCATTCATCTTCGGAAACATTCATCCCTAACAATGTTGCGGGCGGTTCCGGAGCCTATCCTGGCTGATTTGAGACGAGAGGCAGGGTACACCCCAAACAGGCCGCCTGTTTGTCACAGAACCAAACACTCCCAAACACAACCATCCCCACACACACTCATTCCTAATGGAAATTTCATAGCGACCAATCAGCTTACATGCATGTTTTTGGAGGGTGATTGGAAACTGGAGTACCTGTAGGAACCCCACGCATACCTAGGGAGAACATGCAAACTTCACACAGAAAGACCAGTGATCCAAACCTCGTCATGAGCTAATTTAATAATAATAATAAAATAGTATGGGGGAAGGATGGAGCGGGAGATCGACAGGCGGATCGGTGCGGCATCAGCAATAACTAGGACGCTGCATCGGTCTGTCGTGGTAAAGAGAGAGCTGAGCCGAAAAGCAAAGTTCTCGATTTACAAGTCGATCTACGTTCCAACCCTCACCATGGTAACCAGCTGTGGGTGGTGACCGAAAGAATGAGATGGCGGGTACAAGCGGCCGAAATGAGCTTCCTCCGCAGGGTGGCTGGGCTCTCACTCAGAGATTGGGTGAGGAGGTCTGCCATCCGGGAGGAGCTCGTTGTCGAGCCGCTCCTTCTCCAGGTCGAGAGGAGCCAGATGGGGTGGTTCGGGCATCTGGTCAGGATGCCCCCCGAGGGCCTCGCGGGCGAGGTGTTTCGGGCACGTCCCACCGGGGGGAGATCAAGGGGCAGACCCTGGACCCGCTGGAAAGACTATGTCTCACAGCTGGCCGGGGAACGACTTGGGATCCTTCTAGGTGAGCTGGAGGATGCAGCCGGGGAGAGAGAGGCCTGGGCTGCCCGCTTAAGGCTGTTGCCCCCGCGACCCGACCCCGGAACAAGCGGAAGATAACAGAACGGAAAATAGTATGTCTTAATAATAGGAAACAAGCAGATGCAGGTTTTCTTTGCGCGGGAATGGAGCGATGAGATAAAACCTGGGAACACACTCATCCCTCCTTCAGTCAAATAAAACTGTCACCGACACTACCCTTGGCTGCAGAGAAAACGGGACGCACACAGAAAATCCGGGGGGGATTTATTTTCATTAAAATAAACCAAACACACACTTTGCTTTGCGTGTGATGGGCAGCGATGCCCCTCAGCAGGGAGGACAGATGGATCACTGAGAGGCTCTGATGCTTTGGGGAACGGAGCGAGAGGAGGAGTTTTTTTTGGCTCGATGAGAAGAATAAACAGCCAGAGGCAAGACTCCGTGAAGTGATGGAATTTCTGATAAAACCAGGTCCTTGCTCATCAGGGGCATTTGTAGACTTGCTTAAATTTTAAATTGAGCAAGGTGTTTATGCTCAGCCGTCACACCTTGCTCACACCCCGCAAAATAAAGGGTTATAAAAACCAACGTAAGCGTCTTCACGCAGTTTCAGTTCTAAAGTTTACATCTGTGACAAATCGTGCACGCGTCAGCTTCTGATTTTGCTTGGAGTTACTAAATAGTCCACGCGATTCGCCACCTTTGTGGATCACTCAGTTTGCGCGGATGTTGGCATACGCTTGAACATTAGTGGGTCAAGCTTTCTAAATGAAATTTCAGGTGTTTCTCATGCAGGCTTTACGTGTGCAACCCCCTACACAAATACAAAAAAAAAGAAAGAAAAAAAGCGTTACGTTTCGTCATCTTCCGCTCATCCGGGGCCAGGTCGCATGGGCAACAGCCTCAGATGGGAAAGCCAAGGCTTCTCTCACCCCGGGTGCATCCTCTAGCTCACCCGAAAGGAACCCAAGTTGTCCCCGGCCAGCTGTGAGACATAGTCTCTCCAGCGGGTTCGGGGTCTGCCTCTTGGTCTCCTCCCGGTGTGACGTGCCCAAAACACCTCACCAACGAGGCGCTCAGGGGGCATCTTGACCCGATGCCCGAACCACCCCATGTGGCTGCTCTCGACCCGGAGGATTGACTCGACACTGAGCTCCTCCGGATGGCAGAGCTCCTCACCCAATCTCTGAGTGAGAGCCCAGTCACCCTGCGGAGGAAGCTCATTTTGGCCGCTTGTATCCGTGATCTCATTCTTTCGGTCACCACCCACAGCTGGTGACCATAAGTGAGGGTAGGAACGTAGATTGACTTCTAAATCAAGAGCTTTACTTTTCGGCTCAGCTCTCTCTTTACCACGACAGACCGATGCAGCGTCCTAGTTATTGCTGACGCCGCACCAATCCGCCTATCGATCTCCCGCTCCATCCTTTCCACCACCCGTGAACAAGACCTCGAGATACTTAAACTCCTCCACTTGGGGGAAGGACCCTGTCCCTGACCTGCAGGGAGCATTCCACCATTTTCCTGGTGAGGACCTAGCCTCGGATTCGGAGGTGCTGATTCCCATCCCGGAAATAAACCAGCTCTCACAAAACTGCCTCAAAAAATCTTTTCCTCTCGTTCCCGTTTGTTTCATTCGGTTTTACTATAAACAGATTAAAGCAAACATGGTGGGCTTTTGTTTGGGATTGATCTCCAGCTTTGTCTCTTCCCCGGGAACAAAGAAAGAAAAAGTCACACTAAGCTCAGCCGAGCACAAAGAGTCTAATTAAATCCTCTTTGGAAAAAAAAAGACGAAGAAAATGTCATTTACAGGAAGAATAAACGTCTTCAAGTAACTTTGATTTGAAGTGACGAGCTTCCAGAAGAACCAAACACACGTGGTGTGTGTGAAGAAATGATGGAAACTGATGGAGAGCAAAAAAAACAAAAAACAAATGCTGGATGATGTTGTTCAAACATCAAACACACACTTTCATCTTCACTTTCATCCTCACTCATTTATCAACACACCCTGCTTCAAAAGTTGCTTCTTTTTTTTTAAAGTTTCACTTAGACCAGGGGTGGGCAAATTTAGGGTTAGGGCAAATTTAGGGTTAGGGCAAACTTAGGGATAGGGCTAGGCTTATGACCAACCCTATGACTGGGGTTACACACCCTAGGGATGCACACCCTATCACTAGGGTTGGTCATAATCTTAGACCAGGGGTGGGCAAACTTAGGGTTAGGGCTAGGCTTATGACCTTAAATCAGGGGTGGGCAAACTTAGGGTTAGGGCAAACTTAGGGTTAGGGCTAGGCTTATGACCTTAAATCAGGGGTGGGCAAACTTAGGGTTAGGGCAAACTTAGGGTTAGGGCTAGGCTGATGACCAACCCCATGACTAGGGTTAGTCATAACCTTAGACCAGGGGTGGGTAAACTTAGGGTTAGGGCAAACTTAGGGTTAGGGCGAGGCTTATGACCAACCCTATGACTAGGGTTGGTCATAACCTTAAATCAGGGGTAAGCAAACTTAGGGTTAGGGCAAACTTAGGGTTAGGGCTAGGCTTATGACCAACTCTATGGCTAGGGTTAGTCATAACCTTAGACCAGGGGTGGGCTAACTTAGGGTTTGGGCAAATTTAGGGTTAGGGCTAGGCTTATGACCTTAAATCAAGGGTGGGCAAACTTAGGGTTAGGGCAAACTTAGGGTTAGGGCTAGGCTTATGACCAACTCTATGGCTAGGGTTAGTCATAACCTTAGACCAGGGGTGGGCGAACTTAGGGTTAGGGCAAACTTAGGGGTTAAAACTTCTTGAGTCGTTTGGAAAATTTCGCTTGTGACTGCTAGACTACCTTCAGGTATAAAGTGTGATGTCGTGTCTCTTTGTGTTTCTGACCACATCCTGGTCAACTTGCCAGGGTGTACCCCGCTTTGCACCTTGGATGGTATAGTTACAATATGTTGGATGGGTGTGTTACCTGTAGGCTGAGCGGTGGGCAGCCTGGCCGGGGCGACACACAGAGGCAAGAAGAGAGAAAGCCACCACACGGCCGTCATCCCTCTGGATGAAGAGTAGAGACGCAGAGCTGCCGGGCACAACTCCAAATCACACAGCATCCTCCATTAGCGTGCCGTCCGGCGACCACAGACGCCCAAAAAAAAAAACCCAGCTCCAAAACACCCTGAAACCTGGAGAAAAGCAGAGAAAATGTGTGTTAATTAAAGATTAAAGCTCTGCACACATCATACATGTGACATTCCTGTCCACAGACCCCACCCCAAAAACATAAAAACCCTGCTTAGCACCCACTGTGCACTCAGCGTGCACCCCGCTTCATCGTGTTAGCAATCACACAGCTGTTTGTTGCTCACACTGTGTGTGTACCGGCCAGTAAAGCCAACAGTTTGTTGGATGGATGAATCTAAGGGCGAGAGAGATGCACATACACACACACACACACACACACACGTGTACACACAGACGAATACGCACACACACACACAGATTAAATGGTCACAACACGTGTGGCTGAAGAAAACATTTCAGGGTTTTTTCTGATGCACTTAGAAACATGACATTATTGACGTTTATTGACGTCTTTATTGGTGTTTTTGTGTGTGTTGAAGTTATTTTGAAAGTTGGGCGTCAAACACGTTACAGTTAAAGTATCTGTATGATATGATACGACTGTTGTTTTAATAATAATGTATACTTTGAGCCCTCACTGGAAAATTTGTGTGCTGAATCACACCGCAGTAGGCTGCCACCTATGATGGCACCAATGATGGGAGAAATGGGGTGTCAGGTGTCTTCTCCAAGAATATTAGACGTGAAATCAATGGGAATCAAACCCACAAACTTATGGTTAACTTCCGGTCTGAGGTCAAACGCTCTACCACTCAGCCACTGCCTCACCGAGTTTTGATTTATTATTTGTTTCTAATTTGACCGTTTTTTAAAACGTCACTTTAAAGTACAGTCAGAGGAAAAAAAATACAATTTTTGTCAAGCTTTTCGGTGAATCGCTAAATTGCGATATATAGTGACATATATCGTGACATATACCATGATATGTATTGTGACATATACCATGATATATATTGTGATATATACCATAGTGATATATGTGATATATACATAGTGACATATATCGTGACATATACATGATATATATCGTGATATATACCATGATATATATATATATATGTCACTATATATATATATAGTGACATATATCGTGACATACACCATGATATATATTGTGACAATGTATTGTGATATATACCATGATATATATCGTGACATATATGTGATATATACCATAATATACTATATCGTGACATATATTGTGATATACAGTATATCACTATTGCAATATACAGTTATTTTTCTATATCGCCCCGCGTTGGAGTAGATTGAAGTTTTCCAATAAGTTGAAAATGTTCTCAAGTGTTCTTAAAAATATTCTTAAGGTGGAGGCGGTGGCTCAGTGGTAGAGCGTTCGCCCTGGGAGTTAACCGAAAGTTTACGGGTTTGATTCCCACTGAGTTCACGTCTAGGGTCCTTGGAGAGGACACCCTAACCCCTCGTTCTCCCACCAATGGGGCTGTCGTGGCAGCCTTCTGCGGTGTAATGAAGCACACAAATTTACCCGGTGAGGGATCAAAAAGTGTCCATTATTTTTTAAAATCTTTCACTTTTTAGAAGCCACTGACTTGGTGGAGGGTTCAAATCCGTGCCGTCTGTCTCAGTGAGGATCAGTGTGGTCACATGCAGGTCACACCTCAGAACGGATTACAGCAAACACAGAGAAACTAGATATTCCATTTGATTCGTCCCACTTCCCTCCCTTTTTATTCAAACTATCCTGCTGGTCGACCCTTTCACGTCTTCATTAGGGTGCTCAGTCAGAGGGTCAGAGGGTCAGAGGGTGAGAGGTCAGATACTGATCAGATGAGGAGTGGTGAGACTCATAGTAAGAGAAACTCCATTTATTACCCTCATTAGACTTCACAGATTTTAATTAACAATCATTTCTGTGCTGAGATCAAACAAAAGAGGTTCGAGAAGATGAATATATATATAAAAAATAGAAAAATTTCAAATAAATACAGTTTCGGGATCAAATATTAAACTTTTGTTTATTACAGATGCATTTTTTTTGGTAATTTTATTCACAGATTTTGGGCTCAACGTAAACTTTCGGAAGAAAAACAACAACAAAAAAGTTCAATAGACTGAGAAATTTCAACTTTTAACAATGATTCGTTCACTTTATGTTATTTGAAAAAGAATTTGAGAAGAAGAACGACATCTTTGGAAGAAAAAATAGATGAAAGACATTCCTTTAAGGATTAAACATCCGAGATAAGATTGAAAATAATCATTTTTTTTAAATTAAACACAAAGTTTTTGTCATTTTCAAGTAATTTTAGGCATAAACAAACTTCAGAAAGAAGAAAAGGAGAAGAAAAATTTCTTTAGGGGTTAAAAATCTAAGATAAACCAAAAAAATCAAACTTTTTTTTATCAGACATTGAACTTTTTGTGACTTTAAAAGACTTTTGGGCATGTTTTTTTTTCTTGGGAACAAAACAGAGACATTTGACTCTAATTAAATCTCAAATGTCAGAAATAAACTGAATAAAACAAATTTTTTTTAAATTACGCAACTTTTTTGGATAATTTTGAAGAGATCTCGGGCACAAAAAAAGACCTCTGGGAAAAACAATAAACAATTTTTTTTAATCAAATATCTGATGTCAAACTTTCTTTTTTTATTTAATTTTTTATTATTGATTCACTTTTTGTCATTTTAAAAACTTTTCTGCACAGTTTTCAATCCTCAAGAAGAAAAAAGAACCGTAAGATTTTCTTTAAGATCAAGTATTTAAAAAAAAAAAAAACTGAAAAACCAAACAAAAAAACAATCTTTTTACGATTTACGCTTTAAGTTTTTTGATTTTAAAGAAATTTTGGACTCATAAACAAACCAAAAAAAAAATCAACTATCTGAAGTAAGCTTTCAAAAAGTTAATGTTTTTTTCATCTAGACATTAATTTCTTATCATTTTAAAGATATTCGAGCTGCAAAACAAACATCAGATGACAAAAAAGTGAAAAGAAAATCATTTTTATTCATCTTTAATTCCTAAAATTAGCTAAAAAAGTCAACTTTTTAAACTAGACATTCAGTTTTTGGTCATTTTAAACTATTCCAGGGCTCAAATCAAACATCAGACAGAAAAAAACAAGACAAATCCAAGAAAACCAGCCTAAATTTAACTCAAACTAAGATCAACTTTCTCAAGGATCCAAATTATTTCAATTAAACCTAAAAAGACAACATTTTCTTTCAAATGACGCACTAATGTTTTGCCATTTTTTAAGTAATTTAAGCCAGAAAACAAAGCAAGAAATCTTGACAACCAATCTGTGTCTTATTTGGACCAAATTCATCTGATTAATCTCTGTAATCAGGAATAATTTCTCATTATTTAATCTGCACGTGAACCAAAATACACGCTTGTTTCTCCAACACAATGAAAAGCTTGTTTCATTCATTTTTATTTTCCATGGATTCTCTTCAATGACTGTCCGGACGAATAGGAACCCATCTGAGTCCCATTGAGGACGCGTGTGTGTTGAAGACGAGATGAGTGATGAAGAGGGGTGTTAAAAACAGATTTTAGGGAAATCAGAAAATGATGTGCAACCGCTGCTCGAGACGTTAATATCAATCGTTATGGAATTTTATTTGACATCGATATATGTATGAATCGATATGTAGATATCACAGATTACGAATTGTCGCCTTGCAAAAAATGGAATATCGATAAAAATTGTGTAGAAATATCGATATATCAATGTATCGAAATCTTGATAACTCGATATATCGATATATTGGTCGTGTAATAAATAAATAAATAAATAAATAAATAAATGAATTACTCTATTCATCCCTCACCGGGGAAATTTGTTTGCTGCACTGATTACACCGCAGCAGGCTGCCCTTCAACGGCGCCAATGGTGGGAGAAGCGGGGGTTTGGTGTCTTCTCCAAGGACCCTAGACGTGCTATCCGTGGGACGCGCACGGTAATAACTCAATAGATTATTTTTTTTTAACAGTTTGAAGAAAAATTTTCAGAAAGAGAAATATTGTGTTTTTTCATGAAGATAAAAATTTAAATAAATGTTATTATTTTATTTTATTTTTTTATGATTTTATCCTCTTTCCTTCAAAAATGAGATTTTAATGTAAAAATTCTATAAAAAGACAATTAGTAGCTGATTTATATAAAATTTTACAAATGAGATGAGTTTTATGAGGTTAATTTAAAAAAAGCGTTTTTTTTTGTGTCAGATTTGGTGAAAATGGTTTAAAATGAAGAAGCGCTCAAAGTGCGGCTTTGCGCTGTTTGCGTCACCTATGCGCAGCTTCAGCGCTAAAATCTAACGCGCAGCAAGAATAAAGCCATTCTCTGCGTCTTTGAGAATCTCAGATGAAATAAGAAATAAAATAAAAAAAACATTTACCTCAAACTGCGCAGGCGTGTTCCAGATGTGATCAGAAATTTTATTTCCAGAAAAACTTAAGAAAAAATCCAGAGTTTTAGATCCAAAGTAAAAATCCTGATCTTAACTTATCCTGATCCTGCGTGCGGTTCTCCCTCACGCTCCCCACGCCTTCATCGCGGACTGTCGAGACGTGGAGGGAGTCCAGTGATGAGTGGAGCTTCTGGTCACTCAGCTCACTCTGACTGATCCTCTTCTCCTCACACACTCATGTAGGAGCTCCAGCTCACGACAAGCTGGAGAGTAGAGCGAAAGATACGATATCCTGTTCTTTAACTTCAGAATAAAAGCTCAGGATAGTGTGGCACGTTGGGGTTCTGTCCTGTAACTCTATCTGCTATTCTTGATCAGACTGTCTTGGTGCTTGATGTATCCACATCCCTCTTGGCTGATCCCTGTTTTTCCATCTTCAACTATTTGGTACAGTATGGTTCACATGTAGGCGGCAAGGTGGCGCAGTGGGTAGCACAGTAGCCTCACAGTAAGAAGGTCGTGGGTTACAGTCCCGGGTGGGGAAGAGGCTTGGAACACTGTCCTTTCTGTGTGGAGTTTGCATGTTCTCCCCGTGTTTGCGTGGGTTTCCTCTTATCCTCCAAAGACATGCATGCTAGGTTGATTGGCCGGTTCCAAATTGCCCCTAGGAATGAATGAGTGTGTGTGTGGATGGTTGTATGTGTGTGGCCCCGCGACAGACTGGCGACCTGTTTGGGGTGTACCCTGCCGTTTGCCTTAAAATTAGCCGGGATGGGCTCCGGCACCCAGGAACAGACGAATAAGAAGATGACTGACTGACTGACTGGTTCACATGTTGTCCACCTCTCTTTTCCTCTTTTTTGGGAGAGAGTTCTGTTTCAGATTCCTGTTGGATCCTCTGCGTTCTTGTCCTTGGCGTCACCAGACCAAGTAGCCCTCTGTGTTTGATCTACCATCCCGTTTCCATCAACATCTTCTGATTTCTTCAGATATAAAGCTGTAGAGAAGAATACCTTAATATTCAATTAACAGTCAAATTGTCCTTGAGGAGGGATCTCTCCTTCATGTGGACCCCCACGAGGTTTCTTCTTTTTTCCCCACTGCTGGGGTTTTTGAGTTTCTGAGTTGCCAAGTCAGTTACAGTATGATTAAAAGTAATTAGTCACAATTAAATTTAAGTCTTTAACCTCGAAAATGAATTGAAATTGAATCAAAAATATTTGATTGATCCCCAAAGGGGGTGCTCCAGTGCAGACAGAACCCCCAAAAGAGGAAGAACCCGGTAATTAAAAATGTATTTATATACATTGAAAAAACTGTAGTGAATATATAGACTGGTAGTTACAGTCTGGATGATAAAAGGTTAAAAAGTTTGATAGAGGACGGTAAGAAATGATTCATACCGTTCCTTTGAGTGGTGGGGTTGCAGGAGTCTGGTGATTTTTCGCGGTAAAAAAAATCACATGTTAAATATTTTAGAATGTTTTCATCTTTTAAAAATCAACAAACTGCACTTGTCCGTGTGAGTCCTGATGAGAGGCCCAAACCACCCCATCTGGCTCCTCTCGACCTGGAGTAGGAGTGGCTCGACACCAAGCTCCTCCCGGATGGCATAGCTCAATTTGTCGAAGGATGAGGCGGACGATTTAAAAATTTATTATCGATAATCTGAGAAAGTTTTTGGAGAGTTTTGATTTATAAAAATAAAATTTGTCCCAATCACTTTGATTCCATTGATTTGATTTGAATCTTTAGTGGAATTAATACCCGATCTGGTCATGATTACAAAAAATTTAAATTTTCTCTCCCTGACTTTCTGTGGTCATTTGAAATAGATGTCTACTGTGACTTTAGACTTTTATTTTGAAGGCGTGCGCGTCATTAATATCTCTTGCTTTTTTCCTCCTCTCAGTTCACAGTGCCCCTTATTTTCTGCTGCAGGGGTGAGACCCTCCCTCTGAGGCTGATCAGCTTAAGGGATGCTCTGAGCTCCTCCTACCTGCTTTCATTCAAAACTAAACTCTAAAGCAATGAGCCGTAGATGGAATCAGAACACCCCCAAATACATGCTGGTCAGTTACACCCCCAAACCATGAAAACCAGAGGAGAGGTGGCCTTTATCTGAAAAGAAATTAATTATTTTTAAAAATTGCTACATTTTTCTACAGCTTTTCCCAGAGAATGTAACGGCCCGCAGTTAATAGGTACCAATTATAGATGAACTGACAATGTTTTCAAGGATTTAACGTCCCACACGTCCCACGCAACACGTTGAGATCTAAACCAACGTCTTAGATTGAAACTGAGATTTTCACATTTTTGACATTAACTTATCGGGCTGTACCCGGTGAGGTACAATCTGTTCAGGTCACCAGTTGGTCAAGGTAGGGTGGAGCTAGTGAGTGTGAGTCACTCAGAGTTCCGTTCCGTTTCGTCATCTTCCGCTTGTTCCAGGGTTGGGTCACGGGGGCAACAGCCTCAAACGGGCAGTCCAGGCCTCTCTCTCCCCGGCTTCATCCTCCAGCTCACCCGGAAGGATCCCAAGTCGTTCCCCAGCCAGCTGTGAGACATAGTCTCTTCAGCGGGTCCGGGGTCTGCTCCTTGGTCTCCTCCCGGTGGGACGTGCCCAAAACACCTCGCCCGCGAAGCGCTCGGGGGGCATCCTGACCAGATGCCCGAACCACCCCATCTGGCTCTTCTCGACTTGGAGGAGGAGCGGCTCGACACCGAGCTCCTCCCGGATGGCAGAGCTCCTAACCCGAGCTCATCACTCCTCACTCAGAGTATGGCTCAAATTCAATTACTATTTTCTATCTTACGGACGGTGTCATGTCGAATATGTACAGACGAAAAAACACAAGTCATTGATCCAGTTTGTGTTTGCATAGCAACCTCGTTCCCTACCAGGAACTACCTTTTTGAAGGTACGTCCCAACTGCAACCAATCAGGCTCGCTCATGGTCTAGATTCCTGCCATCATTGGCTCAATAAAAAAAAAAAAAAAAAAAAAAAAAAAAAAAGATGCTAAAGGAGCCAGCAGGTACTTCCTATTTGGCATGCAGATGGAAACGAGTTACCACATGCGGTTTCCGTATAGAATCATCAGACCACACAAACAAATAACCACAAACTATCTGGAGGAAAGTGACCAATTAAATGAGAGAGAGGTGAACATGAAAACTCCACACAGGAAGACCAGCGGTCTAAACCTCATCCTAGTCAGGAATCAAACCAACAACCTTTTTCCTGTAAGTGCTGACCACAACGTCGCTAACGAGGTAATAACACATTGTTAAAAGAATGTTTCCAGGAAAGGAATGCTGGTTTCTTTTGGTTAGATGCAGGATGTCGGACACACTGTCCGTGCTTCTGACCACCGCACAGTTTCAATACCCGACCCTTTGCTTTTAGGAAATTTGGATTTTTAAAAAAATCTTTTTTGTGAGGTTTTTAAAGAGAAACCCACAGAAGATGGACTTAGAAAGACTTCCAGTGGTCTCAATTACAGTATCCAATCTGGTTTACTAGGGCGCCATCAGAGGAACGTTTTGGTTGTTCGAGCATTTGGATTTAAAATAAATCTCAATCTTCTTCTTCTTCTTTCGGCATTTCCCTTCAGGGGTCGCCACAGCAAGTCAGTTTCTTCCATCTAACCTTATCTGCTGCATCCTCTTTGGTCACACCAATTAACTTCATGTCTTCCTTCAATGTATCCATGAACCTCCTCTTTGGTCTTCCTCTAGGCCTCTTTCCTGGTGGTTCCAAATCCAGCATCCTTCTGCCGATGTACTCGGTCTCTGTTCTCTGTACATGTACAAACCATCTCAGTCTGGCCTCTCTGACTTTATCCCCAAAACCTCTAACATGTGCTGTTCCTCTGATTCTGTCCATCCTGGTCACTCCCAGAGAGATCCTCAGCATCTTCATCTCTGCTTCCTGTCTTTTCCTCAGTGCCACTATCTCTAGACCAATCAGCATGGCCGCTCTCACCACGGTTTTGTACACTTTTCCTTTCATTTTAGCTGAAACTCTTCTGTCACACATCACACCTGATACTTTTCTCCACCCGTTCCAGCCTGGCTGCACATGCTTCTTCACCTCTTTTCCACACTCTCCATTGCTCTGGACTGTTGATACTAGATACTTAAAATCTTCCACCTTCTTTATCTCTTCTCCCTGTAACCTCACTTTTCCATTTGGATCCCTCTCATTCACACACATGTACTCTGTCTTACTCTGACTAATCTTCAAACCTCCACCTCTCCAGCTTTTCCTCCTCCTCTTTACTCCTCTCACTACAGATCACAATGTCATCTGCAAACATCATTGTCCATGGAGATTCCTGTCTAACTTTATCTGTCTGACTGTTCATCACCATGGCAAACAGCAAAGGGCTCAGAGCAGACCCCTGGTGCACTCCCACCCCAAAATAAATCTCAATCTAAACTTCAAAAATCAAGTATTCCAAAGGCTGTCGAAATGTTACTAATTATTAAAACTATTCAAATTAGGTTTCATAGGAGACTGACAGCAGCCAGTTTGAGCAATTTAAAACCCAAAGTGTGCCGAGCGGCCCCTAAATTACTCCCACCACCTATTTAATTTGCCTGTGGGCTAATTACTGCTGTCAGGACGGGGTGATAGCTCCTGACCTGCCCAGCTTTAAACAACATGCTAATTACCAGCAACTCATAAAAACTGTTTTCAGAAGGCAGCTTTATTACGCCATAAAGCGGAGCAGGAGTGTGCCACTGATGGTCCAGCAGAGATGGGCTGAGCACTCCTGATTTGCGGCATTTAGGAACAGCTCGTAGATAAACAAGAGACAATGAGGAAGACGTTGGTGGAAACAGAGTGATCTTGTTTGTAGTTTGATTAGTCATCCATCTTTTTTTCTCCTCAGCAATATTTGTATTTTTGTTGAAGTTTTCTACACGTGCCGACACCTGTTTTGTTCCATGCTAATCGGAGTTCTTTACTTTGTTCAACTTTCTTTGAAAACTCCATCTGGATAATGATCTTTAGTATGAATCATCAGCCAAATCTTCTCGTTCGTTTGATGATAAATGGTCAAATTTAAATAGACTCCAATTATACAGCGCTTTTCTGCATGCGTTGGTTCTCAAAGCGCTTTATAAACACAATCATACCTACGGAACGTACAGTGGTGGTCAAAAGTTTACATACACTTGTAAAGAACATAATGTCATGGCTGTCTTGAGTTTCCAGTTATTTCAACAACTCTGATTTTTCTCTGATATAGTGATTGGAACAGATCCTTCTTTGTCACAAAAAACATTCATGAAGTTTGATTCTTTTATGACTTTATTATGGGTAAACTGAAAATGTGACAAAATCAGCTGGGTCAAAAATATACATACAGCAACATGAATGAGCAATTTTGGAGACTTCGAAAGTTGTGTCGATGACATGAGCTTCATAGCATGACCTCCTAACTTCTTGTGAGTGATTATGAGTGACTACAGCTGGTGACTTCTCTGAGGCCATTTAAAAAGGGCTCATTGGATAAAAACACCCACAAACGCTACAATGGGAAAGTCAAAGGAGCTCAGCACAGATTTGAAAAAGAGAATCATTGACTTGAACAAGTCAGGAAAGTCACTTGGAGCCATTTCAAAGCAGCTGCAGGTTCCAAGAGCAACAGTGCAAACAATTGTTTGTAAGTATAAAGTGCATGGCACTGTTTTGTCACTGCCACGATCAGGAAGAAAACGCAAGCTGTCACCTGCTGCTGAGAGAAAACTGGTCAGGAGGGTGAAGAGTCAACCCAGGAGCACCAAAAAGCAGATCTGCCAAGAATTAGAAGCTGCTGGAACACAGGTGTCAGTGTCCACAGTCAAGCGTGTTTTGCATCGCCATGGACTGAGAGGTTGCCGTGCAAGAAGGAAGCCCTTGCTCCAAAAGCGGCACCTTAAGGCTCGACTAAAGTTTGCTGCTGATCACATGGACAAAGATAAGACCTTCTGGAGGAAAGTTCTGTGGTCAGATGAAACAAAAATTGAGCTGTTTGGCCACAATGTCCAGCAATATGTTTGGAGGAGAAAAGGTGAGGCCTTTAACCCCAAGAACACCATGCCTACCATCAAGCACGGTGGTGGTAGTATTATGCTGTTGCTGCCAATGGAACTGGTGCTTTACAGAGAGTCAATGGGACAATGAAGAAGGAGGATTACCCTCAAATTCTTCAAGAAAACCTGAAGTCATCAGCCCGAAGGTTGGGTCTTGGGCGCAGTTGGGTGTTCCAACAGGACAATGACCCCAAACACACATCAAAAGTGGTAATGGAATGGCTAAATCAGGCTAGAATTAAGGTTTTAGAATGGCCTTCCCAAAGTCCTGACTTAAATCCCATTGAGAACATGTGGATAATGCTGAAGAAACAAGTCCATGTCAGAAAGCCAACAAATTTAACTGAACTGCACCAATTCTGTCAAGAGGAGTGGTCAAAGATTCAACCAGAAACTTGCCAGAAGCTTGTGGATGGCTACCAAAAGCGCCTAATTGAAGTAAAAATGGCCAAAGGACATGTAACCAAATATTAGCATTGCTGTATGTATATTTTTGACCCAGCTGATTTTGTCACATTTTCAGTTTACCCATAATAAAGTCATAAAAGAATCAAACTTCATGAATGTTTTTTGTGACAAAGAAGGATCTGTTCCAATCACTATATCAGAGAAAAATCAGAGTTGTTGAAATAACTGGAAACTCAAGACAGCCATGACATTATGTTCTTTACAAGTGTATGTAAACTTTTGACCACCACTGTATGTACGGCTAGGGCCTGCCTTTGGCGGCTCCCTGCTGCAGTGCTCCCTGTTACTTGAGTGTTTAATCGCCAACTTTCGCTGAGTTTCTGTCCCTTCTTCTGGCTATGTCTTGTCTTTTTCTGAAGATTTCATTTTGAGCGCACTTTTGACGTCATTTTGGACTTTGTTTGTGTCGGACAACTGATTTTTCAGAAATCGTCAAGCTAGCTCCCAACGGCTAGCTGGTTATGGAGTCATTCTGCCATTGACATCCATGTTGACGTGCTGCCGGCTCTCGGAGGCACATCCGTGTGTGGCTAGAGGAGTTGGTTCCCATGGGAGCTGAGGAAAAGGAGTCAATCTGGAGGAGGTGTGGAGAAGAAGACAGTCTAGAGGAGGTGCCTTGTGCCTGGCGTTTCTGCGGTTTCCATGGAAACATCCGGTTGCTCGCTTGAGGAAAAGTAGGCGCACAATCGGACCCAGTGAAATACAGAGAGGCCAGTTTGGTGTTTTTCAATGCGACCAAGGTGCAAACAACCAGCAGGAGCATTGACAAAAAAAGGTTTTACAGCAACAAAACAAATTTTTTTATTCATGTAGCCCGCTACTTGGATTGTTTACCAGGTTAGCTGCAACGCTACGTGACTGTCCAATCCGATGTTTTGAAAACAGGGACATAGTCGGATGACGCTTGAAGACGCAGGATACCAGCTAAAATCAAATTAAGTTGGAGCTAAAATTTTATTCACGTTTACTTTGTGTAGAAAAAGTCAGGAGAAAGAATTCATAAGACTTTTATAGAAACTTTGATTTCATGTTATGTTAAACGCCAGCAACAAATGCTGGCTGAAACGTGATCGCAAATAATTGCTTTCATGTGAAAGCAACACAGTTATCAGAAAATCCATAAAAGAAAACAGACAGATCGTTTGGAAATATTTAATCAATATTAATGGTTGAAATATAATTAAGAGTAGTTTTGAGGCAAAAAAAAATCCATCCTGATTGGCTGATTGCCATGCCAAGTTGAAATGACGACTGAGTTAGCTTCATTTGTTTGGAGACGAATGTTATGGTTGACGTCACGCTCACTGAGTCCACCCCTTTTCTGGATAACGGTAACTTATCATTGGCGCCGTTGAAGGGCAGCCTGCTGTGGTGGAAGGAGTGCGGGGAGACGGTGGCCGCGTGGTTAGAGCGTTCGCGCGCGGACCGGAAGGTCGCGGATTTGCGTCCCACGGAGAGCACGTCTGGGGTCCTTGGAGAAGACACCTAACCCCCGCTTCTCCCACCATTGGCGCCGTTGAAGGGCAGCCTGCTGCGGTGTAAGGAGTGCAGCAAACAAATTTCCCCGGTGAGGGATGAATAGAGTAATTCTTTTTTTTTTTTTTTTTTTTTTTTTTTTTACTAACTTAAAAAAAAAAAAAAAAAAAAGCGGAGGGAAGACTCCTGATAATGATGAAGGTTGTGTGAGAGATATCAGTGGGAGGGTAGGAGGCTCGGGAACAAAAGCGGTCGGTCAGGAGAAGAGGTCATACAGATGGTGAGAAAGCTCACTCAGACAGCTCAAGTACTGATGGGCAAACTGACCATATGACCCCTACACACACACACACATACACACACACACACACACACACACACACACACACACACACACACACACACAAACACATCACAACTGCTCGTGTTAATAGGAAAAACAAAACTCCTCCCAGATCCCCAACAACACCCGAACGTAATCAACTCTCACAAAACACACACAAACACAAGCATTCACACACAAATACACACACACCCCTCCTTTTACATTCCACTCCTCCAAGCCCCCCTAGGGAGGAGATCAGCAGGAGATGAAAGGTGAAGCCTTTTCATTTAAAATGGAGTTAAAAATTAAACCATAAAAAGAAAAACCTCTGAGTTTAGATTGATTAGCTCAGGCTGACATGACCAGAAAAATGTGAGAAGCTCAGTAAATCCCGATTTGGCCGGTGCGTTGGCCGACTAGCTGTTATCATACTGCATATTTTCACTGATAACCCCGAAGGAGCTGGTAGCGTAGAAAGTTTTTCCTCAGGCTTGTCTGAGCTACAGCCAACTGGTCTAATCATTAACTGGAGACAAAGCATGAAAAAAGGGGCTTTTAGACACTTTGCCCCCGCACTTCTGACCCTCATCAACACAAACACATTGTACCATGCTGAATCCTTCAACCACCAAAACTCCGTGGGGAAACTGATGTTCTCAATTAAAGCTGATCTTGTGAAATCAAAAATTATGGGAAACATAAGCAGCAAAAAAAAAAAAAAAAAAAAAAAAAAAAAGAAAGAACCCAAAAATTTACAATTTTTTTTTAAGGGACAACTCAAACAGATACAGCTAAGCTATTCTGGATAACTGCCATAATTAGAAGCTAAGGCCAAAAATATACCCATGACACAACAGACAAGCTCAGATGAAGAAATCACAAGCAGGTTTATTAGAGTGATAAAAATTCCAAATAAAGAAGACAAAAACAGTTTAATTAGGCAGGTTCTGACGTAGAAGCTGGAGCCAAAAACTGGATAACAGGTCAAGCATGATAAACAAATGATCTGTCGAAGAGTGTGTCAAAAACTGATCCATTTATGATGGATGAATAGATGAGTTTCAGGTGTGACTTGTTGCAGCTCCTAGCTGGGTCCGCCCAAATCCACACACACGCAGACAAACAGGGACAAGAGGTAGGGGGAAAACAGGACACAGAGAGGGAACAGACAACTCTCTTGACAAAAACACATTTAGTCTCAACTGTTTAGTTTAAAAAAAGGATTGGAAATTATTTAAAAAAGGCAGAAAAAGTTATTTTTTTAGCACGTTTTGTACGTAGTTTACGATAAAAACAGGACAAAAGTGGAAAAAAGGGATTTAACAATCAAGTATTTTCTAAAAATTAAAATGAGATTTTATTAGAAATAGATTAAAAACGAGCTAAGATTATTAACTTTTGTTGTTGTATTTAGAGCTAAAAAAAAATCCAGTTTTAATGAGAAGGCATTGGAGTTTTTGGGGTGATACTTTAATTACCTCATAAAGTAAACACATAAACATGACACTTTTTTTTTTGCTCAGAAATGCAGCTCACACGGAAGGATCCCAAGTCGTTCCCCGGCCAGCTGTGAGACAATGTCTCTCCAGGACGTGCCCGAAACACCTTGCTGGGGAAGTGCTCGGGGGGCATCCTGATCAGATGCCCGAACTACCCCATATGGCTACTCTCGACCTGGAGGAGGAGCGGCTCGACACCGAGCTCCTCCCGGATGGCAGAGCTCCTCACCCAATCTCTGAGTGAGAGCCCAGTCACCTTTGCGGAGGAAGCTCATTTCGGCCGCTTGTATCCGCGATCTCATTCTTTCGGTCACCACCCACAGCTGGTGACCATAGGTGAGGGTTGGAACGTAGATCGACTTGTAAATCGAGAGCTTTGCTTTTCGGCTCAGCTCTCTCTTTACCACGACGGACCGATGCAGCGTCCTAGTTATTGCTGATGCTGCATTGATCCGCCTGATGATCTCCTTTCCCCCCACTGCAAGTCATGACTCATAAAGTGACCATCGCGACGCCATTGAGTTTAGGGGCAGTACAACTCTTCTTATTGATTCTAAAACTGTTGCAATACTCTGACGTACTCAAGCTCTGGGACAAGAAGTGAAATCCTATGTGAGTGCTCTGGATCTTCCTGGATGATCTGGAAGAGAGGAAGTCTGGTCTTCCCTGAAACTTGTATGTTTGCATGCGCATGTATAAATCTGGACATGTCGGTAGCTGAGGTTTTTTTAATACTAAAAAGTTGTCGCACACTATTTCAGAAACCTGGAGTGATCGTGTTTACCGCCCTTTTAAGCGACAATTGTCCTAGAAAATCGAACTCAGCATGTGTGAAGGACGAAATAAGATGAGCTGAAGATCCTGCTGAACGTTTGTGGTGTTCTTCGGTTTGTCTCCGCCCACCTGCTGGGTGGAATGCTCCTCGTAGTGGAAGCTGTTTGGAGGATAATTTACCTCTTTAGCAAAGTTCTCGTGTGACCGAGTCGTAAGCTATTTTCACACTTGTTATAGTACAGCAGATACCCAATCTGATGCACCAGAGGGGCTGAGGTTTCAGCTCTAAACCTCTCTCTCTGACAAGACTCGGCTTTAATCCCTAAACAAACAGATTCTAAATAAAAATTTTGATTCCTGAACATATCTTCCGTTCCGTTCCGTCATCTTCCGATTGTTCCGAGGTCGGGTCGCGGGGGCAACAGCTTCAAACGGGCAGCCCAGGCCTCTCTCTCCCCGGCTGCATCCTCTAGCTCACCTGAAAGGATCCAAAGTCGTTCCACGGGCAACTGTGAGATATAGTCTCTCCAGCGGGTCCGGGGTCTGCCCCTTGGTCTCCTCCCGGTGGAACGTGCCCGAAACACTTCGCCCGCGAGGCGCTCGGGGGGCATCCTGACCAGATGCCCGAACCACCCCATCTGGCTCCTCTCGACCTGGAGGAGGAGCGGCTCGACACCGAGCTCCTCCCGGATGGCAGAGCTCCTCACCCGATCTCTGAGTGAGAGCCCAGCCACCCTGCGGAGGAAGCTCATTTCGGCCGCTTGTACCCGTGATCTCATTCTTTCGGTCACCACCCACAGCTGGTGACCATAGGTGAGGGTTGGAACGCAGATCGACTTGCAAATCGAGAGCTTTGCTTTTCGGCTCAGCTCTCTCTTTACCACGACGGACCGATGCAGCGTCCTAGTTACTGCTGACGCTGCACCGATCCGCCTGACGATCTCCCGCTCCATCCTTCCCCCACTCGTGAACAAGACCCCGAGATACGTAAACTCCTCCACTTGGGGCAGGACACTTTCCCTGACCCGCAGGGGCATTTCACGAATGCCCCCTGTTCAGGAGAAATGCCACAGGGGCATATCTTTCAAAGTTAATACTATTCAATTCAATTTTATTTGTAGAGCCCAAAATGACGGAATTTCTGTCTCAATGGGCCATTGTTGTTTTTGGCAGCCATCTAAGTTTTCATTTTAGTCTTCGTCTTTGGATGAATATTTATTTAAGTTTTAGTCACATTTTCGTCATCTATTTATATTTTCGTTTTAGTCACGTTTTAGTCTCGAAAACCAAAAAAAATTTTTGTCTAGTTTTAGCCAGGGAAGACTTACAATGTTTTCAGTCTAGTTTTAGTGTAAAAAAAACAAAACAAAAAAACCCTGTAAACAAAGTAAAGATCGCATTGTGTCTTTAAATCAGTCGTTAGCGCAACCAAGCTAACTAAGGAAGTTAGCAGCCCCGACAAGCTAGCATTAGCTTGAAGTTAGCATGCTGTTTGCGCAAAATATGTGGAAAACTTTAAGTTTGTGATCACCAAGCTTCTTTGTTGCTGTTTTCACCATGGTGTGTGACTTCCTCATGGCTGGAGGTGTGTTGTGTAGACGGTGTGAACGTGCAGCATCGTGGGGGGCGTGTCGCCATGAAAGACAGAATGGAGCTGCTGTGTTTTTTTTTTCCCAAACAGAAATTTGAAAGTCTGACGCCTATTTTGTTATATTTTCGTCCCGTCAACAGAAACTTGTAAAAGTCTCGTCACATTTTCGTCACCAAAATGTCGCATTTATTTTGTTATTGTTATATCATCGTCATGAAAAAATGCTTTGTCAACGAAATAATTTTGTTGTCGTCATGGTTGACGAAAACAACATTGCAATGGGCTTCACGTTGCAGATTAAGAAAGACGAAAAACAAGAAGAAAAAAAAGGAATGTATAAACAAAAATATACAGCAAAAATAACTAACTAACAATAGCTAGCTATACAATTCTAGCACATTTCTGCTCTTAGACTCTTCTTCAAGGTGAGGGAAAACTCCTAAAAAACCATCAGTGGGGAAAAAAATTAGAAACCTCATGGGGATCCACACGAAAGAGAGATCCCTCCCCGGGATGAGCATCCAATGTTTCTAAGACTATTGTTTAAATATTTGCTTATTCTACAGGTAAATATCTAAAGAAGTCAATAGACGTACTTCATTCTGATGGAAACACAGGGGACTCCTCCGCCCGGCGATGCCCAGGACGGGAATGAGTAGATGGGCTAATCCTGAGCGCGGAGGCCTTTCAGCATGGAATTATAGTGTCACCTCTGGTGA
The DNA here is from genome assembly GCA_902685375.1 of Neostethus bicornis. Classification (NCBI taxonomy): domain Eukaryota; kingdom Metazoa; phylum Chordata; class Actinopteri; order Atheriniformes; family Phallostethidae; genus Neostethus; species Neostethus bicornis. The sequence continues at coordinate 22,600,204 of LR738552.1, forward strand.
TCATTTAATTGGAATTCCGATATAATTCCTTTCAGTTTCCATGAAGGTTCATGCAATATGTTCACCAAAGGCGTTAAAAAAAAATGCGGTGAAAGCAGTTTGGAAACATTTACCCTACAGTAAGAAGGTTGCTCGTTTGGATTCTAATGATTTGTAAGTTGTTGTGTTGGACTCATGGACCTCGTCGACATCGTCTTCCTCAGTCTGGAATATTCTATACTATTTCCATTTTGACGGCTGCTTACGGCACAGCAACGTATCTACCTTAAAGCTTTGAAATGCTAAATTACACTTCAGAGAACCCAGAGGCGTCTCGCTTTGGGGACTCTACAAAGCATAAACCTGAAGGGCAAAAATATATTTCTATCTCTCCTTCTATCATCACCATGTCCCTGCAATCTTTTGTTCCCGTCGATGCAGTGAAAACAGGAGAGCTTCTGTTTTCTGTGGCGGGATCAGTTATTTATAGTCGTTTAATGCAAATCGGAATATATTTATAGTGTGTTTTTCATATGAAACTGTATGAATGAGGGATAATTAGAGATATAAAATCACAACTCTCCTCTAAAGAGCGGAGAAGTCAAATAATGAGGTAAAGTTTGCATATATGTGGTTTTATATTTAACAGATAACAGCTCAAGGTTAGCCAAATGAGGGATAGGAAGGATGAAAAACAAACAACGACAAAGAGGTGGAATATTTTAGAACTGAAGGGTTAGCCTCGTGACAAATCAAAAGCAGGACAACTTTATTTATCCCCAAAGGGAAATTTGAATGCTGCAGTGCTACATTTATAAAATCTCATAAAACGTTGTGAGAAGCAAGTAATTACCGTATTTCCCGCACTATAAGGCGCACTGCATTATGAGGCGCACCTTAAATAAATGACATTTTTAAAAACGTTTTTCATATATAAGACGCACCGCATTATAAGGCGCTACGGTAAAGGCTGTTCAAGTTTGTCCACTAAATGTGGCCATCTTGCTTTGTTCCCGCCGAAACTCTGTTTAGTCTTGTTTACTTGGTGCAGCGCATCCTCTTGCTGCGGCTCTATTCCCGTGTTCTACTGCGTGACCGATCGCCTTGAGTTTAAACTCTGCGGTGTAACAGTGTCTCTTAGTAGGAGCCATTTCCGGGTCTTTACACAAACACACAAATGGAAATGAGACGCCCTTTCAAATATCCCAGCATGCACCGCGCACTACTTCTTCTACGGGGGAAATGGAGTCGGCGGCTGTTTACCGCAGTTGCAATACCTGTTGTAGCTCAATATTAATCCTTATAAATAAATAAATAAATAAATGAATGACTCTATTCATCCCTCACCGGGAAAATTTGTGTGCTGCACTCCTTACACCGCAACAGGCTGCCCTTCGACGGCCGCAATGGTGGGAGAAGCGGGGGTTAGGTGTCTTCTCCAAGAACCCTGAAGGGTTAGCCTCGTGACAAATCAAAAGCAGGACAACTTTTAGAGAATTGAATTGAATATACAGTATATCCCAGCATGGACAGCGCACTACTTCTTCTACGGGGGAAATGGAGTCGGTGGGTGCTTACCGCAGTTGTGACACCTGTTGTAGCTCAATATTAATCCATATAAATAAATAAATAAATAAATGAATTACTCTATTTATCCCTCACCGGGAAAATTTGTTTGCTGCACTCCTTACACCACAGCAGGCTGCCCTTCGACGGTGCCAATGGTGGGAGAAGTGGGGGTTAGGTGTCTTCTCCATGAACCCTAGCATGCTCTCTGTGGGATGCGAACCCACGAACTTCCGGTCTGTGCGCGAACACTCCAACCACTGAGCTACCGTCTCTTCCCTTTAAATAGTGTTTATTAAGATGAACCGATAAGGTCCTTCAATGCACACACTGCTGTCGATGGTCACTCCCAGGTATTTCTACTCCTCCACCATGCAAAGCAGTCCTCTTCTTTCGGAAGTCAATCACCATCTCCCTGGTCTTATCTACATTGAGCAGCAGATGATTCTCTCCAGCCTATTCCACAAATCCGTCCACCACCCTCTGGTACTCCTCCTCCTGCCCACCACATATACATCCCACAACTGCAGAGTCATCAGAATTTCTGTAGGTGGCATGAATCGGAGTTGTGCTGGAAGTCTTAGGTGTACAATGTGAAGAGGAATGGAGAGAGCACAGTGCCCTGTCGGGCTCCTACACCACTCAGAACCACATCAGACAGGACTTTGCCCAGCCGGACGAACTGTGGCCTGTCTGTCAGGTAATCAGTGATCCAGGAGATGGCGGACGCACCAGCACCCGTCACCCGCAGCTTATAAAAAAAAATAAAAAATAAAATGAATTACTCTATTCATCCCTCACCGGGGAAATTTGTTTGGTGCACTCCTTACACCGCAGCCCTTCAACGGCGCCAATGGTGGGAGAAGCGGGCGTTAGGTGTTTTCTCCAAGGACCCTAGACGTGCTCTCCGTGGGACGCGAACCCGCGACCTTCCGGTCCGCGCGCGAACTCTCTAACCACGTGGCCACCGTCTCCCCATTATCACTCAGTAAGTGATAATGAAAGTAAATGATTATGAAAACTTTATTAGAAAGGGAGAGGGTAGTGTCAGCGTCATGGGTAGGGTCATGGGGGCGGGGTTTGTTTGTATCATGCTGGTCGCAGCCCTCGATGTTTAGATGTTCTGGAAGTGAGGGGGAGGTGGATGACGCGTTCTGCGCGCAGAGTTGCAACTCTCGACGGTTGCAGATCTCTACAAAACACCTGCGTTGGTTTGACCCTCCTTTTGAAAGTTTAAAAACAACATCAACAAGACAAAACAAATAAAAAAAAAACCAAATGCTTAGCTGTATTTGCATTCTCTCTCAATCACGAGAGAGAAAAACTCGACAAGTCTAAAGGACGTGAAGAAAATCAAAGTCTAACCATCTTTAGATTCAAACTATTTCTGTTTGCGTCTGCGTGAGGGCAAAAACAATCAATTGGTAGAAAAAAAAAGAAAGGATGAAGAAGAATAGGTGATAGCTTGAGGAAGACTTTCTCCTTAACGCAACAGGCTTGTGGGAGTTTGCCAGTTGCATTGCTGCCAGCCAGACTGTGTAAAAAAAAAAAGAGCTTTATTGAACTTTATTGAATCAAGGTGGTGATGCTGGAGACGCTGATCCATGCTTGGATTAGAGAAGAATGCTACTTTTTTTTTTCTGCATCCAGAACACAGCCAGCAGTTCAAATGTTATATAAAAAGAATTTCTTTAAAAGACATCAGCTCAGTGAAATAAAACGGACTGATTCACAGAGAAATGAAAATCTGAACGTTCTGACATGCCTTTTTTTACATACTGTATATAGTTTTTTTTTTTCTGTTCCTCATCTAGATCTTTTCTATCCTTCATTTATTTATTCCTGTGCCTGTTGTTCTACAGACTGGTGATCTGTTTGGGATGTATCCTACCTCTAGCCTCCAGTCAGCCGGGATAGGCATCGGTACTCACCGCGACTCCGTTATGGATGGACATTGGACATTTTACAAGACAAAATAAAATTTGAATGTTATTAAGTGGAATTTTTTTCATCTATTGGTGGATCCAGCTGTTATGACACCAAAACCCTTTTTTGGGGGGTTTATTCTTTGTCGATTTCAAATTAAATCTCTAAAAACACTTTAAAATTAAGCAAATAAAGACATGTGGACCAGAGGTGAGATCGGGCCTAAAAAATCCAGCCCGACCCGCGGGTATTATAACCTGACCCAGCCCGAGGCCGACCAATTAACCCGAGCCCGAAACAAGCCCGAAATGTCATATTTCATTTGTGAGGACTCGGGAGGAGGAGGGTTATTTATAAATAGGAACATTTTCAGGAACATGTTATTTTAATAAAAAAAAATCACACTATAAGACCCCTAACGCGCTTGTCTGTGATGGCCTGCTTAGCACGAAAGGAGGGACGGTCTTTGAAACAAATGATAAAATAGATCTTTAACGATCATCACTTTTGCCAGTCCAGCTGTTTAAATTCCTGCTCAGCGTCGAGGTGCCAGTCTTTTTGCTCTCATAAGAAAGCAAAGCGCCACATTGACTACATTCAGCGAAACCAATGCAAGTTTCTGTAGAATTTTGAACAATAAATTTGAAGCTTTTCCACACCTCACTCTTACCGGTGCGTGTTTGTCTTTTCAGTTCTCCTGCCTTTAGTTTATCCTTAACTTCTTGCTCCTTTATATCGGGGATACCAGTTCAAAATAGATAGAGACTTGCACAGGGGAAGATTTTCAAATTAAGTGCCCCGTTCGCGTGCGCAGAGCATGCTCTGGCTCTTCGGATCCTGTTTAGTAGTTAGACCTTACTTCTCTGTTTTATCCAAATAATTAATTTTATAACAAGTATTCCTTAGTTTAGTACCCACACCTCGTTTTAGTTTACATTTTATAAACATAGATTTATTTGGAAAAAAAGTCAGCGAGAGAGAAGCTCGAGCCCGACCCGAAGTAATGATTGACCCGGATTTCGGGTCGGGTTCGGGCTCGGGCTTAAGATCTTACCTCTGATTTGGACTACAGCTTAGTTATTATCAGATAGTGACTGAGATGGTTTTAACATGTTCAGAGGAGAGAGAGAGAGAGTACATAGGAAGAAGGATGCTGGGTTTGGAACCACCAGGAAAGAGGACTAGAGGAAGACCAAAGAGGAGGTTCATGAATATAGTGAAGGAAGACATGAAGATAGTTGGTGTGACCAAAGAAGATGCAGCAGATAGGGTTAGATGGAAGAAACTGACTTGCTGTCAGTTTTCTGTACTCTCTCTCTCCTCTGCACATGTCCAAACCATCTCAGTCTGGCCTCTCTGACTTTATCTCCAAAACCTCTAACATGTGCTGTTCCTCTGATCCTGTCCATCCAGGTCACTCTCAGAGAGATCCTCAGCATCTTCATCTCTGCTACCTGTCTTCCTGTCTTTTCCTCAGTGCCATTGTCTCTAGACCAAACAGCATGGCCGGTCTCACCTTGGTTTGCACGCTTTCCCATCCATTTTAGCTGAAACTCTTCTATCACACATCACACCTGATACTTTTCTCCACCCGTTCCAGCCTGCCTGCATACGCTTCTTCACCTCTTTTCCACACTCTCCATTGCTCTGGACTGTTGATCCTAGATACTTAAAATCTTCCACCTTCTTTATCTCTTTTTTCTGTAGCCTCACTTTTCCATTTGGGTCTCTCTCATTCGCAGACATGTACTCTCTCTCTCTCAGCCATTTTTATCTAATGCACAAAAAATGAGAATGTAAAAGACCGCGCGCCAACTTGACGCAGTTTAAATTGTATTGTGGGAAGAAACAAGCTTTACGTTGTGTCGTTGCACTTTGCCGGTGGGGCTACGTGGGGAGCAAGACAAATTCACAGTCTCTGAAACATAAAATAATACTGAACAATTTAATCCTCAAAATATTCATTTCTGAGTTTACAAGACGTAGCATGTTTATCTGTAAATGAAGAATTTGTACCCCACAAAAGAAAAATACCGCAATTTCACGGCCATATGGCGCACCTAAAAGTCTCAAATTTTCTTCAGAATGAGCGGTGCGCTTTTTTGTGCGGTGCGCCTTGTGTGTGAGAAAAATGACCTAAAAGAAAACGCGGTGCTCGTGAGAAAAAGCGGACCTAAAAGAAAACGCCGTGCCCGCGAGGCAGACCTGAAAGAAAAGGCATGAGAACGTTAAAGAGTGAAGTGAGAGCGGCGTGGGAGCGATGGATGACCGAAGGAGACCACAGTTTCACGAAGGGTGGAAGGCAGCGCCGGGCGAGTTACGCTACAGTTTGCCAATGGATTGTAGATGCTTGGACTAACGTGTCTGCTGGTACTGTTATCCGAGCTTTCACAAAAGCTGGTATCCTTTCTGAGGAGCCGCACAGTACAGACAGTGACTTTGACAGCGAGGAGCGAAGTGGACCTGCTCTGTTGGATTTTGCGCAGCTGTTCGATTCCAAAACAGAGGATGAGGACTTTGACGGATTTGAATAAAGACTATTACCGGTAATGTGCTTGTTTAGTATCGTTACTACTTAAATAAAGCACAACCAAACTCAGTTTTGCTCCCGATCTATTTTTTAATAGACACATTTGCGTGCGTGCGTGTGTGTTGTTGTAAGGCGGTGTGTGACTGAGACTGCGCCTTTTCGTACGGTGCGCCTTATGTGTGTGTTAAATACAGCAACGGCGCACAAAACTGAGGCTGCGCCTTTTCGTACGGTGCGCCTAATGGTCGTGAAATTACGGTACTCCTCCCTAAATAATCTACTTGTTAAACTTTGAATTCTTGAGGTTTTTTTTTTCAGAGGACACGTCTTCTTTGATAGATTAAAGTTTCTCCATCGGCATCGACATGTAAGAAAAGACTTGATGTTCAGCACCAGATGACACGCAGCACTCAGCAGACTATACATTTCACTATCCAAACATATACCAAAGACAGGCGCAGAGCCAAAACAGTACACAAGCTCTCCGAGTGAGGTTACGTAAACTCAGCTGTCTCCAGGCTTCCAGCCACTGTCTCATATTATCAGAGCTTTGGAGTTTTAGCCTGTGATCACCCTACGCTGGCGCTCCATTGGTAATGACACAAAGGCATCTGGATAACGCGTTCACCTGCGGCTACTGGCGAGACCATTACAGAGAGAAGAGGTGTAGGCCCTAAAAAAAGAGCGGTATTAAAAAGAGAAATATAGATTTAACTAAAGAGAAAGTTGAAAGAAAAATAACATCAGCAGGCTTTAGTACATTGTTGTTTTTAGCAGCCACCTAAGTTTTCGTTTTAGTCTTCGTCTTTGGACGAATATTATTTTATGTTTTAGTCACGTTTTCGTCATCTCTTTATATTTTTGTTTTAGTCAACGAAAACCCAAAAGAGTTTTCGTCTAGTTTTAGTGTAAAAAAAAGAAAAATTCTTACTTTAACAATCGTGTATTTATTACTGAGAATGATGCAGGTTATTTGTTTAAAAAAAAAAAAAACTCTGCCGAGCTTTAACTTGCGCAAAACATCAAACATTGTAAAACTTCGTAAAACAAATATAATTATTTCAGTGAGTGAGGAACGTTGTAACTTATGAATACTTAAAAATGACACCTCTTATTAACCCTGTAAACAAAGTAAACATTGGAATGCATTTAAATCAGTCGTTAGCGCAACCAAGCTAACTAGGAAGTTAGCAGCGCCGCAAGCTAGCATTAGCTTGAAGTTAGCATGCTGTTTGCGCAAAATATGTGGAAAACTTTAAGTTTCTGACCACCAAGCTCCTTTGCTGCTGTTTTCGACATGGTGTGTGACTTCCTTGTGGCTGGAGGTGTGTTGTGTAGATGGTGTGAACGTGCACATTGTGGGGGGCGTGCCGCCGTGAGAGACAGAATGCAGCCGCTGTTTTTTTTCTTTTCACAGACAAAAATGTGAAAGTCTGACGCCTATTTTGTTACGTTTTCGTCTCGTCAGCAGAAACTTGCAAGCGTCTCGTCACGTTTTCGTCACCAAAATGTCGCATTTATTTCGTTATTGTTACGTCATTGTCATGAAAAAATGCTTCGTCTACTAAATCATTTCATTTTCGTCATCGTTGACGAAAACAACACTGCTCCAGTAAAAACGGTTGGTTTTAATTTTTTTTTCGGACGTTGGTGGAGGAGGATCGGCTGTCATTCAGAGAGAATAAACAAAGACATGACAGGCACAGGAGTCACTGGTGGGAGAAGTGACGAGGCGCTTTCAACGTCAACAGTGTTTAAATCATGACAAAACATTCAAAATCCAAAAGCAAATCTGAGAAATGCAAAACAACCCGTCTGTTGTTCCCGTAACCAGCCTGAGAACGTTTTTAAATGACTGATAATCCTTTTCGTTCTGCTCAGAAGCTCAAACTTTATTAGTTTTACTTTTCAAAGAAGATCCAAATAACAATAGATAGTGACGTAAGTTCAAATTTATTTTCATAGCTTGATATTACAACACAAGGGTTAGGGTTAGGGTAAGGGTTAGGCTAACTCTAACCCTAACCCTAAAAATAAAATGTTCTGAACGAGACAAAACATAGCCAGAAAATGAAACAGAAACTCTGCAAAAGTTGGTGATTGAACGCCAGTCGTGGAACGCAATGAAGTAAATGTACTTCGTTACTGTACTTAAGTAAAAAAATTGTGTATCTGTACTTTACTTAAGTAAAATTTGAGACCTGTACTTTTTACTTTTACTTCACTACATTTTTAGAGCAAATATTTGTACTTTTACTCCGCAATTTTTAGAAGTGTGTTTTGCATTTTTTGTTATATTTTCGGTCAGGAATTTAAAAAAATATACTGTTTTTTTAGCGCATCTTGAAGCCGCATCGCCAAAATCAAAAGGAGTTGATCGGGAGAAGAAGTAATGAATCGAGGACCAATCAGAATCGAGAATTAACATTTTCCGCATTCATTCGGAGCCAAAAACCTAACATCAAATATAGCACAAATCAAAAAGAGTCAGAAGATCGTTGTTTGTTTTGTTTATTTCTAAATAAAAAGTTGAGCCATCGTTACACAGAGCAGGGGCGGATCTAGGATTTTCTAAAGGAGGGGGGCTGAGGTCATTGACAAAGCCAGTATAGGGTGACTGGGGGCCTCCCCACAGAACATTTTAAAAAATAAGAGTCATTTCCCTGCATTTTGGTGCCCATTCACTGACCCTGTAAGGGGATAGCTTGACTATTCCCCTTTCCTTTCTTCTTCTTTTTTTTTTTTGTGGACCAAAAGAGTGGGGGGTGGTGGGTCACGCCCCTGCAGAGTATTTATCTGTGATCCTACAGCCCAAAAAATAACATTTGAATTATGGTCGAATACTTTTACTTTTTACTTAAAAAGTTAAATTTACACCAATTACTTTTGTACTTTTACTTAAGTAGATTTTTTTATTGGTACTTTTACTTAAGTAAGTTTTTTGCCTAATTATCTGTACTTTTACTTAAGTACAAATGTGAGTACTTCATCCACCACTGTTGAACGCCAAAGTTACGGAGCACTACAGCAGGCAGCCCGCCAGGGCAGCGCATATACCGTTAAAGACAAAAACAGAAACAAACTTCAATGTAGGGACTGATGAGCTCATGCAGCCATTTTGTCAGGACGAGGTTAAATAGTTTATGCACATTTTGAACTACATAGTTCATTTTTGTAGGATGTAGCAGATGGGATTGCTCCACTTCGAGAAGGAGCTTATTCTGACCTCCAAACTTGTTTTACGGAACGAAAAGGCCTGCGACTGAAAATGATCTTGTCTTGTTTTCTTAAATAAACAGTTTACAGAGTTCAGAGTCGTGTTCAGACAAATCTGTATGAGTTATTCTGGTTTTGGTGGATTATTTGGACGCTCCCACAAGTTCCCCTCTGGGAAACAATGTTTTTTTTCATTTGGTTTAAAGGATTAGTTGTGACTATTTTTAAAAAACTTTTAGAACACTACTTGCTTATTCTTTCTTTGGAAATATTGTCTGGTTGTTCCTGTGCATGCAATCGTAACGCAAACACGCAAAGATACACTTTTTTTTGTCTTTACGTTAAAATGCTGTAATCCTAAACGGGCAAAAACTACCATAAAATACAGTCTGAAATGAAAGGATCTCTAGGACGCTGCATCGGTCCGTCGTGGTAAAGAGAGAGCTGAGCCGAAAAGCAAAGCTCTCAATTTACAAGTCGATTTACGTTCCTACTCTCAACTATGGTCACCAGCTGTGGGTGGTGACCGAAAGAATGAGATCGCGGGTACAAGCGGCCGAAATGCGCTTCCTCCGCAGGGTGGCTGGGCTCGCACTCAGAGATCGGGTGAGGAGCTCTGCCATCCGGGAGGAGCTCGGTGTCGAGCCGCTCCTTCTCCAGGTCGAGAGGAGCCAGATGGGGTAGTTCGGGCATCTGGTCAAGATGCCCCCCGAGCGCCTCGCGGGCGAGGTGTTTTGGGCACGTCCCACCGGGAGGAGACCAAAGGGCAGACCCCAGACCCGCTGGAGAGACTATGTCTCACAGCTGGCCGGGGAACGACTTGGGATCCTTCCGGGTGAGCTGGAGGATGCAGCCGGGGTGAGAGAGGCCTGGGCTACCCGTTTGAGGCTGTTGCCCCCGCGACCCGACCCCGGAACAAGCGGAAGATGACGAAATGAAACGAAACAAAAACGAATGAAAGGATCTATCTTTACTGCAAAAAAAATTACTTAAGCAAGACTAAGTCAAAGATAACATATTGAAAAATATGTCTCCTCCAGCCCTAGATCAAAAATTGTTCCAATAATGAATGAATATTAGTTTATTGGCTTGATTTGAATTGCATTTCTGGTAGTTTGACTAAACTGAAAGTTTTTATCTGTGAGAACAGTTATGTTTACGGACTCTTTTGAAACACTTTTCAGGCTTACACAGTCCACCAAGAAGATGTGAAAATTATTTTGATTTGTTTGAAAGCCAAATTACACATAAAAAAGATCAATTTTCTAGTGCCAAATTCGAATGAATAAATCTGTGTGGAAAAGAGGTGAAGAAGCGTATGCAGGCAAGCTGAAACAGGTGGAGATAAGTATCAGGTGTGATGTGTGATAGAAGAGTTTCAGCTAAAATGAAGAGTGAGTGAGACCGGCCATGTTGTTTGGTCTAGAGACAGTGCCACTGAGGAAAAGACAGGAAACAGAGATGGAGGTAGCAGAGATGAAGATGCTGAGGATATCTCTGGGAGTGACCAGGATGGACAGGATCAGAGGAACAGCACATGTTAGAGGTTTTGGAGATAAAGTTAGAGAGGTCAGACTGAGATGGTTTGGACATGTACAGAGAAGAGAGAGAGAGTACATCGGAAGAAGGATTGTGGGTTTGGAACCACCAGGAAAGAGGACTAGAGGAAGACCAAAGAGGATGTTTATGGATACAGTGAAGGAAGACATGAAGATAGTTGGTGTGACTGAAGAGGATGCAGGAGATAGGGTTAGATGGAAGAAACTGACTTGCTGTGGCGCCCCCTGAAGGGAAATGCCGAAAGAAGAAGAAGAAACATGAACAAAATGGGATTCATATTATAAAATATCTTCATAAAAAAGCTGATTGGCTAAAAATAATTTTACTGTAACTCAGTTAATTTTTAGAAGCAGTCATACCACATTTATATACTTTTATAACTTCTCACAGTTTTTGAGTTACTTGCTTCGAGTTTCTCTCTATAATAGATCTGAGAAAGATGAGGAAGTGTGTGTCGGAGAATGTGTGTAGTCGTCACACTTCTGGCCTGTTTTACTCAGAGAGATGCAGGTTTGCAGGATGTTCTTCACTGTGAACAAAGAAAAAGACAGATGTGAGGCTATTTCTGCCCGCTCCTCATGCCCGGTCTATTTTTAGCCTAAGATTCTTTTTTATTCCACTTCTTTTAGTTTCCAACTTCAAAAGCAGCAGCGAGAGTTGTGCCACTGGTATATTTATGACTTCTTCAGAAACCGTGTGGGAGTTGGTGTGTGTATTCTAGCAAATACAGTATTCTGAATGGGGGAGGGGCGTGTTGAGGATATGAGGTCTTTGTTTTAATAATAATAAATTACTCTATTCATCCCTCACCGGTGAAATTTGTGTGCTGTACTCCTTACACCGCAGCAGGCTGCCCTTCGATGGCGCCAATAGTGGGAGAAGCAGGGGTTAGGTGTCTTCTCCAAGTACCCTAGACATGCTCTCTGTGGGACGCAAACCCGCGAACTTCCGGTCTGCGCGCGAACACTGTAACCACCGAGCTACCGTCTCCTCCCTTTAAATAGTGTTTATTAAGACGAATAGTGAAGGGACGCTTGTTGTGTACCCTTTCTAACACAGCCAGGTTTTTATCAGAGGGTCTTCTGCCACATCAGTGTTGTTTTCATCAACGATGACGAAAACTAAATGATTTCGTTGACGAAGCATTTTTTTATGACGATGACGTAACGATAACAAAATAAATGCAAAATTTTGGTGACGAAAACGTGACGAGACGTTTGCAAGTTTCTGCTGACTAGATGAAAACGTTACGAAATAGGCGTCAGACTTTCACATTTCTGTCTGTGAAAAAAAAAAAACACAGCAGCTGCATCTGTCTATCACGTCGGCACGCCCCCCACAATGCTGCACGTTCACACCGTCTACACAACACACCTGCAGCCACGAGGAAGTCACACACCATGGTGAAAACAGCAACAAAGGAGCTTGGTGGTCAGAAAATTAAAGTTTTCCACATATTTTGCGCAAACAGCATGCTAACTTAAAGCTAATGCTAGCTTGTCGGCGCTGCTAACTTCCTAGCTAGCTTGGTTGCGCTAACCACTGTTTTAAAGACACAATGCGATGTTTACTTTGTTTACAGGATTATTAAGAGGTGCCATTTTTAAGTATTCATAAGGTACAACGTTCCTCACTCACTGAAAAAAATTACATTTATTACGTTGTTTACAATGTTCGCTGTTTTGCGCAAGTTAAAGCTCGGCAGAGTTAAAAAAAAAACAAACAAAAAAAAACAACCTGCAATAATCTCAGTAATAAAGACAAAACTGTTAAAGGTTTTTTTTTTTTTACACTAAAACTAGACTAAAAACGTTCTAAGTCTCCCTGACGAAAACTCTTTGGGTTTTCGTTGACTAAAACGAAACTATAAAGAGATGACGAAATCGTGACTAAAACTTAAATTAAAATTCGTCCAAAGACGAAGACTAAAATGAAAACTTAGATGGCTGCCAAAAACAACAATGCTTCTGCCTTCATCTAACAGGAGGGAGATGTTTCTGCTCTCTTTCTGCCGGCTTGCAGGAGGCTGTTTTAATGATTGTGTGGGAGGACGAAAAGACAAAACTCAAACTGTTTTGTGTGTGTGTGTGTGTTTTTTTTTTGTACACAGAATCACAGGGTTTGGCCACCGAGAAAAGGTGCAGGAGGAGAACAGACTCACCGTGCCTGTCCAACCTGTTTGGAAAGCAGCACAGTGTCTCGGTGACTGACGTGATTTACAATCCACCAGTCTAGAACAGATCTTATCTACCGGGAGTTGTTATAGGACGGTTATTTTTAAAAACATGTTCTTGTTCACCTAAAGCTCCCATCTCAATAGTTACAAAATATTACTAGTTGAGCTTGAGTTTGATCACAGATCAGGACGTATGAAAGCCTGGTTAATAATAATAATGTATACCGGGCCCGGTTCTAGGCATGGGCAAGGGTGGGCAGTGTCCACCCAAACTGATGGCTTGCCCACCCAATCAAAAAGTCACAGAGAATGAGCAGCATCCTATTGGGTGTTTTTAAACACAAATAAATGTTGCGTTACATACATAGGCCTATAGCACTGTTTGGTCACGCCCCCTTGGCTTTTTTACATAAATATACAAGTTGTCAATTTTCCCACACTCTGCTGCTCAAAAGCACACGTTAACTTCTGACTGCGGAACTTCGGACACTAGTGGTGTGACAGACCGCCGTCAATCGGGCTGTTGCACCTCTACCTCCGCCGCCCCAGACACGGCTTGCGCCTCCGCCGCCATAGACAAGGCTGGCTCGGCGGGCCTCACGGAAGGTGTATTTAGTCACACAAGCACCACAAACATCAGCCCCTCTGTCAATTGTCCACAAGGGCAACCTCAACAGGCCGTTGCACCCCAGGACTATGCCGGTACGGGTCTTTCCCTTACCGCCCCGACGCAGCCCGTGTTAGCTAGCTACCCAAAACGCACATTTGGCAGTACATTTTGTTCGTTTAACCCGGCCTGGTACCGCACTACACCCTGGCTGGAGTATTCTCTGGCTATGCTTCACAATAGAAAAAGAAATCTGGTGATTTTGGCCCACGAAAAGACCATCACAAATAAATTAGACATGGATGAATTTGTGACAATCTTTGCAAAAAAAAGTAGGCAACTGATGCTGTAGTAGTTTTCCTGTTATCTTATATATGCATCAAAAACAATAAAAAGACAAAAAAAAAATAACAATATACACACACACACACACACACACACATACATATAATTCAGCCTCAGAGAGATGCAAGTGCACCTTCTGTGATGGTCCCAAGCCCACAAATTGAAGAGGGTATATATGTGTTTTTTGTTCGCCCACCTTCAAATGTTTTCTGCCCACCCAAACTTTGAAAGCTAGAACCGGGCCTGATATATACTATATTGATCCCTCAATGGGGAAATTTGTGTGCTGCATTACACCGCAGCAGGCTGCCATGACGGCGCCCAATGGTGGCAGAAACATGGGGCTTAGGTGTCTTCGCCAAGGACCCTAGACTTGGACTCTGGAAATCGAACCTGCGAACTTCTGGTTAATTTCCAGTCCGAGGGCAAACGCTCTACCACTGAGCCACCGCCGCTATTGGTTTGCTTATCCCAATGCTAGTCCAGAGAAAGCACTGGCTCCACCTTGGGAATTTGACCCGAGACTTGTGTGAACCACCCAAATTATACAGGAGGGACTAAGGCGTGTGTGAAAAGCTTCTTGCAATGTAAACAGCATCATGGCTGTAACTAGTCGCGCCATTGTTGTAGCTAGTCGCGTCATTGTTGTAGCTAGTCGCGTCATTGTTGTATCTAGTCGCGTCATTGTTGTAGCTAGTCATGTCATTGTTGTAGCTAGTCGCGTCATTGTTGTAGCTAGTCGTGTCATTGTTGTAGCTAGTCGTGTCATTGTTGTAGCTAGTCATGTCATTGTTGTAGCTAGTCGCGTCATTGTTGTAGCTAGTCGCGTCATTGTTGAAGCTAGTCGCTTCATTGTTGAAGCTAGTCACGTCAATGTTGTAGCTAGTCGCGTCATTGTTGTAGCTAGTCGCGTCATTGTTGAAGCTAGTCGTGTCATTGTTGTAGCTAGTCGCGTCATTGTTGAAGCTAGTCGTGTCATCTTTGTAGCTAGTCTCGTCATTGTTAAAGCTAGTCACGTCATTGTTGTAGCTAGTCGCGTCATTGTTGTAGCTAGTCGCGTCATTGTTGAAGCTAGTCGTGTCATCTTTGTAGCTAGTCTCGTCATTGTTAAAGCTAGTCGCGTCATTGTTGTAGCTAGTCGCGTCATTGTTGAAGCTAGTCGAGTCATTGTTGTAGCTAGTCGCGTCATTGTTGTAGCTAGTCGCATCATTGTTGAAGCTAGTCGCGTCATTGTTGTAGCTAGTTGCGTCATTGTTGTAGCTAGTCGCGTCATTGTTGTAGCTAGTCGCGTCATTGTTGTAGCTAGTCGCGTCATTGTTGTAGCTAGTCGCGTCATTGTTGTAGCTAGTTGCGTCATTGTTGTAGCTATTCATGTCTTTGTTGTAGCCAGTCGCGTCATTGTTGAAGCTAGTCGCGTCATCTTTGTAGCCAGTCGCATCATTGTTGTAGCTAGTCGCATCATTGTTGTAGCTAGTCGCATCATTGTTGTAGCTAGTCGCGTCATTGTTGTAGCTAGTCGCGTCATTGTTGTAGCTAGTCGCATCATTGTTGTAGCTAGTTGCGTCATTGTTGTAGCTAGTCGCGTCATTGTTGAAGCTAGTCGCGTCATTGTTGTAGCTAGTTGCGTCATTGTTGTAGCTAGTCGCGTCATTGTTGTAGCTAGTCGCGTCATTGTTGTAGCTAGTCGCATCATTGTTGTAGTTAGTCGCGTCATTGTTGTAGCTAGTCGCGTCATTGTTGTAGCTAGTCGCGTCATTGTTGTAGCTAGTTGCGTCATTGTTGTAGCTAGTCGTGTCATTGTTGTAGCTAGTCGAGTCATTGTTGTAGCTAGTCGCGTCATTGTTGTAGCTAGTCGCGTCATTGTTGTAGCTAGTCGCGTCATTGTTGTAGCTAGTCGCGTCATTGTTGTAGCTAGTCGTGTCATTGTTGTAGCTAGTCGCGTCATTGTTGTAGCTAGTCGCGTCATTGTTGTAGCTAGTCGCGTCATTGTTGTAGCTAGTCGCGTCATTGTTGTAGCTAGTCGCGTCATCGTTGTAGCTAGTCGCGTCATCGTTGTAGCTAGTCGTGTCATTGTTGTAGCTATTCGTGTCATTGTTGTAGCTAGTCGCATCATTGTTGTAGCTAGTCGCATCATTGTTGTAGCTAGTCGCGTCATTGTTGTAGCTAGTCGCGTCATTGTTGTAGCTAGTCGCATCATTGTTGTAGCTAGTTGCGTCATTGTTGTAGCTAGTCGCGTCATTGTTGAAGCTAGTCGCGTCATTGTTGTAGCTAGTTGCGTCATTGTTGTAGCTAGTCGCGTCATTGTTGTAGCTAGTCGCGTCATTGTTGTAGCTAGTCGCATCATTGTTGTAGTTAGTCGCGTCATTGTTGTAGCTAGTCGCGTCATTGTTGTAGCTAGTCGCGTCATTGTTGTAGCTAGTTGCGTCATTGTTGTAGCTAGTCGTGTCATTGTTGTAGCTAGTCGAGTCATTGTTGTAGCTAGTCGCGTCATTGTTGTAGCTAGTCGCGTCATTGTTGAAGCTAGTCGCTTCATTGTTGAAGCTAGTCACGTCACTGTTGTAGCTAGTCGCGTCATTGTTGTAGCTATTCATGTCTTTGTTGTAGCCAGTCGGGTCATTGTTGAAGCTAGTCGCGTCATCTTTGTAGCCAGTCGCACCATTGTTGTAGCTAGTCGCATCATTGTTGTAGCCAGTCGCATCATTGTTGTAGCTAGTCGCATCATTGTTGTAGCTAGTCGCATTATTGTTGTAGCTAGTCGCGTCATTGTTGTAGCTAGTCGCGTCATTGTTGTAGCTAGTCGCATCATTGTTGTAGCTAGTCGCGTCATTGTTGTAGCTAGTCGCGTCATTGTTGTAGCTAGTCGCGTCTTCTTTGTAGCCAGTCGCGTCATTGTTGTAGCCAGTCGCGTCATTGTTGTAGCTAGTCGCGTCATTGTTGTAGCTAGTCGCGTCATTGTTGTAGCTAGTCGCGTCTTCTTTGTAGCCAGTCGCGTCATTGCTGTAGCTAGTCGCGTCATTGTTGTAGCTAGTCGCGTCATTGTTGAAGCTAGTCGCGTCATTGTTGTAGCTAGTTGCGTCATTGTTGTAGCTAGTCGCGTCATTGTTGTAGCTAGTCGCGTCATTGTTGTAGCTAGTCGCATCATTGTTGTAGTTAGTCGCGTCATTGTTGTAGCTAGTCGCGTCATTGTTGTAGCTAGTCGCGTCATTGTTGTAGCTAGTTGCGTCATTGTTGTAGCTAGTCGTGTCATTGTTGTAGCTAGTCGAGTCATTGTTGTAGCTAGTCGCGTCATTGTTGTAGCTAGTCGCGTCATTGTTGTAGCTAGTCGCGTCATTGTTGTAGCTAGTCGCGTCATTGTTGTAGCTAGTCGTGTCATTGTTGTAGCTAGTCGCGTCATTGTTGTAGCTAGTCGCGTCATTGTTGTAGCTAGTCGCGTCATTGTTGTAGCTAGTCGCGTCATTGTTGTAGCTAGTCGCGTCATCGTTGTAGCTAGTCGCGTCATCGTTGTAGCTAGTCGTGTCATTGTTGTAGCTATTCGTGTCATTGTTGTAGCTAGTCGCGTCATTGTTGAAGCTAGTCGCTTCATTGTTGAAGCTAGTCACGTCACTGTTGTAGCTAGTCGCGTCATTGTTGTAGCTATTCATGTCTTTGTTGTAGCCAGTCGGGTCATTGTTGAAGCTAGTCGCGTCATCTTTGTAGCCAGTCGCACCATTGTTGTAGCTAGTCGCATCATTGTTGTAGCCAGTCGCATCATTGTTGTAGCTAGTCGCATCATTGTTGTAGCTAGTCGCATTATTGTTGTAGCTAGTCGCGTCATTGTTGTAGCTAGTCGCGTCATTGTTGTAGCTAGTCGCATCATTGTTGTAGCTAGTCGCGTCATTGTTGTAGCTAGTCGCGTCATTGTTGTAGCTAGTCGCGTCTTCTTTGTAGCCAGTCGCGTCATTGTTGTAGCTAGTCGCGTCATTGTTGTAGCTAGTCGCGTCTTCTTTGTAGCCAGTCGCGTCATTGTTGTAGCTAGTCGCGTCATTGTTGTAGCTAGTCGCGTCATTGTTGTAGCTAGTCGCGTCATTGTTGTAGCTAGTCACGTCATTGTTGTAGCTAGTCGCGTCATTGTTGTAGCTAGTCGCGTCATTGTTGTAGCTAGTCGCGTCTTCTTTGTAGCTAGTCGCGTCATTGTTGTAGCTAGTCATGTCATTGTTGTAGCTAGTCGCGTCATTGTTGTAGCTAGTCATGTCATTGTTGTAGCTAGTCGCGTCACTGTTGTAGCTAGTCGCGTCATTGTTATAGCTAGTCGCGTCATTGTTGAAGCTAGTCGCGTCATTGTTGAAGCTAGTCGAGTCATTGTTGTAGCTAGTCGCGTCATTGTTGTAGCTAGTCGCATCATTGTTGTAGCTAGTCGCGTCATCTTTTTAGCTAGTCGCGTCATTGTTGAAGCTAGTCGCGTCATTGTTGTAGCTAGTCGCGTCATTGTTGTAGCTAGTCGCGTCATTGTTGAAGCTAGTCATGTCATTGTTGTAGCTAGTCGCGTCATTGTTGAAGCTAGTCATGTCATTGTTGTAGCTAGTCATATCACTGTTGTAATGACGCGGGCTAGGTGTTTTGGGCACGTCCCACCGGGAGGAGACCAAGGGGCAGACGCCGGACCCGCTGGAGAGACTATGTTTCACAGCTGGCCGGGAAACGACTTGGGATCCTTCCAGGTGAGCTAGAGGATGAAGCCGGGGAGAGAGAGGCCTGGGCTGCCCGTTTGAGGCTGTTGCCCCCGCGACCTGACCCCGGAACAAGCGGAAGATGACGGAACGGAACGGAGCAAATGAACTGATACAATGAATAGCTTAAAGGCGTGCCATGCAAAATTGACTTTTTGGGTTTCTGATGTTACAAACTTTTCGAAAACAAGGTTGTACTTTTGGTCATGGATTTTGTTCTCCAATAAAGACATACTGTATCTGTCTTATCAAAATTAGGACACTGACCACAGGGTTCAAAGAGATGAAAAGATTAAAACAAAATAGTGTTTATTTTAAGTGTCTTTAAGCACTTAAATAACAAAACAACCAAAGAAAGACTCTAAAACACATTGTAATAATTGAACAGACAAAGTGAGGCGTGTTGGAACAGCGCAGATCACTCCGAGTTAAAGTCAGAGTTCAATGTGGGGACCATACAAAGTCAAAAACTGGTTTCTGTGTTTCTGCCACGGGCTAAAAACAGCGTTAGTGATTTTTTTTTCTTCTAGCTTTGTTCATAAACTGGTTTCATTAGACACACAAAGTCAGACAAATGTGTAGTAGACAGTTGTGAAGTCATGGTTTGGAACATTTTCAAACCAATATGGAACAAAATGCGAAACCATTTGTTCTACGTTTAATTGTGTGATTATTTAACCAATTATTTTATCTTAAAATTATTTATTTGTAAAAATGACATTTTTTTTCTACTGGGTTAAAATAAAAAGTTTTAGTTCAACATTGATACTGTCAAGAAATATAATAAAAATAAATCTAGACGCCTCCAAATCCGAGACCATGGTCCTCGCCCGGAAAAGGGTGGAATGCCCCCTGCGAGTCAGGAACAGGATCCTGCCCCAAGTGGAGGAGTTTAAGTATCTTGGGGGCTTGTTCACGAGTGGGGGAAGCATGGAGCGGGAGATCGACAGGCGGATCGGTGCGGCATCAGCAATAACTAGGACACTGCATCGGTCCGTCGTGGTAAAGAGAGAGCTGACTCGAAAAGCAAAGCTCTCGATTTACAAGTAGATCTACGTTCCAACCCTCACTTGTGGTCACCAGCTGTGGGTGGTGACCGAAAGAATGGGATCGCGGGTACAAGCGGCCGAAATGAGCTTCCTCCGCAGGGTGGCTGGGCTCTCACTCAGAGATCAGGTGAGGAGCTCTGCCATCCGGGAGGACCTCGGTGTTGAGCCGCTCCTCCTCCAGGTTGAGAGGAGGCAGATGGGGTGGTTCGGGCATCTGGTCAGGATGCCCTCGAGTGCCTCACTGGTGAGGTGTTTTGGGTACGTCCCTGGCAGACTGCGGATCCGCTGGAGAGACTATGTCTCACAGCTGGCCGGGGAACGACTTGGTATCCTTCCGGGTGAGCTGGAGGATGAGGCCGGGGTGAGAGAGGCCTGGGCTACCCGTTTAAGGACTGTTGCCCCCGCAACCCGACCCCGGAACAAGTGGAAGATGACGGAACAGAACGGAATAAATCTAGACGTCCTGTTCAATTGTCTTCCGCTTATCAAGGGCCGGGTCATGGGGACAGCAGCCTCAGACGGACGCGGGTCATCGGGGCCCCCCATGGAGCCAAGCCCGAGGGTGGGGCACGAAAGAGAGCGCCTGGTGGCCGGGCTTTTACCCATGGGGTCCGGCCGTGCTCAGCCCGAACAGGGGACATGGGCCGCCCTTCCAGCGGACTCACCACCTGCAGGAGGGGCCATAGGGGTCGGGTGAAGGAGGAGATGGGTGGCAAAGTACATTGCAAACATTAAATTGCATAAAGCTAGTGTTAGGTTGCTATAACAGTTGTCAACAAATTAAAGTTTATCAATTCTGCCAATTGGCACTCTAAACCACCAAAGTAGTGCTCCATGCACTGCAGACTGTAATATCGGTGGACCCGATTAAATCGTTGTTTAGTATACAGTAGCTTTGTGAGCCAAATATGATTGCAGTGTGGGCCAAATTTGACATCCATGCTATGGCGTCACTTGTACGCCATAAATCTCGCGTATGTACCCATTGGTTGCACGTGGCAGCCCGCAACATGCGGGAAAATTTGGAAAGCCAAAAGGGTCAATCATTTTCTTCAAACAAAAACCCTTTGAGTTCTTGTTTGAAGAAAACAAGAACTCAAAGGGTTCAAGTAGTACTAGGTACTACTTGTTCCTAGTTGTACTACTTGTCCTACTACTTGTTCTAGTAGGAACAAGTAGGTACTACTTGTTCCTAGGTACTTGTTCCTACTTGTTCCTAGGAACAAGTAGGTACTACTTGTTCCTAGTAGGTACTACCTAATAGACAGTACCTACCTAGGTACTACCTAGGTACTACTAGGTAGGTACTAGGTAGTACCTACCTAGTACCTACTAAACAAGAACCCTTTGAGTTCTTGTTTGAAGAAAACAAGAACTCAAAGGGTTCAAGTAGTACTAGGTACTACTTGTTCCTAGTAGTACTACTTGTCCTACTACTTGTTCTAGTAGGAACAAGTAGGTACTACTTGTTCCTAGTAGGTACTACCTACTAGGTAGTACCTACTAGTAGTACCTAACAAGTAGGTACTACTTGTTCCTAGGTACTTGTTCCTACTTGTTCCTAGGAACAAGTAGGTACTACTTGACACATAGTAGTACCTACCAGTACCATGCAGAAAAGTAGTACCTAACAAGTAGATACTACTTGTTCCTAGTCGTGAACAAGTCGTACTTGTTCAC
The DNA here is from genome assembly GCA_902685375.1 of Neostethus bicornis. Lineage (NCBI taxonomy): Eukaryota > Metazoa > Chordata > Actinopteri > Atheriniformes > Phallostethidae > Neostethus > Neostethus bicornis. The sequence goes on from LR738552.1 coordinate 22,621,544, forward strand.
GACTAGGAACAAGTAGGAACAAACTACTTGTTCCTAGTAGTGTTTAACACATGTATAAGTCGCGTGTGTTTGATAGCTGTACACACACAATGGCGGCTTGTAAAAATTCGTGCACAAACCTAAACTGAACCAAATGTCCCGTGGCATTATTTTATTTTTTTTGATAGAGATACATGTGTCGTTACCAGGGGTGGATAGAATAGCCAAAAGATTTATGCAAGTAAAAGTACAGTTATTCCAAATTTTTTTACTCAAGTAAAAGTAATACTGTAAGTACACCTAAAAAAATGTACTCAAGTAAGAGTAAAAAGTATACATTGAAAAAAACTACTCAAGTACTGAGTAACTTTAAAAGTAACATATTTTTGTTTGTACAAATAAGGGCCATGAAAATGCAGGAAAATTACCGTAATTTCACGACTATAAGGCGCATATAAACGTCTTTAGTTTTCTTCAAAATGAGCGGTGCGCCCTTTCGTGCGGTGCGCCTTGTGTGTGAGAAAAGGCGGACCTAAAAGAAAAAACGGTGCTCGTGAGGCGAGGCGGACCTGAAAGAAAAGGCATGAGAACGTTAAAGAGTGAAGTGTGGGCGTGGATTGTGTATAAAAAAGGTATGTGCTGTATGAACAACATTGCTGTTTTAACCCTGAAAATGGCAAAGAGACACGCTTATGACACTCAGTTTAAACTGAAGGGAATCAGCTACGCGGAGGGACATGGGAATTGAGCCACCGCGAGAAATTTCGGCATTAACGAGTCAATGGATTGTAGATGCTTGGACTAACGTGTCTGCTGGTACTGTTATCCGAGCTTTCGCAAAAGCTGGTATCCTTTCTGAGGAGCCGCACAGTACAGACAGTGACTTTGACAGCGAGGAGCGAAGTGGACCTGCTCTGTTGGATTTTGCGCAGCTGTTTGATTCCGAAACAGAGGATGAGGACTTTGACGGATTTGAATAAAGACTATTACCGGTAATGTGCTTGTTTAGTATCGTTACTACTTAAATAAAGCACAACCAAACTCAGTTTTGCTCCCGATCTATTTTTGAATACCACATTTGCATGCTTGCGTGTGTGTTGTTGTAAGGCGGTGTGTGACTGAGACTGCGCCTTTTCGTACGGTGCGCCTAATGGTCGTGAAATTACGGTACTCTTATTTTTCAAAATGTTCTGGAGTGGGAATGCCCACAGCCCCCCGCATACTGATTTTGTCAATTACCGCCCTCCACCCCCCAGATGGTCAGATGGAGTCATGCTACGGTGTTCACTACATTTGATTGGAGGAACGTTGTCTACGTTCCTCCACAGCAGGAAGTGCTACTTAAAAAAACTTAATTTACTGAAAAACATTTTAAAAGCAAGAAACGTATCGGGTCAACTTTTACCCAATGTAACAGAGTAAGAGTAGCGCTATTTACTTATAAATTTACTCAAGTAAAAGTACAAACTATTAAAAATACTCATAGAAGTGCATTTTATTTAAAAAAAATACTCAAGTAAATGTAACGGAGTAAATTTAAAGCGTTACTACCCACATCTGGTCGTTACTTTTCTAACACACAATTACACACACAACAGACAAAGTCGCACATACAAAAGCAATATGTATATGCGTGTAAGCATATGTACATGGGTCATTTTCAAATTTCTTTCCATTTTAGCTAGTGAAAAAATAAAATATAAGTATATCCATAGGTTCCTACTGTCTTTTGTTTTTGATAAAGGATTGATTTAGAGACCCAAATCTGCCAATGGCCCCTTTTTTTTTTACAGATGTACTTTTAATTACAATTAAATTTAAGTTTGGCCATTCACCTCTATGTGTCCACTCTGTTACATACCTGATTGGAGTCATTTACAATAACAGTTAAATAACTGTTTCAGTAACAGAGTGGACAGTAACAGAGTGGACAAATTTTGTTTCTTCTGTTCACTACAGCTAGGAAAGTTGATGTATTATCACTCACATTACATAATTTAAAACTATTTCACAAATATTATCACCAGTAAATGGCATTTCTCTTATATTCTAGATAATCTATATATTATGCTGGTAACAGAGAAGACATTTCAAAATGAACCTTACCCTTTTGAGGATTTGAAACCTTCATAAACTTTAGCCAAAATACTTTAGCCAATTGGCTTCTTCTCCAAAAGTTACTTCCTGTCTGCAGCAGTGAATCCTGGTGGCAGTTGTTGGAACTTGATGAACATTATGATGTACAATATGGTAGCAGAGTAAAAGTAACAGAGTGGACATCATATTGAGGGACAGGTCTTTTTGCGTGTATTATGTCATTTTTTGGTAACATTTTCATGCAAACAGTTAATAGGGTCTATAACCTTGTTTATTTAAAGCAAAAAATTAACATTTTTTATTACAGAAAAGATTCTTGATATGCTACTGAAAGATAAGCATTTTATTGAGGGACATTGAAATTTGGCTGGGTAGAGATTTTTGATCATCACAAAGTGAAAAAAATATTTATCCTATGATAGTTTTAAACAAATGTGTATGCAACATTATAGTAGCAGACTTAGAATTAACAGTGTAATCAACTTTTCAATCATTTAGATAACTGAAACTTTGCCCTTTCAGGCTAGGACACAAAACGGAAAGACATTTGAAATTGACCCACATATGGAAAATTTTTAAATGTTGTGCATTTTTCTAGTAGGGATCTAGTATTAGTTTTGTAGAGGGTCATAGAACATTTGTAAAATTGAGAAATCAGAGTTTCCCTCGTTTCAGGTTCGACAAACTCAGCATTGTTTTTTGCCAACATCTCGCGATAGTGTGAAAACGGTCAATGTTTGGCTCAATAGAACTCCACCTGTGTTTGCTCAGCGTTCCCTCATCATGTTTTTTAAACCAGAGGAGGGGCCACGGGGTCCCTCTGAAGCTATTAGCTTGCTCTCTTTCCACCTGTCAGACTTTGGCGACTTTATTTGGGCTTCACTGAGACCCCCCCAACCAGCCCCCGGTGGATATCAGAGAGATCATCTCCATCTTAAGCTAAACAACTCCAACAAGCATTGTGAGCCTCCTCCCACCCGAATCCCCCTCCGACCTTATGACCTCTCAGGCCGCCTGTGGGGCAGAGGTCTGACTCCAGGCCAGGAGGCGTGGCCACAGGGAGAGAAGGAGATGAACTCCGTCAAGCAGAAAAGTGCAGGAAGGGGGTACACATTATACTTAGACAAAAAGCAAAACATATTTCAAACTCTGTTTTTCTTTTGTTTATTTCAGATTTTGTAAATCATCATAACCCCTCCTTTCTTCATTCCAGTTTTTCTACATCTTAATTACACACACGCACACACACGCCCCTGCGATGGCAGCTGTAACAAAGCCCTCGGTGGGATTAGCCGGCCTTTGTTGGCAAAACAGAAATTACACCTCCCTTGAAGCGTACCCCGCCCCCACCCTGCATGTGTTTTGGAGAAAGTGTGTACATGTGTGTCCTCCAGCATCTCCACTCATATGATGAGATCCATGCGTGTGTGTCGTGCTGTGTGCAGATGAGCGAGACCAAGCGTGTGAAAGTGTTTATGAGGGTGTGTGTGTGTGTGTGTGTGTGTGTGTCAGTGCATTGAAGGAGGGGGTTGATAAAAAAAGCGGAACGGTGAGGAACCCGTCAATTACAGACGTCTCTTTTTAAACTGCAAACGTTGTGTTTTTATGAGCCTTACAACTTGCCCCCCCCCCTAGCCCCTCCCTTCATTAAACTAGCTACCCCTCTCAGCAAATTTGACTCTAGAATTGAAGTTTTCTAACTCTTATCTCATAGCATACTTGATCAGTTTGGACCCTTTTAGGGGCTCAAACTGGCATATTTGTTGTAAAAATCTTCCTCCCTCTTCTTGCTCCTTGTTTGGTCCTAGCATGCACTACACAGCCTAAAATTTTTATGTCTCAAATACAGTTTTTCTAAATGGAACTTCCAGTTGGGACCAAGAATGAGCAAAGGGAATAAATGCTGTAAAAATACGGTTGAGAACAAAATCCTAGGTCAGTGGTTCTTAACCTGGGTTCGATTGAACTCCAGGGGTTCGGTGAGTCGGTCTCAGGGGTTCGGTGGAGTCTCCACCGCAGAAATCCACCCCTCAATCTAGTCTGCAGTTCGTGAGCACAGTCATTGAAAGCTTCCTGCTCTGAGATTTCCTACCGGTCCGCTTTGAGAGTGCTGGATAAGCAGCAGAGTGAGACCTCCCTATCAGACCGGTTTGAGAGCGCTGGATAAGCAGCAGAGTGAGACCTCCCTATCAGACCGCTTTGAGAGCGCTGGATAAGCAGCAGAGTGAGACCTCCCTATCAGACCGCTTTGAGAGTGCTGGATAAGCAGCAGAGTGAGACCTCCCTATCAGACCGCTTTGAGAGTGCTGGATAAGCAGCAGAGTGAGACCTCCCTATCAGACCGCTTTGAGAGTGCTGGATAAGCAGCAGAGTGAGACCTCCCTATCAGACCGGTTTGAGAGCGCTGGATAAGCAGCAGAGTGAGACCTCCCTATCAGACCGCTTTGAGAGCGCTGGATAAGCAGCAGAGTGAGACCTCCCTATCAGACCGCTTTGAGAGTGCTGGATAAGCAGCAGAGTGAGACCTCCCTATCAGACCGCTTTGAGAGTGCTGGATAAGCAGCAGAGTGAGACCTCCCTATCAGACCGCTTTGAGAGTGCTGGATAAGCAGCAGAGTGAGACCACCCTATCAGACCGCTTTGAGAGCGCTGGATAAGCAGCAGAGTGAGACCACCCTATCAGACCGCTTTGAGAGCGCTGGATAAGCAGCAGAGTGAGACCTCCCTATCAGACCGCTTTGAGAGTGCTGGATAAGCAGCAGAGTGAGACCTCCTTCTCAGTCGGGTTTAACAACACCTGTAATAACCCTCTGTCTGACCAGCGGTGTGCGTCAGTGACGTTGGGTTAGCTAGTAGGGACGCTGACCCCACTTCCACCTCCAACCTCCACAACTTGTGACTGTCGATGTGTCGCGTGATTTCTTACGGAATATTTCAATCCATGCTAACTATGTCGGGCAAAGAAAGAAAGTGGTCGGATGACCACACACATACTGCATGTAAAACATGGATTTACAACGTGACGGGAGTCAGCGTCCCCATCTGCATGATTTGCAATGCCAAGTTTACCAACTCTAGTCTCACACCTGCAAAACTGAAGGAACACTTCTTGAAGGCGCATGGAGATGGGGAATACGAGAATACAACGCTAGCTGAATTCAAGGTGGAGAGAGCCAGATTCGACGAAAAGGCCACTCTGCCAGCTCTTGGATTTGTACCCATCGACAAACCGATCCTCACAGCATCGTACGAAGTTGCTTATCTGATCGTAAAGCAAGAAAAACTGCACACCATTGGTGAAACACTTGTAAAACCAGTTGCGTTAAAGATGGCGAATTTGATACTCGGAACAGCGGTTGAAAGTAAATTATCACAAATTCCTTTTTCAAATGACACCATCAGCGACCATCATTTTTTGCAACAGTAAAAAAAAAAAAATCATATTTTATTTTTTACGAAAGAAAGGTTCGGTGAATGAGCATATGAAACTGGTGGGGTTCGGTGCCTCCAACAACGTTAAGAACCATTGTCCTAGGTGAAGAACAACCTAGCGTTCGAAGAATTTAGAAATACTGGCAGTGGTGGAATGTAACGAAGTAAATGTACTTCGTTACTGTACTTAAGTAAAAAAATTGTGTATCTGTACTTTACTTAAGTAAAATTTAAGACCGGTACTTTTACTTCACTACATTTTTAGAGCAAATATCTGTACTTTTACTTCGCTACTTTTTAAAAGTGTGTTTTACATTTTTGTTACATTTTTGTTCAAGAATTTGAAAAATACACAGGTTTTTTTTTTAGCGCATCTTGAAACCGCATCGCCAAAATCAAAAGAAGCAGTTGATTGGGAGAAGAAGTAATGAATCGAGAAACAATTTCCGCATTTTTCGCCCCACCTAACATCGAATATAGCACAAAATAAAAAGAGTCAGAAGATCGTTGTTCGTTGTGTTTACTTCTAAATAAAAAGTTGAGCCATCATTACACAGAGCAGGGGCGGATCTAGAATTTTCCAAAGGGGGTGGGGCTTTGACAAACCAATATATAGTGACTGAGGGCCTCCGCCCCAAAACATTTTAAAAAATAAGTTTCATTTTCCTCCATTTTGGCGGCCCATTCACTGGCCCTTCTAGGGGATAGCTTGACTTGTCCCCTTTTATTTTATTTATTTATTTTTTTTGTGGACCAAAAGAGGCGGGAGAGGGGGGTCACACCCCTGCAGAGTATTTATCCTGGTTACCATGGTGACACCCTATAGCACAACAAATAACATTTGAATTATGGTTGAATACTTTTACTTTTTACTTAAAAAGTACAATTTACACCAATTACTTTTGTACTTTTACTTAAGTAGATTTTTTTATTGGTACTTTTACTTACGTATTTTTTTTTTGCCTAATTATCTGTACTTTTACTTAAATACAAAAAGTGAGTACTTCATCCACCACTGAATACTGGACAGGACAGCTCGCAAATTTCTGAAACAAGCGTGAATGAAATAAAAAACAACGTGATGGATGTTTGTGATGCGGAAATAACGTTTGAAGAAACATCCAAAAAATTGATTTTGCATGAAATATATTTATTTTTCAAAAAGGTATTTATATCCCACAGCGTTCATAAAACAGGAACTAAACTCTCAGAAATTTTAGAAAAGATAAAAATACGTAATTTTGTTGACAGCTAAGAAAAGAAAATATCTCCCAATATAATTACAAAAAACTCACAAACTATTTACCCAATTAGTCTGAGTTTTTTGGGGGTTTTTCTACCCAGTCCTCACGTCGGAGACTCCAAAATTTTCTGGGATATGCTTGTTTAACTAATGAGGTCACCAAATAAACTAATTAAATTTATTTTCCAAAAGACTGAGGTTGAACTATTATTTTTTTCCCCCTCATTTGCTTCAAATTTTGGTGCCCAGTTGGTCTGGTTGCTTTTTTGGTTACCATAACAAGAGTCCGTAGGGTACCATCTTTGATTGAACACACGCACATGACTATTTAAAGTGTAATTTATACTTTCTGGGGGATTTGGCCCGCATGCTTCCGTTCGTTCCATCATCTTACGCTTGTTCCAGGGTCGGGTCGCCGGGGCAACAGCCTCAAACGGGTAGCCCAGGCTTCTCTCACCCCGGCTGCATCCTCCAGCTCACCCGGAAGGATCCCAAGCCGTTCCCCGTCCAGCTGTGAGACATAGTCTCTCCAGCGGGTCCGGGGTCTGCCCCTTGGTCTCCTCCCGGTGGGATGTGCCCGAAACACCTCGCCCACGAGACGCTTGGGGGGGCATCTTGACCAGATGCCCCAACCACCCAATCTGGTTCCTCTCGACCTGGAGGAGGAGCGGCTCCACAATGAGCTCCTCCCGGATGGCAGAGCTCCTCACCCGATCTCTGAGTGAGAGCCCAGCCACCCTGCCGAGGAAGCTCATTTCGGCCGCTTGTATCCACAATCTCATTCTTTCGATCACCACCCACAGCTGGTTACCATAGGTGAGGGTTTGAACGTAGATCAACTTGTAAATCCAGAGCTTTGCTTTTCGGTTCAGCTCTCTCTTTACCACGACGAACCACTGCAGCGTCGTAGTTATTGCTGACGCCGCACCGATCCGCCTGTCGATATCCCTCTCCATCCTTCCCCCACTCGTGAACAAGACCCCGAGATACTTAAACTCCTCCACTTGGGGCAGGACTCTGTCCCTCTCCCGCAAGGGGCATTCCACCCTTTTCCGGGCGAGGACCATGGTCTTTTAGCATTTTGAATCTTTTCTCCTTCCACCTATAAGTTCTTTGTCATGTACTGTACAGCTTCCTTCCGGATGATGATAAATGATCTGATTTATAATCTGAGTTATTTCTCTGACATCAGCTGTTTCACTGGCGTAAACATGGATCCCACCCGGTTTGTCTGTTGGAGATTATTGATGTCCTGTGTTTGCAAATCTTTTTCTTTGAGCAAACATGTGCCCTTTGTCCTTCAGACTGATCAAACATGAACAAGCTGAAAGGTCAGTGACTTCTGAGCTCTGGACAACTCATGATCTCAGGTATTGTGTTTGCGGTGCGGTCAGGATCGACATGCTTTGGGAGAAAAATGGAGACTTTTCAGAGTAAAAACTAATGTTCCCGCCTTCTTCTGACCCTCGCTAAGTTAATTTAGTCAGAAGCTACAAACACAGTGTAAACTAGGACATATGCTTTTACATCTATACTATCTTTGGAATGCATTTACACAAAAATGACACTAATTGTGAGCAGAGCGTGTGCACCAATCACTTTTTGTCTACATTTCAATATGGGCGTGGCAGAGAACAAAATCCAAGGCCCAAAACAACCCAACATTCAAATTGGAATCCAAATACCGAACAAGACAGCGACAGGTTTATCAAATAATTATTTAAAATGAAATAATAAACCTGCAGACATGCCAAGTCTCTTGCATTAGGCGAAAAACACCTGCGATTAGGACCTGTCTCACGCTCACCCGCCAAGGCTAATAAAACTCCGGCATGATGAACACTCTTGTGCATTCCATGAACAGGATTAGGTATAGTTAGGCCAAGCACATGGCATCTCCTGTTGCAGCCGTGCATCTGAAAGCCGCTTGTAGCGATCTGCATGATCTATTGTCAGTATTGTTTTTGGTGAAGAACATCCGGGAACTTAATTATGTGACAGCTTAAGTGTGTTAGCTGAAAATAAAGTACGAACAAGCAGTACAGGGGTGTATTCCTGGTGGTAATTCTTCTTTGTACTCAGTGGTGGAACGTAACGAAGTAAATGTACTTCGTTACTGTACTTAAGTAAAAAAAATTGTGTATCTGTACTTTACTGAAGTAAAATTTAAGACCGGTACTTTTACTTTTACTTCACTACATTTTTAGAGCAAATATCTGTACTTTTACTTCGCTACTTTTTAAAAGTGTGTTTTACATTTTTTGTTGCATTTTCGTTCAGGAATTTGAAAAATACACAGGTTGTTTTTTTTTTAGCGCATCTTGAAGCCGCATCGCCAAAATCAAAAGAAGCAGTTGATCGGGAGAAGAAATAATGAATCGAGAAACATTTTCCGCATTCATTCAGCGCCAAAAACCTAACATCAAATATAGAACAAATTAAAAAGAGTCAGAAGATCATTGTTTGTTGTGTTTACTTTTAAATAAACAGTTGAGCCATCATTACACAGAGCAGGGGCGGATCTAGAATTTTCCAAGGGGGGGTGGGGCTTTGACAAAGCCAATATATAGTAACTGGGGGCCTCCCCCTGAAAACATTTTAAAAAATAAGTGTCATTTTCCTCCATTTTGGCGGCCCATTTACTGGCCCTTCTAGGGGATAGCTTGACTTGTCCCCTCCCCTTTTATTTTATTTATTATTTTTTTTGTGGACCAAAAGAGGCGGGAGAGGGGGGTCACACCCCTGCAGAGTATTTACCCTGTAGCACACTTTTTACTTAAAAAGTACAATTTACACCAACTACTTTTGTACTTTTACTTAAGTATATTTTTTATTGGTACTTTTACTTTTACTTAAGTAAATTTTTTGCCCAATTATCTGTACTTTAACTTAAGTACAAAAAGTGAGTACTTCATCCACCACTGTTTGTACTGATACATAACGCTAGATGGTAACAAACGTAAGACGCACAATTTACCAGCTGCTTTCTCATGTTTTGAACGGTTTGTTTTACGGCATGTTGGGTGTTGCCCATTGGCCCCTCCTCCTTTGGCCCCGCCTCAAAATCGTCCTCTTTGTGAAGCCAAAAACTTGGCATTTCTGCACCTGTTCAAGTATGTCTTTGAAGAGGGAATAACGTTCAAACATGGTGGAAAAATCCTTTTAAAAAGTTAATTTAGCTTAAAATCTCTTTAAGTATTGTGATTTTCAAACAGTGGAATAAGACATAAAATGAATGGCGGTTTTTTTAAAATGGATTTAAGTTTGTTTGATTTCATCAATATTGAAATATTATAAACTACTTTAAGTTAGACTCTTTTAAATCTATAATGATTCAGCTTAAACAAAGAAAATACTGTAAGAGATTTACTGAAAATCATATAAAAAGAAAAAAAAACTTATAAATACTGTACTTATAAAAAATACTTATGAAAATACTTATAAATACATTTATAAGTATTTTTTTTCTTTTCCGCGTTCGCGCGCGGACCGTAAGTTCGCGGATTTGCGTCCCACAGAGAGCACGTCCAGGGTCCTTGGAGGAGACACTTAACCCCCGCTTTCCCCACCTTTGGCGCCGTCAAAGGGCAGCCTACTGCGGTGTAAGGAGTGCAGCACACAAATTTCCCAGTGAGGGATAAATAGATTTTTTTCTTTTTTTTAATTAGCTTTTTCAGTGGAAAAAACTAATAAATAGAATTGTTGGGTTTTTTTCCCTTATTAGTGCAATTAGAGTTATTAACCCAGTAAAGCCTAATAGTCCGTCTTTAAACAACTGCTGTGGTGGTTGTTGGGTAACCAGCTGTGAGATGTTACCGGCTCTAATCTGCTGAGTTTAGAGGTCAGCCATGTCAATATTTTCCCATATCTGCCGAACATTGTCTCCTTTACTTACCTTCCTGCTTCCCTTCGGGAATAACATTCCACTTACTTCTTAAGATGGCTCTGGATCACTTAAGCCAGCGACCATATGTCATAACTCTGGACGGGATTAGGCACATTCTCAACTTTATAGGCTAAACTTGTGGGAAAGTGTGCTTAGATGAGGACTAACCGTGTCGGAGAAGATCCACTTTAAATGAGGATCAGATGAAGCATTTTTTATTTCAACCCCCCAAAAAAATTACTTCTGAAAGAAAGAAAGCTGTGTCAATGCTTGATTTTTTTTTTTTTTTAAAGATTTTTTCTCAAGCAAAGAATTCTTCTGAATGTTTCATTAGTTCAGAGACAGTTTGTCGTTTTTTGTTCGCTTTGCTTCCATCTTTGTAGCACCGAGCTAATTCTTGCGCTTTATTCACATGACAATCAAACAAAGTGGGCGGGGCAATAAAAGCAAACCATCAATGTTTGCACTTCTTCTTCTTTCAGCATTTCCCTTTAGGGGTCGCCACAGCAAGTCTGCCTCTTCCATCTAACCCTATCTCCTGCATCCTCTTTGGTCACACCAACTATCTTCATGTCTTCCTTCACTGTATCCATGAACCTCCTCTTTGGTCTTCCTCTAGTCCTCTTTCCTGGTGGTTCCAAATCCAGCATCCTTCTTCCGATGTACTCTCTCTCTCTCTCTCTCCTCTGTACGTGGCCAAACCATCTCAGTCTTGCCTCTCGAGCTTTATCCCCAAAACCTCTAACATGTGCTGTTCCCCTGATGTACTCATTTCTAATCCTGTCCATCCTGGTCACTCCCAGAGAGATCCTCAGCATCTTCATCTCTGCTACCTCCATCTCTGCTTCCTGTCTTTTCTTCAGTGCTACTGTTTCTAGACCAAACAACATGACCGCTCTCACCACGGTTTTGTACACTTTTTCTTTCATTTCAGCTATCACACGTCACACCTGATACTTTCCTCCACCCGTTTCAGCCTGCCTGAACACGCTTCTTCACCTCTTTTCCACACTCTCCATTACTCTGGACTGTTGATCCTAGATACTTAAAATCTTCCACCTTCTTTCTCTCTTCTCCCTGTAACCTCACTTTTCCATTTGGATCCCTCTCATTCAGACACATGTACTCTGTCTTACTCTGACTAATCTTCATTTCTCTTCTTTCTAGTGCAAACCTCCACCTCTCCAGCTTTTCCTCCATCTCTTCCCCTCCTCTCACTACAGATCACAAATTGTACAAATTGTAATATTTGATAAAAGACGAGACTTGTGGACAGAAGCTGGAGTGAACTTAATACAGTCAAATGAAACATTTAAAGCAGCGAAGAAACAATTAGAAAACAGTTTTGATTATACAAAAGAAAAATGGACCACATCATGGAAAAGATTAACAATCAATATGCAGATTGTCGATCAAGCTTTTCACTGTCTGACAGGTTCCATCCGCTCATTTAATTATCGTTGCATATGCATCATGTCATTTCCATATTTGGTGCTGTGGAGATGTGGCAAGAGCGGAATGGCAATATTTGCTGCAGGTGTGAGTTCTAAAGTATAAGTCGCATACTTGGTCGTTAAGGTGTTCATAAATTCCACATTTATGTTGTTATGGTATTAGTATTGAGCCAGGCTTTCCACCGCTCTCCCTTCTCTTTGGGAGAGAGCCCCATTTCAGATTCCTGATGGATAATCTGTGTTCCTGTCCTGGGCATGGCCAGATCGAGGAGACCTCCGCGCTCCATTTATCATCCCCGCTCCATCAGGATGAAGAATATCTATTGACTTCTTTAGATATTTAGCTGTAGATTAGAATAAGATCATATTTAAACAATAATCTTTGACACATTGGTTGCTCGTCCCAAGGGAGGGATCTCTCTTTCATGTGGATCCCCATGAGGTTTCTTATTTTTTCCCCACTGATGGGTTTTTTAGGAATTTTTCCTCACCGAGAAGGAGAGTCTAAGTGCATAAATGTGCTAGTCTTGTTTAGTTAGCATTTGTTAGTTATTTTTCTTGCTGTATATTTGTGTTAATACATTCCTCTTTTTCTTGTGAAGCCCATTGAGACGGAAATTCTGTGATTTTGGGCTATACAAATAAAATTGAATTGAATTCCTGTTTTATTTTAAAATCAATAATCTTCTTGTTGTCTCACCTGTGTCTCATTGTCTCTCGCTTCTTGCTGTACTTACGATTTGTGATTGTACCCACTCATCACAAGTCTGCCTTATTCTCCAAATCTACCAGCCATAGTTTTTCTAGCATTTTAGACAAATCCATGTTGGACCTAAAGTCTTTAGACCTGTCTTAGCTTCGTCCCTTTTTTGGATCCCTCTGCTATGGGACTTACTCCCATGTGTCCCGAATCTGTTTGGGTGGAATGAAACTGTACCATTTGGAACTGCCACTTGTCCTGCTCTTGTTTGCCCTTCAGCTAAACCCTGAAATGTGTCAAGATCTGAATAAAAATGCTTGTTCAGCTTTAAAAGCTGCACGAGTCTTTGCCAAATTATATTTAATGATACAAATCAAAACAGGGTTGTAAATCCAATTCATGTTGATACATATTAATAGTTTTCTTCACATTAAGTTTTCTCCCTGATTTTTATTTTTGTTATAAATTATGCCGACACTTCTGTGTGTAACGCTGATGGTGGCCCGAGGCAAAAACATCATTTAAAAAAGATTAAGCAAAAAAAAAAAAAAACGCTTGCCATTGATTGTCTTCTTTAAAATATTACACTGTATTTTTTAAAACGTACTATTAATGTTTTGGACCATGACCATTTTATGCAGATTTCTCAACCAATTACTGTATCTAAATGATTGATTTCTTCTGCCTTTTGTCAATGCTAAACCAGAAAGGTGTAAATCAGACCCAAAGTGAAAATATGAAGGTTCACCTTATCCGTCCTTCGGAAAATGGCATCTGTAACAATGATGTAGAGAGATAAATTCTACTGTAAAGCATTTTTATTGCAGCACAGACTCATATACAACCTTCAAAGCTTGTTTCAAATCAATAATGTACATTATGCATGCCTCAAATGGAACGCCATACGAATGGAGTCTGAAAATGGGTCTTATTCATTTGGAATTATAATACTGCTACCAAATACCTATTTTAGTTTCAAATCTGCAGGTTTTTCGGAGTTATTGTCTTTTTGTGCCACTTTGGTAATTAAGACTACTGTAATTGTTCCGTTCCGTCATCTTCCGCTTGTTCCGGGGTCGGGTCGCGGGGGCAACAGCCTCAAACGGGCAGTCCAGGCCTCTCTCTCCCCGGCTGCATCCTCTAGCTCACCTGGAAGGATCCCAAGTCGTTCCCCGGCCAGCTGTGAGACATAGTCTCTCCAGCAGGTCCGGGGTCTGCGCCTTGGTCTCCTCCCGGTGGGACGTGCCCGAAACACCTCGCCCGCGAGGCGCTCAGGGGGCGATGCCCGAACCACCCCATCTGGCTCCTCTCGACCTGGAGGGGGAGCGGCTCGACACCGAGCTCCTCCCGGATGGCAGAGCTCCTCACCCGATCTCTGAGTGAGAGCCCAGCCACACTGCGGAGGAAGCTCATTTCAGCCGCTTGTACCCGTGATCTCATTGTTTCGGTCACCACCCACAGCTGGTGACCATAGGTGAGGGTTGGAACGTAGATCGACTTGTAAATCGAGAGTTTTGCTTTTCGGCTCAGCTCTCTCTTCACCACAATGGACTGATGCAGCGTCCTAGTTATTGCTGATGCTGCACCGATCCGCCTGTCGATCTCCCGCTACATCCTTCCCCCACTCGTGAACAAGACCCCGAGATACTTAAACTCCTCCACTTGGGGCAGGACCCTGTCCTTGACCCGCAGGGGGCATTCCACCCTTTTCCGGGCGAGGACCATGGTCTCGGATTTGGAGGCGCTAATTCCCATCCCGGCCGCTTCACACTCGGCAGCAAATCAATCCAGCGAGAGCTGGAGATCACGGTCTGATGAAGCCAACAGAACCACATCATCCACAAAAAGCAGATATCCGATCCTGAGGTCACCAAACTGGATCCCTCCAACGCCTCGGCTGCGCCTAGATATTCTGTCCATAAAGATGATGAACAGAATCGGTGACAAAGGGCAGCCTTGGCGGAGTCCAACTCTCTCTGGAAATGGAATCGATAAATATTATACTTGTTTTAGGTGTATTTTATACCCATACTGTGTGTCATGGTGATTTAGAACTCAATGAACGGAAACAACTGAACAACGTTCCCCCAAATAGAGACGTGGACTGGCGTTCCCACTTTCGAATGTTTGACTCATTGGTTCATCCATTTATCAATTAATGTACATATAAATTCAGCCATCTTGGGGTCGGTAGCCCTGCATTCACACTTCCATTTATACATTTGTAACACCCATGTATAACCACATATTAAAATAACTACGGTGTCTAACACACAAGTTTCACTAAAGCTCCTAACACCAAGTCAGTGTGAACCTAGAGCTTGTTTTGCTGTAACCAGACAGTCTTTCTTGGATTAATGAGGGACAGTGAAATCCATAAAGAGTTGCTAAGGTTCAGTCTACTTTGTAACTTTGTAACTCCCTTTAGCAAAAAAAACTTTCATTTTTTACTCATTTTGCTCGTTTGGGGGTTTTAATTTAGGGGTGTTTGTCACATGGCCGATGATGTTGCAGCCTTGATAAGTAAAAAACGAGTCATTGAAGAATGTGATGAAGAAAATCCGGTGACGTTTCAAAATAAAACATTATTACGGCTCGGATAACATGACACGCTAACTCGGATGACACGCTAACTCAGGCATGGGCAAACTACGGCCCGGGGGCCGCATGCGGCCCGTTAAACGTTTTAATCCGGCCCACCAATCTAGAAAAATTTAAATAAATAAACCTTGTTAGTTTGATTTTTTTCTGTAATTCTGCTGTAATGCCAACGAAACAACAACACTGCTCCCATTAAAATGTGTGTCTTTGTGATGCGAACGCCTTCAAAAAAACAGTGTGCCCAGATAAGGAAAGCAATCGGGCCCAATACACGCACGTGAACAAGGGTGTTAGATGTTAAAACAAGCAAAATGTTACATCAAGTGTTTACATTTCAAACCTAGCGCCGCTAAATGCACATTTTTAAGTGTTAACCCTTTCAGACCTGACGCCGCTAGATTTGAAATTTAACACTCTTGATGTAACCTTTACTGCGCTTGTTTAAAATCTAGCACGCCATTCTATCGGTCTAATCTAGCGGTTACCAAAGCATGCCATCCATATGCTACTGTTCCCAGGGGCAAATCTAGGATTTATTTACCCCCCATAACATTTTGAAAAATAAGTAATTTTTCTGTATTTTGGGTCATATTTTGTCCAAAGTTTATAATAATTAAAGTAATAAGAACACATTTTTTTTTTGTGGATCAAGAGGGGGGCGTGCACTCCCTATCCCTCTCCCCGCATCTTTGGATCTGGCCCGCATGTCAAATGTTAGACCTCAATGTGGCCCACGAGTCAAAAAGTTTGTCCACCCCTGCGCTAACTCATGAAGCGTTCATCATTTTTGGGGAGACGGCAGCTCAGTGGTTAGAGCGTTTGCGCGCGGACCGGAAGTTCACGGGTTTGCATCCCACAGAGAGCACGTCTAGGGTCCTTGGAGAAGACACCAAAACCCTGTTTCTCCCATTGGCGCCATCAAAGGGCAGCCTGCTGCGGTGTAAGGAGTGCAGCACACAAATTTCCCCGGTGAGGGATGAATAGAGTAAACCCTTATCATTAATAAACCAAACGGATATAATGGAGGTTATTTATTCTTTCGGAGTGGCCCGATAGCAAATGACTCGCGAACCAGTACTAGGCGCTAGCCCGAGGGTTTGGGATCACTATTATAGTACAGACAAGTTACAAAACCGACATAAACAAAATGTTAAAAAAAAAAAACACAATCTGAGTAAATGGCCATTAAAAAAAATGGTTAAATTTAATTACAAAAACAGATCATCAATCCATTTTGCCTACATCAGAGGCATAACGAGTGTAGAAAGTCCATGAACAGCAGGTTTAAGACTCCACTAAACTAGATCAAATCAATACCAAATGCCCAAGAGGGTAGAGATAATGGTGCATGAGAAGGTAAACGAAGAACGAGAGTGTGGGAACGCCGGAGTTCAGTGGGATGAGTTAATGGGCTACTGGAACCCCCCCTACCACGCTGGAAGGAGCAACATAATCACCAATTTTCGGCAAAAGTCAATCTCTTGGCCCGAGGCCTCCAACCTGACCAACCCCTTAACCCTCACAGTCACGGTGCGGTAAGAGACACCTGTAGCCTGATTCGTGTCTTGATTCATCTGCCATTGATCATTCATTCGTTCGTTCATTATCATCAGTTTTTCAGAAAAGCTAACCAAGAACAAAAATCCAAACTTCCATCTCTAGGCTATTTCTTCCAGGTAGGTAATCTCTAGGCCATACATGTCCAAAGTCTGGCCCGGGGGCCAAATGCGGCCCATTGTCAATTTTAATCCAGCCCGCAGCTTCCGTCATAAAATCAATAGCGCCTTGCCCGCGTGTAGAATTACGTAATACAATGGGCAGCAGCGCTGTTACCTGCGTGTTCTAAATGCTGCCATCTAGAGGCTAAAATAGGAACAGCAAATTAGTATGTGAGCCCCCCAATTTTCTAAAATGGCGGCAATTAATAAAAGGAGGAAAAAAGGAATCTAGCACGCCATTTAACCAGTCTAAACTAGTGGTTACCAAAGCATGCCATCCATCTGATCCTGTTCTCAGGGGCGACTCCAGGATTTTCTAAAGGGCTTTTTGTCTATGACCTCACGCGCCCCCCCTCGGATCTGGCCCGAACGTCAAACGTTAGAACTCAATGTGGCCCGCAAGTGAAAAAGTTTGGCCACCCCTGCTCTAGGCATTCTCAAACACATCAAATCGTCTTTTCAAGATGCCACGGACTTCCTTGGAGGGTCTTCTTGGTGGAACATGTTAAGACCAATCCCCAAAAGAGGCCTCTTCAGCAGATGTCTGATTGACCGCCGGCCTCAGAACCTGGGGGTCCAGCTCTTCTCTGATCTACCCAATACAACGTGACAACATTTCAGAGAAAATTCACTTAGACTGCGTAGCTGTGACCTTTTCTTTCTGCCACTAGACAGAAAGTGGCTAGTGGCACTTTTTGTCACTAGCCACTTTCTGTCCCTAGACACTTTCTGTCTAGGGACAGAAAGTGGCCACTAGCCACTTTCTGTCTAGGGACAGAAAGTGGCTAGTGGCACTTTCTGTCACTAGCCACTTTCTGTCTAGGAACAGACAGTGGCTAGCGGCCAGTGGCCAGTACTTGACAGAAATGGCTAGTTTCTGTCAAGTGGCTCAAACAAGAGTGTCTTGTGACCACTCTTGTTTGGAGTTTGGTCACTCTTGTGTGACCAAACAAGACTTTTATATACAATCATAATAACTTTTAATGACCCGCTAACATTAATTTAATATCAGTGAACTAGACAGGAACAAAAGTCAAAATCTTTCCCCATATGTACCTTTTTTTTTTTTACAAAAAGGAAAAACCTTCTTTTGTATTCTTCATGTTAAAAACGTCAAAAAATTCACGAGGCAACAAATTCTGAACAATATAGAGATTGATTTCTTTTTCATGAGAGTAACACGTTCCAACTCACATGATTTCTGATGGTTCAAATATTCCACGGGATCGACTTTTAGAGATCCTGCCAATGCGGAGTCCGGGGAAAAGATAAAGATATCAGAACATAATTCTGCTGAGATTGGAGGCAGCGTGCTTCTCTTCTCACCGTAACAAACTCGGCTGTGTCTGCCGGTAATCCCTAGGTTTAGTTTGTAGCATTGCCTGATTCAGGTCAGAGAGAGGGCATCGTGGACGGGGGGTTCTAATAAGAAATCTAACTCTGTTAAACGTGTGCAGCTGCTATGCTCTTCATTTTGGATCTAGACTTTATCGGGATCAATGCAACAAACATTATTTCAGTGAATATGTTGGGCACAAGGAACTGAACTAGCCACCGATGGGATCTTCTTGTCCTTAAAGCCGCGTTCTCCGTTCAGTTCCGTCATCTTCCGCTTGTTCCGGGGTCGGGTCGCGGGGGCAACAGCCTTAAGCGGGCAGCCCAGGCCTCTTTCTCCCCGGCTGCATCCTCTAGCTCACCTGGAAGGATCCCAAGTCGTTCCCCGGCCAGCTGTGAGACATAGTCTCTCCAGTGGGTCCGGGGTCTGCCCCTTGGTCTCCTCCCGGTGGGACATGCCCGAAACACCTCGCCCGCGAGGCGCTCGGGGGCATCCTGACCAGATGCCCGAACCACCCCATCTGGCTCCTCTCTACATGAAGGAGGAGCGGCTCGACACCGAGAACAGCCTCGTTCTCGGTTAGAAAAAAACCCCCACATAAACCTGATAATAGGAGCTACAGATAGTTATACAGTATGTTATTGTTGAGTAGAGGATGTGACCGCTGCATGTGAACTTGAGTCATGGGTGTGTTTAAGGCCCCGTCCATACGTAGCCGGGTATTTTTGAAAACGCATATCTGCTGTCTTTCGTTTTAGGAAAACGCTCGCGTCCATGCATAACCATTTTCAAAATATCCGCGTCCACACAGAGCCGTGTAAATACGCCTCTAAGTGCGGTTATGAGCATGCCAGACCAGTAGTCGGCAGTATTGAGTGGAGGAGGAGGGAGGCATATGTGAATAATAATCACCGATTGCAACGCATTGTTCCTCTTTCTGCTCCTCAACAAGAAGCAAGAGCAGTTTAGAGTGGACAAAAACGCAAGAAAAGAGGGTGCTTTTGCTTTTGTAAACAAGGAAGCACATGAATGACGTATGTGCATTACTTGTCGCAGGAAGTGACGCATTAAAACGCAAATCTCTTTTTTTGCCTCTCCACACGCAAACGCAAAAAAGTTTTCCAAAATCTCCACTTTGGAAGGAGTTTTCAAAAACACCGGTTTTGAGCAGTGTTCCCTCTGAGCTGCGCGCCTGCGGAATTGTGCACTGCTTGCAGGTATATAGCGCACAAGACCTATGCAGCGCACAAAAAAGAAACCCAGTTTAAACTGAAGATGGTAGAACAGAGACAAGACTCTTTCTTCTTTCTGAAACAAATTGCTTCAAACTACCGCTTCGGAATTAGGCGCGTCACGACTGGTGACGTCACAAAAGAGTAAAAGTTTTTGCTCCGCCCCTATCTGCTCAGGAAGCTTGTGTGTTTGCTCAGACACATAAAAATTAGAGGGAATATTGGTTTTGAGTGAAAACAAAAAACAAAAAAAAACTCACTTTTTGTGTGGACCAAAATGGATAAAATCCGTTTTCAAAAATACCCGGCTACATGTGGACAGGGCTTAAATTCGCATATGTAAATGAGGATTGAAATGTGCGTGGTTGGACCGACTGGGTTGGAATGACCTCATACGAATCAAAAATATGAGGACGATACGGAGATGTTAACGTCATTTGACAAATAAATAGCTGCAATCCATACCAAACCAATGTCAGCACCTTCATGAAGACGTACCGGTCTTTTGTCCAACATGTTTCGAGATGAAAAATAATAACAATTTAGTTGTTTTTTATTTGTACATGTTTAATACATTTTTGTTATAGGTTTACATACCAGTTTTATGTCGCTTGTAACGAGGATACAGTTTTGTTCGAATGGAAATATTAAAGCAACAACTGTGAACAAGGAAAGCATTATCATTTTTGATCTGGACGGTGGTGCAGTTGGTAGCCCAATGGCCTCACAGCAAGAAGGTCAGGGTTTGAGTCCCGGTGGGATGAGGCTAAATTAGCTCATTTCAGATTATTTGCCATTTAAAAAAAACCCATGTAAAAATAGTTGCAAAGAGCTGAAAGCGGCCAGTCTACACTTAAACGTTGATTGGTTGATTCATTATCACGATACAGATCATCCAACTATCTTCATGTCTTCCTTCACTGTATCCATGAACCTCCTCTTTGGTCTTCCTCTAGTCCTCTTTCCTGGTGGTTCCAAACCCAGCATCCTTCTTCCTATGTACTCTCTCTCTCCTCTGTACATGTCCAAACCATCTCAGTCTGGTCTCTCTGACTTTATCTCCAAAACCTCTAACAATTGCTGTTCTCCTGATCCTGTCCATCCTGGTCACTCCCAGAGAGATCCTCAGCATCTTCATCTCTGTTTCCTGTCTTTTCCTCAGTGCTACTGTTTCTAGACCAATCAGCTTGGCCGGTCTCACCACGGTTTTGTACACTTTCCCTTTCATTTTAGCTGAAACTCTTCTATCACACATCACACCTGATACTTTCCTACATCCATTCCAGCCTGCCTGCATACGTTTCTTCACCTCTTTTCCACACTCTCCATTGCTCTGTACTGTTGATCCTAGATACTTAAAATCTTCTACCTTCTTTATCTCTTCTCCCTGTAACCTCACTTTTCCATTTGGATCCCTCTCATTCACACACATGTACTCTGTTTTACTCTGACTAATCTTCATTCCTCTTCTTTCTAGTGCAAACCTCCACCTCTCCAGCTTTTCCTCCACCTCTTCCCTCCTCTCACTACAAACAGAATCTGTCGTGTGTAAGGTTTTTAAATTTTGAGATCTTGAAATTTGTGATTTTGACTTTTTCTTTGGAACAAATAAAGATTTTATCTTCTCTTGTTTGCGTTTTCGTGGTTATTTTTAAAATAATGTTCGCTTTACTTCGGTGATATGAATCAATATGTCTGTCTGACTCAAACTTCTTCAGTCCAGGTAAAAGATAAGGTCTCGTCTCCAGACTGGACAAATTTATCTTTCCAGTTAAGCTGGTGTTTGTGTAGCAGTGGACATAAAAGCCACTGATCCTGCCCTATTTCTACCTACACAGAGCAAAACTTCTTAAAAAAATTCTTCATCATCAAACTCCAACTGCAATCTTGCGAGTTCTGAGAGACGGGGTAAACACTTTTAAACTTTCCATAAACTAAACACCGTTTGAATTAAAAATAAGCTGCATCTACAAACTTCCTACAGAAACCTTCGACCCGAGAAGCAAGTATGGATTCTTGGATGTGCATTGTTGAGCGGAGGAGGAAAAAAAAATCTCGCTTCAGTCTGAGTACTTAAGTTCGGTCTGTCTCCAACCTCATAAAACACCTACACAACAACAAACAGACAGAAAGTTTGATCGAAATAGTCTGATTCTGGATCAGTGCTGACTATTTGGTCACATTTTTAATGTTGAGGTTCGGAAGAAATTTTAATAAGTAGGAAAGATTATTTGTAACAAACAGCAAAAAAGACCCACAAAAATGAAGTTATAAAAGCTTTTAGCAAAGCAAATATTTTGCATCAGTGGGTTTCACAAGAAGCTTCAAGGCTTTAAATAACATAATCAATCTTCCGACCCTATGCGTCTCGGGGGTAATGATGTGATTAATGCTTGTGGGGAACCGTAGTTAGAAATCTATAGGAAACATGGAAAGTTCCTTTTATTAGCATGTTTACGGATTGTATGTTTACCAGGAAGCAAATGGTGGTTACCTTAAAAAAAAAAAAATGGTAGACTAATAACATCCTGGAACACGGTTTTAATGAACAGAGAGAGCAAAAAAACATAAGTATGTTAGGGCCGATCTGATTTATTGGTAGACTGATTAAATTGCCAGATTTTGCACTCTCCTGAGACGTCGGTAATCAGCAAAAATGTGTACAGTTAGCACTGATATTTGAAAAATGTCAGGAGAGTAGTCTGTTCCCCCTCTGTGTCCTGTTTCCCCCTCCCTCTTGTCTGTGTGTGTGCAACTAGTCACACCTGAAACTCATCTATGGCAAGTAATTACAAATTTCAGAGTGAAAGGTTAAATATTTTGATGGAGGATGGTAAGAATGATTTTCCGTACTGTTCCTTTGAGCAGCGGGGTTGCAGGAGTCTGTTTCTGAGGCTGCTTTCTGAGGTAGTACAGTCTACTCAGGCCCTTTTTGGTGGACCAGTCCAGTTTACTGTTTATGTAAACACCCAAGAATCTGTATAATGGGACCATCTCCACAAAAGATCCATCAATACAGACCGGTGATGGTTGGGACCCCCTCCTGCTGAAGTCCACTACTATCTCCTTTGTTTAGTGTCCTGAATAAAAACCTTCAGGAAACAGGCCCGCGAGGACTGGACTTTGATACCCGTGCTATGAGGCATAGAGGTGGACATGGCTTACCGTATTTTCCGTACTATAAGGCGCACCTAAAAACCTTAAATTTTCTCTAAAGTCCACAATGCGCCTTTTAACCCAGAGCGCCTTATATATGGATTAATATTGAGCTACAAGAGGTGTCACAACTGCGGTAAGCACCCGCCGACTCCATTTCCCCCGCGGAAGATGTAGTGCGCGGTGCATGCTGGGATATAAGAAAGACCGTCTCATTACCATTTGTGTGTTTGTGTAAAGACCCGGAGATGGCTCCTACCAAGAGACACTGTTACACCGCAGAGTTCAAACTCAAGACGATCGGTCACGCAGTAGAACACGGGAATAGAGCCGCAGCGAGAGAGTTTAACATTAATGAATCAATGGTGAGGAAGTGGAGGAAGCAAGAGGATGTGCTGCGCCAAGTAAAGAAGACTAAACAGAGTTTCCGCGGGAACAAAGAAAGATGGCCACAGCGAGAGGACAAAGTTGAACAGCCTTTACCGTAGTGCCTTATAATGCGGTGCGACTTATATATAGAAAAAGTTTTTAAAAATCTCATTTATTGAAGGTGCGCCTTATAGTGCGGAAAATACGGTACTATGCCCAGTGATACATACAGGCATTGGTTCAGGGCAACCATGCCTTGTATGAGAACACCCTCAAACTCTCCTCTCTCAGCCTGGTTCTCATTCAGGGTGTGTCTTCTTGTCTTTGTCTTTTATGTTTGATTGTTCTCCAGCCAAAGTTGGATAAGTAGTAACTAGAAGTTACTGCAGCTCCGACTTTGGGCTTTTTAAGGCCCCGTTTAAATATAATTCTTCTTTTCTGCCCATTTAGCTTGTATGTTATGATTACTGTGTAGTTCTTTTATTTTTCTGGGGAGTGGATGGTTTAAAAGTCCCTCCTGCTGTCCCTGGCGTTGTGCTCCAGCCAGCTGCAGTTAAACACGGCCTTTCTATGTCTGCGCGGAGGTTTGCTTTCGGCGTGACCATCTCGCCTGTTCTCCCCAACATTCTGTGTTATGACAGCTAAAAACAGGGGGTGTAATTACCGCGGCGTGGTAACCTGAGTGTTTCTGTGGGGCTGAAAGGACTGCATAAACACGAACACATCACGCTTAAATAGGCGGCATCCAAAATAGAAGACCACAAATAACACGGTGATGGAGAGCTCTGAGAGCACTCCAACATGAACAAGGCTCTCTGCCCAACACTTCACACACACACACACACACACACACTGCAACTCTAAAAGCCTTGTCTGTGTTAGAGCTTTTTTATAACACTTTAACTGATTGTAAAATCTCTTGAACACTAATTTTACTTTTAAGGCCACAACAGTGAAAATCTCTGATGCGGAATCAAATAAAAGAGAAAAGGTTTCAAATCTGAATCAAAATGTCCTCTATGAGTAATCGGTTTGATTTGAGTGGTCTTAGTTTCATGTGATACTCCAAACAGTATCCACACCACATTCACATCAGTATCTTCAGAGGTCTCCAGAGGTGATACGAGAGAAAGTGAGGAGCTGTTAACCCATGGAAATTAAACTTTAGAATAAGTCCATCCCATTTTACAAACTCCTTGTCCAATTTGTGCTGATGTGATTTCAAGAATCTGGAGAAAATTTATGGTAGGTCGACCAGAGAGGAAGTGTGGTGTTGTATGACGAAGTCTGGTGTGACAGAGAAGTATGTTAGAGTGGTGAAGGACATGTATGAGGACTAAAGGACAATGGTGCAGTGTGCTGTAGGTGTGATAGAGGATTTCAGAATGGAGTTCTGCTCTGAGTCCTTTCTTAAAAATTTTTGTGACGATGGAAAGGCTGAAAAACCTGGTTCCATAGGAATATCTATGTTTGCAGATGATATTGTGATAAGTAGTAACAACATGGGACAGGTTTGTCGTGGAAAGAGCCGGTTAAAATTAGGGCCGCAACTAACGATTATTTTGATAATCGATTAATCTGCCGATTAGTTGAACGATTAATCGATTAATTGGATAAAACCGACAACTTAAATGTCGTTTTTTTTTGGCATTTTATTGAATGTAATTGTGAAAAACTCAACTCATAGCTACAGAACAACACGTTGGGCTTATTCCAGTAAGTGCAAATGTTAATCTTTCTGCAAAACAAAGAGGTTGAATATTCCCATTTATAGAGCAAATATAAAATGATAAATCTACTTGCTGTATATTGTAAAAATAAATCATAAGCACCCATAAAATGTGCTTTATTAGTACTGACTAATAAAACATCAGATGGAAACTGTTAACCATCCAGGATCACATTTGGAAACCAATAAATAGTCTTATAAATAGCAAGTCTTTTTCACATTTAGCGGAAAATAATCCCAAACGTTGGATGATTTTGTATGTGTTTTTCTTTCTGCCATCTTGTTGAATCCGCCTGATCACGTGAGGCAGGGTGAAATGAAGGCCAATGATTGGCTACTATCTTCTTCTCCTATTTTAGTAGCTCACATCGTCAATTTGCTCTCTACTGCCCCACCTGGTGACCAATTTAAGTGTAGTTGACAGCAAAAACTTTTTAGACGACTAATCGATGACCAGATTAGTTGACAACTATTTCGATAATCAATTTTAATTGATTAAATCGATTAGTGGTTTCAGCCCTAGTTAAAATGCGTCAACTGCAGGGAGTGGAGAGTGGGACCGTCAATTCGATCCCAGCTATGGACGAGCCTTTTCGTGGATGCAGTACTAGTGTGACGTGAAAAGTGAGAAGGCGGAGACACAAGCTGTTTATACCATTGGTTGTTTTAAGGAACGTAAACGCCCTGTTCTACAAATGTGAAGAGTTGGAGGTCTGATGAAGAACGACAAGGTCTTCCGTGTGTGCAGCTTATTCTGTTTTACAGAGACTTAGCAGAGCGACTTCTACTGTGATTCCTGTCTGAATCCTGTCGGCTTCACTATGGTGTGTGTGGAACTAAAGATGGTGGACTGGTGATGTTTGAGAACAACAAATGGGGTTGTTCCACCACAATGAAGGAAGTGATTTGCCGTCAAGATGTTGTCTGTTAAAAACCTCATTATGTGCCATGGGAGTTTTTTCTCACATCACTGCCACAATAACCTACTTGATAGTCCACCCAGCAACTGTTCCACTCCAACCAACTTGGCACCACCGAGCGGTTGTTCAGAAGCTGAAAGGAGCTCACAACTTTTTTTGGACTGTACTATTGGACGCTTAAATTTTTTTCCGTTAGGGGATACAGAAAATATTTTGTATTGTTTAGAAAAAGGGTGCATGTACCGCCAAAGAGGAGGTTCATGGATACAGTGAAGGAAGACATGAAGATAGTTGGCGTGACAGAAGAGGATGCAGGAGATAGGGTTAGATGGAAGAAACTGACTTGCTGTGGCGCCCCCTGGAGGGAAATGCCGAAAGAAGAAGAAGGTTACGTGTTTGGCTGAGAGGGGTGAGGCTACAGGAAAAAGAAATAAAGAAGATGGAGGAATTTAAGTGTTTAGAGTCAACAGCTCAGAGCGTGGGAAAGTGTGGAAAAGAGGTGAAAAAGAGTCTGCAGGCAGGCATGATGTGTTGGAGATGTTTTTTTAACTGTAATGAGAGCAGCCATGTTGTTTTGTCGAGAGACAGTAGCGCCACGAAAAAAAAAGAGGTAAAAATACCACAAATTTTCTGAGTTTGGAACTGTCTACCGGGAAGCCAAGAGGGAGGAAAGAGAGGGTTTATGAATGTTGTGAAGGAAGACAAGAAGGTTGTTGGATGCAGGAAGAAACGGACTTGCTGTGGCGCCTCGAAGAGGGGGAATCAAAATGAGAAGAAGATGTTCAGCCAGTAACTATTATGGTTTCATTGATGAGTAATTTATCAATAAAAAAAAAACTTGTTCCGTCAAACTCAACCTTTAAACACAGAAACAAAATGGTAGTAGTCTTCTTCATTTTTCCTTTTCCGAGTCCACTGTTGTTCCACAGATGGTGCCGGAGTTTTTTTGGCCAGTCTGTAAGTAAATGCACATTGCTTCAATTTTAAATTTAACACACAATAATGTCTGTCTGAGCTTTTTAGTTCTGTCTGTCAGCAGATCAGAGACATTTTACTCATGTAAATTTTATTTAAACACCCAGTCACGACAAAATGTACATCATGTTCTTTTTATTGGGAGTAAAAAGGAAAATCTGGATTGTTTCACTTGTAAAATTTAGTAATCAGTCAGCAGTGGAGGATGAAGTACTCACTCTTTGTACTTAAGTAAAAGTACAGATAATTAGACAAAAAAAGTTCTTAAGTAAAAGTATCAATAAAAAAAATCTACTTAAAAGTAAAAGTATTTAATCATAATTTAAATGTCATTTTTTGTGCTGTAGGGTCACAAATAAATGCTCTGCAGGGGTGTGACCCCCCTCTCCCGCCTCTTTTGGTCCACAAAAAAAAAAAAAAAAAAAAAGAAGAAAGGGGACTAGTCAAGCTATCCCCTTGCAGGGCCAGCAAATGGGCACCAAAATGCAGAAAAATTACACTTACTTTTAAAAAATAAGTGATTAAGTGACTGGAGGCCCCAAGTCACCCTATATTGGCTTTGTCATTGACCTCACGTTCCCCTCCCGCCCCCTCTTTTAGAAAATTCTAGATCCACCCCTGCTTTGTGTAACGACGGCTCAACTTTTTATTTAGAAGTAAACACAACCAACAACGATCTTTTGACTCTTTTTTTATATTTGATGTTAATTTTTTTTGGCGCTGAATGAATGCGGAAAATGTTTACTCTTGATTCTGATTGGTCCTCGATTCATGACTTCTTCTCTGGATCAACTACTTTTGATTTTGGCGATGCAGCTTCAAGATGCGCTTAAAAAATACTTTATATTTTTTTAATTCCTGAACTAAAATGTAACAAAAAATGTAAAACACACTTTAAAAAAGTAGCGAAGTAAAAGTACAGATATTTGCTCTAAAAATGTAGTGAAGTAAAAGTAAAAGTACCGGTCTTAAATTTTACTTAAGTAAAGTACAGATACACAATTTTTTTACTTAAGTACAGTAACGAAGTACACTTACTTCGTTACGTTCCACCACTATCAGTCAGTCATCTTCTTATCCGTCTATACCTTTCGGGGTTGTGGGGGTTGCCAGAGCCCATCCCGGCCAATTTAAGGCGAAGGGCAGAGTACACCCCGAACAGGTCGCCAGTCTGTCGTGGAGCCACACACATACAACCATCCACCAGTGGTGGAACGTAACGAAGTAAATGTACTTCGTTACTGTACTTGAGTAAAAAAGTGTGTATCTGTACTTTCCGTAAGTAAAATTTAAGACCGCTACTTTTACTTTTACTTCACTACATTTTTTGAGCAAATATCTGTACTTTTACTTCGCTACTTTTTAAAAGTGTGTTTTACATTTTTCGTTACATTTTTGTTCAGGAATTTGTAAAATACACAGTTTTTTTTCACGCATCTTGAAGCCGCATCGCCAAAATCAAAAGAAGCAGTTGATCGGGAGAAGAAGTAATGAATCGAGAAACATTTTCCGCATTCATTCAAAAACCTAACATCAAATATAGTACAAATTAAAAAGAGTCAGAAGATCGTTGTTCATTGTGTTTAATTCTAAATAAAAAGTTGAGCCATCATTACACGGAGCAGGGGCGGATCTAGAATTTTCCAAAGGGACGTGGGGCTTTGACAAAACCGATATATAGTGACTGGGGGCCTCCCCCCCAAAACATTTTAAAAAATAAGTCTCATTTTCCTCCATTTTGGCGGCCCCTTCACTGGCCCTTCTAGAGGATAGCTTGACTTGTCCCCTTTCCTTTTATTTTATTTATTTATTTATTTTGTGGACCAAAAGAGGTGGGAGAGGGGGGTCACACCTCTGCAGAGTATTTATCCTGGTTACCATGGTGACACCCTATAGCGTGTCTTTGGAGGGGGGGAGGAAACCGGAGTACCCGGAGGAAACCCACGCAAACACGGGGAGAACATGCAAACTCCACACAGAAAGGACAGTGTTCCAAGCCTTGTCCCCACCCAGGACATAAACTCACGACCATCTTGCTGTGAGGCCACTGTGCTACCCACTGCGCCATCGTACTGCCTAGTAAAATTTATAATTTATGAAATAGATGTGCGAAAAAAAAGTTTTATTCGTAGACAGGCTTTTTGAACGACTGGTGAAAGTCGTGAATATGTTTGAATCGGTTTGTTCAGCAAACTGACTTGCTTTTTTTTTATTATTCAGTGAGTTGTTGTTGCTACATTTTTTGGATCTGTGTGTAGTGCTTCTCTCTAATAACTGGGCCTTACATTCTCACGATAGTTTGTTTTGACAGGACTCCACACTCCAGACAACTCCGGCCTCCCCCCCTTTAAAGGCGCTGCCTCAGAAACCCCATGAAAGCCTTGGACCTTAATCTTCTACAATTTCATCTCCCCCCATCTTCACTCTCACCTCCCCTCCAGCTTGTATGAAGCCCTCCATCTCAACCGGAGCTTCTTGGTTTTGGTCAGAGAGCGCAGCGAGCTCCCTGGCGCCGTGTGTTTGCACAACTGCACGGCTAAGCACTTGGCACAGCTTGTTAGCTCGGCTCTGTCCACCACTGAGCACTTAAAACAAAAAAGGATTTTTGAGTAAAGGGTGTTAGTGTCAGTCGGAGCAGTGCCTGGAAACCCCAGAAGTATTAGATCTAAATCCCTGTGGATTTACAGCGGCTACTGTTGTTCTCAGAGACCTCTGGGTTTGATGCTGGTTTTCATCCGTGACCCGTCTTTCTTCTTCGTTATCTTTAAATAGACACCGTTAACTGAGACTGGATGTTCACACTGTTTAACTAAAACCCCCCTGGTGAACCCCTCACCTCTGATTTAAACCACATTTAGCAGTGAAGTCGCAAACTCTCCCGTCCAGTATTTGAATACTATTCAAACACCAGATTGTTCTTGGCTGAGATTTTTGTCACATTCTTGTTTTGTTGTAGAATTGCTGTCTCGGAAGACGTGGCTATCTGGGAGTGAGAGGAGGGGGAAATCACGGTGCTAAACACAATAACGAAATGGAACAATCGTATTTATTAGTTTTTTTTTTAGTAGCTTATGCAGCCGAAGACATGACCACCAGGGTCCCCGTAGTTTGCAGCCACCCATCTCTTACTTCACCCAACCCCTATGATCCCTATGGCCGAGCGCCTAGCTGGTGAGGTGTTTCGGGCACGTCCCCCGGGAGGAGACCAAGAGGTTGACCCCGGACCTGCTGGAGAGACTATGTCTCACAGCTGGCTGGGAAACAATTCGGGATTCTTCTGGGTGATGCTGGAGAATGCAGCTGGGGTGAGAGAAGCCTGTGCTTCCCGTCTGAGGCTGTTGCCCCGGTGACTTTGTATTCTTTGAATAGAAAGATGGGCGTTTTCAGTTCGTGGTACAAAGTACATTATAAAGCGAGGTCACAGGAAGAAGAGATAATGAAGTTGGAAGATTTTAAGTTCTTATGATCAACAGTCCAGAGCAATGGAGAGTGTGGAAAAGAGGTGAAGAAGCGTGTGCAGGCAGGCGAGGAATGGGTGGAGAAAAGTATCAGGTGTGATGTGTGATAGAAGAGTTTCAGTTAAAATGAAAGGAAAAGTGTACAAAACCGTGGTGAGACCAGCCATGCTGATTGGTCTAGAGACAGTGGCACTGAAGAAAAGACAGGAATATATTTGGTGTGACGGAAGAGGATGCAGCAGATAGGGTTAGATGAAAGAACCTGTCTTGCTGTGGCAACCCCTGACGGGAAATGCCGAAAGAAGAAGATATAGACATAGCATATACTCAATGCTGCCTAGTGTCGAGCCGCTCCTCCTCCAGGTCTAGAGAAGCCAGATGGGGTGGTTCGGGCCTCTGGTCAGGATGCTCCCCGAGTGCCTCACTGGTGAGGTGTTTTAGGCATGTCCCACAGTTAGGCAGGGAACGACTCGGGATACTCCCGGGTGAGCTGGAGGATGCAGCTGGGGTGAGAGAAGCCTGGGCGTCCCGTCTGAGGCTGTTGCCCCCGCAACCTGGCCCCGGATGAACGGAAGACGACGGAACGGAATATACTCAATATCTACAGTATTATGGTTATTGTTTGAAATTATTAGAGGGAAAAAAAATAAGTCTTTGATTTGCTTCAGTTTATTAGCAACAGTTTCTGGATGAACTGCAAATTTTTTTTGTTTTTTTTCAGTTTTTTTGGGGGGAGGTCTGTTAAAGTGCTGTGGAAAGAAGTTTTTTCTGTGTAACTTGGATTTATTTCACTGCACCTGTTTATCTCCAAGAACTCCTAACCCTCCACACCACTGTCCGAGACCTGCGCTCCTCCTCCTCCTACTGCCTGCACCAACCAAGGACCAAACTCTCCACTATGGGGGACAGGGCCTTCCAGGCAACTGCTCCACAGCTCTGGAACGCTCTTCCCGAGAGCTTGAGGGCGTTACAAATAAAATTATTATTACTTTACATTCCGTCTTTACAGTAAAAAAGTCTTAGAATTAGGGCTGCAACTAACGATTATTTTGATGATCGATTAATCTGGCGATTATTTGGCTCGATTAATCGATTAATCGGATATAATTGACAACTTAATAAATAATAGTTTTTTGGCATTTTATTGAATGTAGTTATGCAAAACACAACTCATAACCACTTAAACAACACGTTGGGCTCATTCTAAAAAGTAAAAATGTTTATCTTTCTGTGAAATAAAGAGGGAGAATATTACAATTTCTACAGCAAATATAAAATAATAAATCTACTTACTGTATACAGTAAAGGTAAATCACGAGCACCCCATAAAATGTGTTTTATAGTACTGGCTAAAAAAACATAAAATGGAAACTGTTGACCATCCAGGATCACATTTAAAAACAAGAAATTGTTAACAGTTTTAGATTTGCAAATTTAACCTTGTTCAGAGGTATAGTACCAAACAAAAAAGGCCTAGGTTAACATGAGTAAAAATACACAAAAAAACAATCAAGTTGTGTAATATTAGGTGCAGTTGACAGCAAAAACTTTCTAAACAATTCATCAATGGCTAAATTAGTCGACAACTATTTCAATAATCGATTATAATCGATTAATTCGATTAGTTGTTTCAGCCCTACTTAGAATATTAAGTCAAATTGATAGAAAATTAGCACCTGTGAAGTTTTTTTTTCTATTTTTACACACATTTAAGAAAGCTCACTGAGCACGAGTTAAATATGGTGACTTGTTTCAGTACAATGACGCTCAGAAATGATTGAGCGAAAAGTAAACTTGGTATTTGAATACGAACATCAGTCACGTTTCTCTGTCAGATTTTCTTCATGTGGCAACAATACCGTTTGTTTAACCTGCTCAGCAGACGTACCTGACCATAGATCATTCAGCTGGAGGTTAGACGAAAGCAAAAAAAAAAATAAAATCACAATGACAGGGAGTGGCTGAAGTAAAGACCACAAAACACAAAGGAGTTCACCTCACTTTTTCAAGACACACAACCCTCATTTTAACCACTGCCGTGAAACACAACCACATAACAAATAGCCAGTAAATCAGTTTATAACGCATGTAGACTTAGTATTAAGTTTTAATTCTAAAAATTTAAAGTGATATCGAGGTTTTTTTTGTGGATATAAATAAAACCCTTTGATGTAATTTTGATTTTTGTCGAATGAACACTTCCATTTTTTGATCTGTAATATTTTGAGTAAAACACAATCTATTAGGGTCTGATTGCTTATGGGCTGAATGGGCCTAGATCAGGCATGGGCAAACTACGGTTCGTGGGCCACATACGCCCTGTTAAATGTTTTAATCAGGCCCAAAACAAAATTAGAAAAATAAATCATGTTAATGTTTTATTTCCCCTGCAATTCTGATGTTTCCTCACTAGATGGCGTACTATAGATATGTTGGCTTTGTTGTGAAAACAACAACACTGCTCCCGTTAAAATGTGTGTGTTTCCGTGATACGCACATTGTCAAAATAGATTGTCAGAAGATTTAAAACCTACATTTTAAAGATAGTGCGCTAGAAGCGCTTTTTTTTTTAAGCGCTCGGGCGCTTGATTTCAACTTTAGCGCGTTAGATTGCGTGCATGTAGTGGCCCCAATGGCTTTTTGTATCTCACGTACTTATTTACCAAAGCATGCCATCCATCTGCTCCTGTTCCAGCACCTGGGTCAAATGTTAGAACCCAATGTGGCCCATGAATCAAAATGTTTGCCCACCCTTACCCTAGAACATCCAATCATCGAAGTGCCCTGAACAGATATCACGACAGACAAATGCAGAGTCTTGATTATTGTGGAGACCGCATCAATCCCTTGATCGGTGCAACATGTAATGGAGTGGGACCAAATTAGGGCTGCAACTAACGATTATTTTGGTAATCGATTAATCTGTCGATTATTGGGTCGATTATTCGATTAATCGGATAAAGATGACAATTTAATAAATATTAGTTTTTCGGCATATTATAGAATGTAATTGTGTAAAACACAACTCATAACCACATAAACAACACGTTGGGTTTATTACAGTAAGAGCTAATGTTAATCTTTCTGTCAAATAAAGAGGTAGAATATTATCATTTCTAGAAAATAATAAATCTACTTACTGTATACAGTAAAAATAAATCATAAGCAACCATAAAATGTGCTTTAGTAGTGCTGGCTAATAAAAGATCAAATGTAAACTGTTGAATTACATTTGAAAACAAGAAACATTTAACACTTCTGGATTCGCAAATTTAACGTTGTTTAGAAGTATCGTACAAAAAATGGCCCCAGATTAATATGAATAAAAAATATACAAAAAACATTCAAGTTGTGAAGTATTAGTGCAAAAAAAAACAACAATTAAATATCATCTCTACTGTAAAAATAGTAACTTTAATAAATAAAATGACCATCTTTACCACTTATAATATTACAAACACAGATCTACTCCTCGCTAAAGGGGTGCCCAACTAACAGCACTCATTTTTTGCGGGAAAAAATGTGCTTTGCGGTGTAGCGGAGGGGGTCTTGTATCATAGATTGAATTTAGCAATCTTTTTTTTAAACCTCTCGTCTTCCTACTGACAGCGGCCTCATATAGGACATGATCATTTCCAAAATAAGAGACCCTGAGAGAAGCGCTCTGCTGCGGAGTGCAACCGTTTTCCACAGAAAATAGCCCATGTTGGGTTGTTTTTGTTTTTTGCTGATAATAAAAAGTGTATTTAGTGACCTGTAAAATTGTTTTTATTAGAAATAACATCGTGTATCGCTCAGGTTTGCTGTCTCCAGCTTTGAGTCCGACATGTTTTTTTTCCAGATGTTCGTGCAGCGTCATTAAATAAATAAATAAAGGAATTACTCTATTCATCCCTCACCGGGGAAATTTGTTTGCTGCACTCCTTACACCGCAGCAGGCTGCCCTTCAACGGCGCCAATGGTGGGAGAAGCGGGGGTTAGGTGTCTTCTCCAAGGACCCTAGACGTGCTCTCTGTGGGACGCAAACCCGCGACCTTCCGGTCCGCGGGCGAATGCTCTAACCACGCGGGCACCGTCTCCACTATGCTTCTGTGCCAGAATGTGTCTGTTTCGCAAACTTTGCATACTAACGTCTTTTTCAAATTTAGCGGAAAAAGATCCAAACGTTAGATGATTTTGTATGTGTTTTTCTTTCCGCCATCTTGTTGAATCTGCCTGATCACGTGAGGCGGGGTGAAATGAAGGCCAATGATTGGCTGCTATCTTCTTCTCCTCCTATTTTGGTAGCTCGCATCGCCAATTTGCTCTCTACTGCCCCACATGGAGACCAATTTAAGTGCAGTTGACAGTAAAAACTTTTAGACGATTAATCGATTACCAAATTAGTCGACAACTATTTTGATAATCGATTAAATCGATTAACTGTTTCAGCCCTAGACCAAATAGTATGGGCGTAAGTAATGACAATATGGGCCAAAATTAGTTTTTTCAACTTTTGGTTTGACATTAGTTTATTTTTGTCCATGGATCAACAAAGCATTGTGGAAGCCCCTTCTGCCTGACGTTTCAATATTTGTCCGAACTTTTTTTTCCCATTCTGACCCATTTTCCTCTCCCTAAAGTGGACACAAGGCAAACATGTCACTGATCTTACTTTAAGCTTGAGTTTAACCCAGAAATGGTCTGATAACAACGCTCTCCATTCACTCCAAGTGACTTAAGCTTATTTAAACTCAAACATTAACGGATACACTCAGTGTGCTGGGAGTGCCAGAACAATGGTCAGAGATGATTTACTGCAGCACATGCCAGAAACAGGAGGAGTTCATTATGAAGCCACACCTCAGGGTGAAGTCAGCAGGTGAGAAAATAAGAAAGAATCAATCATGGCAAAGCTCTCCGCCAACGGCTGAGTCCACGCAGACATTCCCGGCAGGTGTGAAATACCAGTAGTGACAAATAATTAACAGAGTGAAGACTCAGATGCTTTTTTCTGTGTCTTCTCCTACTTTTATTGCTTTGGATTTCGAAAAGAAGAAATCAATAATCTGTGGTCTGATGTGCATCATTGAATTTTATCCAATTTAGGAACTTTTTTAGTGGGATTCATCAGTTCAGGGGTGTCAAACTCAAACACCCTGTAAGCCTAAATTTATTTTCAGGACAAAGTCGTGGGTTAACATTTATGTTTATAGAAAAACTGCATCTTTTTCTTCTTCTTTTAGCATTTCCCTTCAGGGGTCGCCATCTAACCCTATCTCCTGCATCCTTTCAGTCACACCAACTATCTTCACGTCTTCCTTCCCTGTATCCATGAACCTCCTCTTTGGTCTTCCTCTAGTCCTCTTTCCTGGTGGTTCCAAATCTAGCATCCTTCTGCCGATGTACTCGGTCTCTCTTCTCTGTACATGTCCAAACCATCTCAGCCTTGCCTCTCGGACTTTATCCCCAAAACCTCTAACATGTACTGTTCCTCTGATCCTGTCCATCCTGGTCACTCCCAGAGAGATCCTCAGCATCTTCATTTCTGCTACCTCCATCTCTGCTTCCTGTCTTTTCTTCCGAGCCACAGTCTCTAGACCAGGGGTGTCCAAACTTTTTCACTTGCGGGCCACATTGAGTTCTAACGTTTGACAAGCGTTAGAACCTCTAGATGCCTCTGGATGGCAGCATTTAGAACACGCAGGTAACAGCGCTGCTGCCCAATGTATTACGTGTGTTACGTAATTCTACACGCGGGCCAGGCGCTATTGATTTTATGACGGAGCCTGCGGGCTGAATGAAAATTGACAACAGGCCGCATTTGGCCCCCGGGCCAGACTTTGGACATGTCTGCTCTGGACCAATCAGCATGGCTGGTCTCACCACGGTTTTGTACACTCTCTCTTTCATTTTAGTTGAAACTCTTCTGTCACACATCACACCTGATACTTTTCTCCACCCGTTCCAGCCTGCACATGCTTCTTCACCTCTTTTCCATACTCTCCATTACTCTGGACTGTTGATCCTAGATACTTAAAATCTTCCCCCTTGTTTATCTCTTCTCCCTGTAACCTCACTTTTCCATTTGGATCCCTCTCATTTACACACATGTAATCTGTCTTCATAGAAAATATTGCATAAAAAATATTATTATTTTGTAGACCAGTTTTGCTTCAAAACTGAAAACAATGTCACAAAATTGCCTGGTGCTAGTATTAAGGGGGCGAGGCGTTGGCTCAGTCGGGGGAGGCATTGGTTCAGTGGTAGACTCTGTTTTGTTCTTGGGCAGGGAGAAACTGGTTCAAATCCTAATGAGCTTCCTAAGTGTTACTGTAGCAGACATCTAAACCCCCAGATGCGCCCATTGCGCCCACTGTCTTGGCAGCCTGCTGCGTGCAATGCAGCAAAAATAATTTCCCCATTGGGGGACTAATAAAGGTATTCTTCTTATTATTAATTCGCTATAACAGATGTCAACAAATAAGAAATCATTAACAGGTCCTGCAAACTGACACGCTAAAACACCAAAAAGAGCAATCTGGGATTTGTAATATTACTGCCACGTCATGTAATCCTTTTATATGGCAATGGCCAGCTCCAATTTTGATTTGGAATGGGTTTGGGACCCATATATAATTAAATGTGGGCCACATTTGGCCCGCAGGCCAGAGTTTAGCACCTCTGCTTTGAGCAAACACTGTCATTTGATAGAGTTGTATGAACCAGAGGCATAGTCCATTTTAAGAATTTTTTTAAAGACAGAACAAGTTGAGGAAGAAGGGGAAGACTCGTGCAATCTGGTAGCCATCTGCTAGCCTGCCCATATGCCTGCCCAGGATGCCAGGATGCCTGCCCAGGATACCAACGGCAGCCTGCCAACGACAGCAGACGACTTGCCCAAGGGGTGAAAGACATCAGGATTTATAACAAGAAGATAAAACATATGTTCATAAATCAGGCAGAAGCAAATAAGACCAGGTTGGAGGAATAAGCGGGTATAAGCGGCCGAAATGAGCTTCCTCTGCAAGGGTGGCTGGGCTCTCACTCAGAGATCGGGTGAGGAGCTCTGCCATCCGGGAGGAGCTCAGTGTCGAGCCGCTCCCCCTCCAGGTCGAGAGGAGCCAGATGGGGTGGTTCGGGCATCTGGTCAGGATGCCCCCCCGAGCGCCTCACGGGCGAGGTGTTTCGGGCACGTCCCACCGGGAGGAGACCAAGGGGCAGACCCCGGACCCGCTGGAGAGACTATGTCTCACAGCTGGCCGGGGAACGACTTGGGATCCTTCCGGGTGAGCTGGAGGATGCTGCTGGGGAGAGAGAGGCCTAGGCTGCCCGTTTGAGGCTGTTTCCCCCGCGACCCGACCCTGGAACAAGTGGAAGATGACGGAACGGAACGGGAGGAATAAGGGCAAGCAGCAGAACAAGAAGGAAGAAAAATGTGCCAGAAGGAGGTGGACCCACTAACCTGGCTATTAGGCGGGCAGAAGGTGGTGTACACCGGTAACAGGTCACCACCCTGTCATTGTGTCTCATTTATAGAAAAACTTTCTTTAATTCTATCTTGAATTTTTTTTTTTAGATAATGATCTTGTTAATCTTGTGAACATTCTTTTATTTCGTAATCTCTATGATCTGCGTATTGTTTGTGTTGGCCATGTCTGCTTCTGTTTGGCTACCATTTGGCAACCTCTGAACAAATATGTTAGTTTTTCCCAGGTTGATGATCAGCCTCCTTTTAAGCAAACACATTGAGGAACCTGATAGCCGAAAAATTCTTGTGTCATCTGCATGTTCAGACACACGACTGCGGACAGACTGCTTTGGAAGAAAGTCAATGATTTCATTTCACATTTTTCAGTTGCTTTTGTTGCATCACTCCCATTAGAGTGTGCCAGAAACTTGTTTTGTTTGTCCCACTCAACCGGTCTTCAGGCTTCTTTAGAGTTTTGGTTTCATTTTCGACTGAAATGTTGTGATCTCTACAAGAGGAGAGCTTTTTACTGTATTTAATACTAGGACTACCAGAATTCTAGAACTACTAGAACTCCCACGGCTGTCAATTTGACGACTAGCGCCATGGCGATGACGTCATACACGGAAGTGCCTCAGTGACTGAGAAACGTCTTTTCAAATCCTTTTTTGGGTTTGATTTTTATGATGTAGGCCACTAGATGGGGTGTAGAGTTTGCCTGAGTGGCACCACAACGGTTACTAGGCAACAGTGGCGCGCTAAGGTCAGGCGCGTGAAAAAGTTGCAAAGTATTAAATAGAGGCGTCAAAATGACAGGTGTGGGAGTTTGAGGTAAAATGATTTAGAACTCGTTTTTAGTGTTTTATTTCAGTTTGATTACAATGTAGGACCAATATACAAAATAAGCCCAGGAACGTCAAAGATCAACGTAGCTACGTAATTGGACGTCAACTTCTGAACATCGTCAAATTGACGGCTTTGGTAGTTCTAGTGGTAAATCCTCTTATTTGTTATGTTTCCTGTGACCTCTCTTTTCTTATCCGAATTGTGTTTTTGTCTGGCCTCTCCGACATTTTTCCAAAACTTCTAACATCTGCTGTTCGTCTGATGTTTTCATTCGTAAACTTGTCCATCCCGGACACTCCCCAAGAGAATCTTAGCACCTTCATTTCTGCTACCTCCAAATCTGCCACCTGCCTTTTTCTTCACATGGCTGCTCTCATCACATCTTTTCCGTGTCTGAAACTCTTCTACCACATTCCATTTCAGTCTGCCTGCACATGCTTCTTTACCTTTTTTTCCCATTCTTTGTTGCTCTACACCAAGGGTGTCAAAATCCGGACCTGGAGGACCAGTGTCCTGAGGGTTTTCATTGTGTCCTTGAGATAATGCACATAAAGTGAAATCAACAGCCAATAAAATTTGGCATATTGACTCAAAAATTTGGACCATGTGTGTAAATGCAAGAACACATGAAAAACCTTTCAGATACCGGTCGTCCAGGACTAGAGTTTGACACCCCTGCGCGAGAGTGTTTGACCCCATGCACCAAATGGCCCCCAATAAGGTTGTGCTAAATGTTTTCTCTGCAGTGTCAATGGAACTGGCTTAAAATTGTTTGGATTGCATTAGAATGAAATTTCGAACAATAGATGATGCAAACTTGCAAAAACGAGACGTCAAAACTGGAAGTCGCCATTTGCGGTATAACTTCTATAGAAAGAGCACTAAATCCTTAAATTTTGGCCAAGTCAATGTGTTAGTTATGAATAAAAGACCGACTTTGTATGATAACATATTCTTAGGCCTACACATGTTGCTTTGCTTTGCGTCCCAAATTGGTGCCAAGTCGGCTGGCTCGGCCACTTCTTCTTTTCTTCAAACTGTCATCTAAATAATGATGCAACACAAAAATAAATCAGCATGCCACTTTTATTTGTGCACAATAACTCACAGACATGTTGTCATTATGCAGACGCAAACAAGACTAACAGTAACCCACAGATCTTGGCTGAATATCGCTGCAACAACTGGCTTGTTGGTACGAAGCCAAAGTTCTTTTTTGCACATGGTAGCGTGCTACTGGCAGCAGAAACTCTTCAAAAATCTGACTCCAACTGTGCATCAAGATCACTTCTAAAGATCTAAGCTTTCTAAAGAGCAATCAGCGGCTAAATGAGGTGTTGCTATGGTTTGTTGTTGGCAAGGAGCGTTTGAAATGGAAAGAACATTTGATTTTTAGCCAAGGTCGGTCGTATTGTTCATTGGCTATTTGTGTTAGGCATTTTTATAAGTGATTCTTTTGCCCAATTTTGCCCAAAAGAGGGAAGTGACTAAGAGATGTGGGGATCCAGATTATAAAGTATTCATTAGTCCAACGGCAGAAGGGAAGAAGCTGTTTTTGTGGCGGGACATTCTGGTTTGAATGGACCGGAGCCTCCTGCCCGAGGGGAGTCGCTCAAAAAGTCCATGTCCAGGGTGGGAAGGGTCAGCTGCTATCCGACCTGCACGCCCCCGAGTCCTGGAGACGTACAGGTCTTCAAGAGATGGAAGGCTGCAGCCGATCACCTTCTCTGCGGAGCGCACAATGCGCTGCAGTCTATGTTTGTCCCTGGCTGTGGCTCCAGTGTACTACACGGTGATGGAGGAGGTGAGGACAGACTCGATGATGGCTGTGTAAAACTGCACCAACATCTGGGCGGGCAGCTTGGCTTTCTTCAGCTGCCGGCAGAAAGTACATCCTCTGCTGGGCCTCTTTGATCAGGGAGCTGATGGACGGCTCCCACTTTAGGTCCTGTGTGATGGTAGTGCCGAGGAAGTGGAAAGAGTCTACAGTGGTGATGGGGGAGTCTGTCAGTGTAAGTGGTGGAATGGAGTTATATCATGGGGTGCTGATCAGGGAGCTGATGAACGGCTCCCACTTTAGGTCCTGTGTGATGGTAGTGCCGAGGAAGCGGAAAGAGTCTACAGTGGTGATGGGGGAGTCTGTCAGTGCAAGGGGGGAAACGAGGGCTGTGACTTTCCTAAAGTCCACGATCGTCTCTACTGTCTTCTGAGCGTTGAGCTCCAGGCTGTTGTTGCTGCACCAGGACACCAGCCGGTCTACCTCCATCCTGTAGGCCGACTCATCACCATCAGAGATGAGCCCGATGAGGGTGGTGTCATCTGCAAACTTGATCAGTTTGACAGAGTCATGGCTGGAAGTGCAGGAGTTGGTGTACAGGGAGAAGAGCAGGGGGGAGAGGACACAGCCCTGTGGAGATCACATTGGACGGTGGTGGCTGTTGATTGGATGACTGGACTGATTAGGCTCAACGGGATCCATTTACTCCCTGCCATAAAAGATCCATTTTCACCTCCAATCTTTGTCAGTTTTTCAATAACTCATATGAAACCACTCAGCCCTGGTCCTTCCAGTTTGCCTTGCCACCCAGTTCCACCTGGATCATCTCCACTTCAATGTGAATGCCTTGTGATATTAAAATAAACTGTTTGTCTTTGAGTCCACCCGCGCTCGAGTCGTCTTCATCAATACCCAAAAGAATACAACTGAATTAAGAAAACTGCTTACACCTCTAGACACTAAACCAGGGGTGGGCGAACTTTTTGGTTTGCGGGCTACATTGATTTCTAACATTTGACAAGGGCCGGAACAGGAGCAGATGGATGGCATGCTTTGGTAACCACTAGATTAGACCGATAGAATGATGCGCTAGATTTTAAACAACGGCGCTAAATGTTACGTCAAGAGCGTTAAGTTTAAAATATAGCGGCGCTAGGTCTGAAACCTAAGCGCTTGATGTAACATTTTGCTTGTTTTAACATCTAAACGCCTGTTTACATGCGTGTATTGGCTTTCCATATCTGTGCACACTGTTTGTTTTGACAAATCGCGCTTCACGGAGGCACACACATTTTAATGGGAG
The DNA here is from genome assembly GCA_902685375.1 of Neostethus bicornis. Lineage (NCBI taxonomy): Eukaryota > Metazoa > Chordata > Actinopteri > Atheriniformes > Phallostethidae > Neostethus > Neostethus bicornis. The sequence goes on from LR738552.1 coordinate 22,663,205, forward strand.
CAGTATTGTATCTTATCTATAACATCAGAATTGCAGGAGAAATAAAACATTACCAAGGTTTATTTATTCATTTTTTTCAAGTTCGGCGGGCTGGACTCATCCGTTTAACGGGTCGGATGTGGCCCGCGGGCCGTAGTTTGCCCATGCCTGCTCTAAACAGCAGGGTGTCTACACAATTAATACAGGAGAGAATTTACAAAAGCTGTCTTGGAAAATAATGTTTAATACATTGTGGAAAATTATGAAAAAATTTGGTGTTTGGACAAAGTTTCATATCAAAACATTTTGGCTGAATTTGGTAGATTTTACTTTGATAATCGAATCGCAACGTCACAAAATTTTGGAGGGACTGATTGGTCTTAATTTATATAGAAATTAATACAAAATAATAAAGGTGCAGACAAAATATTTTAATGTTAAATTAATTTATTTTAATATACTTTATTGATCCCTCACCGGCATTTTATGTGCTGCTTTTCACCGCAGCAGGCTGCCCCCTACGGCGGTGCCAATGGTGGGAGAAATGAGGAGTTAGGTGTCTTCTCCAAGGACCCTAGGCATGAATTCAGTCGGATGCGAACCTGTGAACTTCCGGTTGACTTCCAGTTCACAGGTGAACGCTCCAACCACTGTGCCACCATCTCCCCGAATGAGAGGACAGATGTTGCTAAAATTGTGATTTTTTTTGTCTCTCAGGTCTATTTTTGCTCGGCCAGGGCATGTAGTTGTTTTTTTTTTTTTTTTTTTTTAATCTTTATTTTGAATACATTTCTCCCGGTGTTGAGGACCCAAAGTTAATAAGGGAGGATGGTGCTGGTAGCCAATTTCCGAGGCATGCCTTGAACTGATGACCTGATGTTTAAAAGAAACATCGACACGTCAGAAAGACAGTGAAATGAAAACGGGGTTGTTGCTAGATTGTATTTGGGAAAGTGTGGGAGATTTCTGGAAAATCTTTTGGCAACAAGTTAGAAAAATTTAATAGCGTCAGCAGAGTTGTAAATAATTTAGAGTTGTTTTAAGTTTTCCGGGTTAAGGAATTGACTAAATAAATTACAGAAACAATGACTTGAAAAACTTGCTTCGCTATATTTAATCTTTTTCTTTGGTAAGATTGAGCTAAATATAGAAAAAAAAATAGTAAAAAATTAGATAAAAATTTGACCTAAAAACATGCAACCAATAAGTGTCCAGTTTAGGGTGTACCCTTCCCCCCATCTGTTTTTAGCCAGAACAGACTACTAATGATTCCGGGTCTTATTTACAAATGGTTTGACAGAGTCATGGCTGGAGGTGCAGCAGTTGGTGTACAGTATATGTACAATGTCAAAAATTAAAGTCAGAAAGGCCAGACCAAGATGGTTTGGACAGAGTACATAGGAAGAAGGATGCTGGATTTGAAACCACCAGGAAAGAGGACTAGAGGAAGACCAAAGAGAGGGTTCATGGACACAGTGAAGGAAGACATGAAGACAGTTGGTGTGACCGAAGAGGATACAACAAATAGGGTTAGATGGAAGAAACTGACTTGCTGTGACGCCCCCTAAAAGGAAATGCCGAAAGAAGAAGTCAATCACTGCATTTAAAGTCAATTTCAAACTGTTTGCTGGTGCGCTTTTAAGTCTGCACACTATTTCGGATCCTACACTTAAGAGAATTCCTGCCTTCAGACCCTCTTTTTCTTGAGTAACCCAGCGTAGGAAAAAGAAGAAACATGAGCGGAGATCTTATTCCATAAAACAGAGGCTTGGTGTCTAAAGGCTCTACCTCCAACTTCACTTTTAGAAATCCAAGGAACTACCAACAGTGCTGCATTTTGTGCAGAGGTGTCATTAGCGAAGTAGAACTACTTCGTTAAGTAGAAAATCTTGTTATCTTTACTTTAACAAAGTAATTATTTTTTGTCTACTTTTTATCTGTACTTTTACTTTGTTATTTTTATAAAAAGTAATCGCTACGTTCGTCATTTTGTCACCGTTAAAAATAAAGAAAAAAGTCAATAAAAAACAATCCGGATCAATTGCGCCATTTGATTTGAATGTGGTTGGATGAGGTGAGCTAACGCAATCACAATACGACTTCCTCTTGCCTCATCACTTCAACACATGACACACAGCACACGCTCATGCAAGCACACATACCCTCTTCCCCTGCTGTGTTCCAGGTGTCAGGCAGGGAGGGACACCTATGTGGCACTCCCAACCTTAGAAACCTGTGAAAGACTATTCAGTATTGCCTCAAAGAACTTTGAAAACTACCTGCCTTCAAGGCTTAAAAAAGCCTTTTGGTATTTTTTTTTTACATTGAGTGTGTTTGTGTCTTGAAGTTGGTTAAATTAGGTGATGAAGAGTGAAGCTTGGTTGCTGAAGGAACGTTACGTAATGCCCTGCTTATGATAATACATTTGATTGTGTTCATTAATCGATATCCAATAAAGATTATTAAGAAATAAGTAGCTTACTTTTTACTTCTACTTGAGTAAAAACTTCAGTTGATACTTCTACTTTTACTAAAGTAGTTTTTTATCTCGGTATTTATACTTCTACTTGAGTAGAAAATATTGGTACTTTTAACACCTCTGATTTTGTGAGTAAAGTGCTCTGTTTGGATGGAAAAAGTCCGTCTATTCATTCATTTATACATTGCATTCATCCATTAATCCAGTTGGTGAACCAGTCCTACTTCTCACCATCATTGAGCGGAAGGTCTTTATTTTGGCTCACGGACAGAAAACCAAATTAAAGCTATAATTTTTTTAAAATAAGTCTCATTAAAACTGTAAGTTTTCTTGCTTCGTTTCATGTCTCCAGGATTTAAAGCTGTGCGTCACTGTCAGGTTTCAGCGATTGCATTTTAATGTGTAAACATAATTTTGATCGACAGCTAAAGATGTCACATTGCTTCTCTCATCATTTTATCACTTTCATCTGTGGGAGTCTCAAACGCCTCAAATTTGAGCTGATGGTGGCGATGAGTCAGAAATAGTTGGCAAAGGAATCATAATTCAGAGAAGCTGGCAAGTTGGGAATTAAGATGAAGGCAGATCCATGACACAAAGCAGGAATGTACCGAAAAGTTTAAACTAACACTTAACAACAACTGGAGGTAAAATTCGAGCAAAAAACCTGCGTGAGAAGATAAACTTCTCCCTCTGACTGAGTCAAAGCTGTCAACAAATAACAGAAGACTCCTATTTGGAAGCCGGATGGAAAACAAAACATGTAGTAATGTGCGAAAAGATGAGTCGATGCCAAAGCATTGAAAAATACGTCTTTGACTTCCCTATAAATTTGTAACTTTAACTTTTGGTTGGGGAAATTAGCGCCTCCAAATCTGAGACCATGGTCCTTGCCCGGAAAAGGGTGGAATGCCCCCTGCGGGTCAGGAACAGGGTCCTGCCCCAAGTGGAGGAGTTTAAGTATCTCGGGGTCTTGTTCACGAGTGGAGGAAGGATGGAGCGGGAGATCGACAGGCGGATCGGTGCGGCGTCAGCAATAACTAGGACGCTGCATCGGTCCGTCGTGGTAAAGAGAGAGCTGAGCCGAAAAGCAAAGCTCTCAATTTACAAGTCGACCTACGTTCCAACCCTCACCTATGGTCACCAGCTGTGGGTGGTGACCGAAAGAATGAGATCGTGGGTACAAGCGGCCGAAATGAGCTCACATTGAATCGACTCATTGGCATTAAGCCTGTATTTGAATTGGGATATGAAGTGATCTAAATCGACCCCATGTCTGTGGAACGTCAAGCAATGCAGTCTTGCCTAAATGGCGACAATCGACCGTAAAGCACTCGATGAAAGGCTCTTGAAGTCTGTTAGGCAATACATCACAAATATAATTCTGACACATTGGCGACAAATCGCCTATGCGTATGCAATGAGAACGTGCGCGCCTTTTGTATAAATAGTGGGTACTTTCCTTCATACATAGAAGAAAATGCGTAAAAAAGAAACACTACTTTCGGCTATAAATGGAGGTTCAGTCCGATAAAACGTCTTCCTGGTGGCATCCTGAACTTCAGAGCACACCAGATCTACACACCAAAGAATTTGGATTTTCATGCAGGCAGCCACTTTTTATAGGCACTAGAAATGAGGTTGATTGTCAGGAGACAATAGGGCGTTCTACAAATCCATTTGCAATAAATTGCCAGGTGATAAGAGACACGTCACCGACTAGACGATGACGTGTCCCTGATCACTCAAAATCGGTCACTCAATAGAATATTTTCTCCTGAATATCTACAGATTATTGCATTCATCCGATAACTATCACCACATACTCATTTGTCTGGTGCTTATCCGTATGAAATTCGGATAAATCAGGATGAAATCCATCTACTCATCCCCATCCATCTGTATTTTCATTAAAGGTGTGGATCTTTGGAATAATTGTGATGATGAACTTAAATTATGTTTAAATCTTTTCTGTTTAAAAAAGAAATTTAAGTTATTATTACTTAAAAATATGCAAGTCTTGATGGTTAAATTCAAGCTTATATATAATGTAAACAATTATAGTAACAATTGTATTACTTTTTGTACTTGTATTACTTTTTGTACTTGTATTACTTTTTGTACTTGTATTACTTTTTGTACTTGTATTACTTTTTGTACTTGTATTACTTTTTCATTTGATGTTCTAATTTTCATTTTATGTATTATGATTGATTTCTGAATATTTACATATATGTTTTATGATTGATTTCCAAGTATTTACTTATGTGTTTTTTTGCTTTTATGACGATTTAAAAAAAAAAGAAAAAAAGGGTCGGCGAAATAAGCGTTTGCTTCAGCCGATACCTTTTCGGTCCTTTGCTAAAATATAATTATTTTTATTTCTTTCACTAATGTGAAATTACACTGTGACCGAAATAAATAAATAAATAATAATAATAATAAAAAAAATCCAGGGCATCGCTGGGCTGAGGAGTCTCCCTTGTTTCCATCAGGATGAAGAACATCTATTGACTTCTTTAGATATTTAACTGTAGAGTAGAATAAGCTAATATTTAAACAATAATCTTTGACACATTGGTTGCTCGTCCCGGGGGAGGGATCTCTCTTTCATGTGGATCCCCACGAGGTTTCTTATTTTTTTTACCCACTGATGGGTTTTTTAGGAGTTTTTCCTCACCGAGAAGGAGAGTCTAAGTGCATAAATGTGCTAGTCTTGTTTAGTTAGCATTTGTTAGTTATTTTTCTTGCTGTGTATTTTATGTTCATACATTCCTCTTTTTCTTGTGAAGCCCACTGAGATGGAAATTCTGTGATTTTGGGCTATGCAAATAAAATTAAATTGAATTGAATCCGTAGGTAATCAATCGACAATCTTTCCGTCTTGGAGTAGATTTCAGAAAATCGCAGTGACGTGCACAAAATTTTAAGTCAGGCTAACAATGATGCGATCTGCCGCAAAGGCGCAAAAAAATGAGGCGCAGGACGCTTGATGAGTGAAATGGATGTCCGAGCTTTGCTCGAATTAGCCAATATTCACCGAATCGACCTATCACTTTTTTTATGTGAGTAAGGCTTTAATCGGTTAATCAATAGCCGGTGCCGAGCAACGAGGTGCTTGTTTTAGACGGGGGTGGAAGTCGCCACCCTCATCTCATCCCTTATGTTTTGCTTGTTTAAACTCTGATTATTAATTGCTTCTCCTTAATGTTTGCACTTACGTCTTAAATTTTCTCTTGCTAAATAAGCGCTGGTTCCTTTCACTTATTCGTAAAGTCATCTTTTGTCTTATCCACGTCTGCTCAGGATTCAAACCCTCCCACTTTTTCACAAAAAATGTTTAAATATAGAGCGATAAAAACGATCCGTGAACTTCGATAAAAACAAGACATTTTCCAGCTTCACTGGGAGTGGTGAACGAATCCTGGCTGGTTCTACCTTTTTTTGACACTATCCGGTTTTCCTTCAAAAGTCGTTAGAAGAGCAAAGCCTTCATAATAAAATTGCCAGCAAAATTAGTTTTTTGGCTGAAACTCTTCTATCACACATCACACCTGATACTTTCCTCCACCCGTTCCAGCCTGCTTGAACACGCTTCTTCACCTCTTTTCCACACTCTCCATTGCTCTGGACTGTTGATCCTAAGTACTTAAAATCTTCCACCTTCTTTATCTCTTCTTCCTGTAACCTCACTTTTCCCTCTCATTCACACACATGTACTCTGTCTTACTCTGACTAATCTCCATTCCTCTTCTTTCTAGTGCAAACAACAAAATAATGTTTACATTTATTGAGCAGTTTGCTTGCTGACCATCCAATCAGCAGATTTGATTAGGATGACATCACTGCGGGCTTGCTTGAAGGTCGTGGCAACACAGAAACCAGATTGATTCAGGCAAAAGTTTCCTTTTGAAGGCCTCCAGGCAGATTTTTTCCACTCTGCCCGGCAACAAATAATGGCTGAAACGTGATTGGTTAAAACTTTAACTAGAAAACATATGTTTGAAAGCAGCGCAACTATCAGATAAACAGTATGATTACTTTTATTTCACAAGTAATCACATCCAGAGTTTAATTTAAATGTATTTTAGGGCACCAAAGACGGTCCTGAAAGTTCATTCAGGGGCTTTGATAAAAAAAAAGCCACATTCATGTGCCATCGGTGAGGCACTGACTATCAGTGGTGGATGAAGTACTCACTTTTTGTACTTAAGTAAAAGTACCAATAAAAAAATCTACTTAAGTAAAAGTACAAAAGTAATTGGTGTAAATTGTACTTTTTAAGTAAAAAGTAAAAGTATTCTATCATAATTCAAATGTTATTTTTTGTGCTATAGGGTGTCACCATGGTAACCAGGATAAATACTCTGCAGGGGTGTGACCCCCCCCCTCTCCCGCCTCTTTTGGTCCACAAAAAAAAAATAAATAAAAAAATAAAAGGAAAGGGGACGAGTCAAGCTATCCCCTAGAAGGGCCAGTGAATGGGCCGCCTAAATGGAGGAAAATAACACCCCCAGTCACTATATATTGGCTTTGTCAAAGCCCCACCCCCCTTTGGAAAATTCTAGATCCGCCCCTGCTCTGTGTAATGATGGCTCAACTTTTTATTTAGAAGTAAACACAACAAACAACGATCTTCTGACTCTTTTTAATTTGTACTATATTTAATGTTTGGTTTCTGGTGCTGAATAAATGCGGAAAATGTTTCTCGATTCATGACTTCTTCTCCCGATCAACTGCTTCTTTTGATTTTGGTGATGCGGCTTCAAGATGCGATAAAAAAAAACAACCTGTGTATTTTTCAAATTCCTGAACGAAAATGTAACAAAAAATGTAAAACACACTTTTAAAAAGTAGCGAAGTAAAAGTACAGATATTTGCTCTAAAAATGTAGTGAAGTAAAAGTAAAAGTACCGGTCTTAAATTTTACTTCAGTAAAGTACAGATACACAATTTTTTTACTTAAGTACAGTAACGAAGTACATTTACTTCGTTACGTTCCACCACTGCTGACTATGCACACTCAAGCCAACTTTCCTCAGGTTAGAAAAAGAGAAAACGTTTCTCAAAGATTAAGTCTGCGCTTCTTGTCAGCTCAGAAACCCCCGCTTGCTGTCAAACAGTCAACCGAATCCTCATGTGCAATTTATTTGATACGTGTGTGTGTATGTGTGTGTGAGTGTGTGAGAAGGAGCGAAACAAAAGTGTGATTAGTTCAACACCCGTACACAGCTTGCAAGAACCTCCAATCTGATAATAGCCCCGGCTTAAAGAGGACGTAAATCAATTCTGGGGAAGCTTGCACCACATTAAAAGCATGTCATCCACGAGGTAATTGCATCTGTATGTGCATCGAGGGCTGGCTCTGAAGAAGCCACATCAAGAGGGGTCATTACGCTGAGGCCATTTGCTGTCAGTGCTGTAATTCATATGGGCTAATATATGGGAAAAAAAAAAAGTTCTTTAAAGGCGGCATCATTATCTCACAGTGGATGGGAGCTCACCATGTGTTGGAAAGAAACACAAATAACCCTAAAAAAACCAACTAAAAGTTGTTCGGCAACAAAAACAGAATGAGCGATTTATTTAAAAAAGAAAACATGGTATTGCAATAAAATAAAATAAAAAAAACATTTGAAAGTTTTGAAGGGATTTTCTGAGTGGTGAGCTCATTTAGATTTTCATAACAAACAGCCCCAATGCGTTTCAAGAGACGTCTGGAGACCGACGAGATCAGTTATTGGAGATTTCGGAGACTAACGTCGTCCCCGATTGCAATTGTGCACTGCTCGCAAATTAATAGCGCACAAGAAAACAGCAATAACTAGGACGCTGCATCGGTCCGTTGTGGTAGAGAGCTGAGCCGAAAAGCAAAGCTCTCGATTTACAAGTCGATCTACGTTCCTACCCTCACCATGGTCACCAGCTGTGGGTGGTGACCGAAAGAATGAGATCACGGATACAAGCGGCCAAAATGAGCTTCCTCCGCAGGGTGGCTGGGCTCTCATTCGGAGATCGGGTGAGGAGCTCTGCCATCCGGGAGGAGCTCGGTGTCGAGCCGCTCCTCCTCCAGGTCGAGAGGAGCCAGATGGGGTGGTTCGGGCATCTGGTCGGGATGCCCCCCGAGCACCTCTCGGGCGGGGTGTTTCGGGCACGTCCCACCGAGAGGAGACCAAGGGGCAGACCCCGGACCCGCTGGAGAGACTATGTCTCACAGCTGGCCGGGGAACGACTTGGGATCCTTCCAGGTGAGCTAGAGGATGCAGCCGGGGAGAGAGAGGCCTGGGCTTCCCGCTTGAAGCTGTTGCCCCCGCGACCCGACCCCGGAACAAGCGGAAGATGACGGACCGGAACGGAACAAGAAAACTTATGCGGCGCACAAAATAAAACCCAATTTAAAGTATAAATGGTAAAATGAGACAGAGCTCCGGAGTTTATCTCTTTCTTCTTTCTTTCTGAAACAAATTGCTTCAAACTGCTGCTTCGGAGTTTAGCTCGTCATTGCTGATGACGTCACAATGTGACGTCACATTTTTGCTCCGCCCTTTTCTGCTCAGGAAGGGGGCGGAGAGAGATAGCCTTTCACATAAAAATGATAGGGAACATTCCTCATGTCCCAAATCTATCGTACAAGACCTTGTCTTTATTTTGTTGAGAATAGAACCCTTTTAGGTTGCAAGGTGGTGCAGTGGTTGACACAGTGGCTTCCCAGCAAGAAGGTCGGGGTTTGAATCACGAGTGGGGACGAGATTTGGAACATTGGCCTTTCTGTGTGGAGTTTGCATGTTCTACCCATATATGCGTGTGTTTCCCCCGGGTACTCCCGTTTCCTCCCACCCTTTCCATTCCGTTCCGTTCAGTTCCGACATCTCCCGCTTGTTCCAGGGCTGGGTCACGGGGGGCATTCCAACCAGATGCCCGTACCACCCCATCTGTCTCCTCTTAACCTGGAGGAGGAGCGGCTCGACACCGAGCTCCTCCCAGATGGCAGAGCTCCTCCGCCGATTTCTAAGTGAGAGCCCAGCCACCCTCCGGGGTAAACTCATTTCGCTTTTGCGAAAGCTCGGATAACAGTACCAGTAGACACGTTAGTCCAAGCATCTACAATCCATTGGCAAACTGTAGCGTAACTCGCCCAGCGCTGCCTTCCACCCTTCCACGGCTCGATTCCCATGTTCCTCCGCGTAGCTGATTGCCTTCAGCTTAAACTGAGCGTCATAAGCGTGTCTCTTTGCCATTTTCAGGGTTAAAACAGCAATGTTGTTCATACAGCACATACCTTTTTTATACACAATCCACGCCCACACTTCACTCTTTAACGTTCTCATGCCTTTTCTTTCAGGTCCGCCTCGCCTCACGGGCACCGCTTTTTCTTTTAGGTCCGACTTTTCTCACACACAAGGCGCACCGCACGAAAGGGCGCACTGCTTATTTTGAAGAAAATCTAAGACGTTTATACGTACCTTATAGTGAAATTACGGTAAACGGAGACCTTCCTGTACATCTCAATGAATCATACTGATCAACAGTTTTTAATGAGTCGACTCATCTGTTCATCGATAATAACACGGTTATAAATTTCAATCAGTTTTAAGTCAGTGGACGTCTTATGAATAAGGATTAGGATTTAAAAAAAAATAGGAATGTCTATAGGTATGCATCTGGTCAGGCAGGTAGACTGGCATGAGTCTGTGCACCAGGGATCGGTGGTAAACCTCTTTTCTGACTGTTTCTTAATGCATTCTTCACATCTGACAGCTCATTAATCTCCAGCCGCTCAGACGATGCAGCTTCTACCAAATAAGCCGGAGAGAAGGGAGAAAATAGCTTTGCTGTTACCTGAACAAGTCGGGATTGGATGGAGTCTTTTTTCTGATCAGATAAGAGAGGAGAGAAAAAAATGAATCATTTTAAACAGTTTTCAGTTCTTCACATGACCAGATAAGAGCGGTGATAACAACTATAGTCATTTGAGTTTGACAGTTACTCAATAATCTTATTGTCATGTTACCCTTTCTTCCTTCCCTCATGTTCTGTCCTTTGCCCTGGTTCCTCTCTTCACCACGTCAGTGTCAGGAGAGTAGTCTGTTCCCCCTCTGTGTCCTGTTTCCCCCCTCCCTCTCGTCTGTGTGTGTGCAACAAGTCACACCTGAAACTAATCTACTCATCTGCTGGAGCATAAATGGAACAGTTTTTGACACACTCATTGCCAGATCATTGTTTACCACGCTTGACCTGTTATCCAGTTTTTGGCTCCAGCTTCTACATTGTAGTTTATCTGTTTTGTCTTCTTTATTGGGACTTTTTATCCATCTAATAAATCTGCTTGTGATTTTTTCATCTGAACTTGTCTGTTGTGTCAAGGGTATATTTTTGGCCTCAGCTCAACATCATGACAGTCAGAGGTCTCATGTTTGAAGACTTGGTTAAATTTTCAGCTGAGCAAGCATTTTTGCTTGACTTGGCACTTTCCTTATGCCAGTCAAATGTAGAGTTTATGGCCTCAGGGAGCGTTGGCTCAGTGGTAGAGTATCTGTCTTTTGACCGGGAAAACCTGGTTGGGCCCAAGAAATCCCTTGAACCAGAGGAGCTCCGTTCCGTTCCGTCATCTTCCGCTTGTTCCGGGGTCGGGTCTCGGGGGCAACAGCCTCAAAAGGGCAGCCCAGGCCTCTCTCTCCCTGGCTGCATCCTCTAGCTCACCCGGAAGAATCCCAAGTCGCTCCCCGGCCAGCTGTGAGACATAGTCTCTCCAGCGGGTCCGGGGTCTGCCCCTTGGTCTCCTCTCGGTGGGACGTGCCCAAAACACCTCGCCCGCGAGGCGCTCGGGAAGCATCCTGACCAGATGCCCGAACCACCCCATCTGGCTCCTCTCGACCTGGAGGAGGAGCGGCTCGACACCGAGCTCCTCCCGGATAGCAGAGCTCCCCCCCCATCTCTGAGTGAGAGCCCAGCCACCCTGCGGAGGAAGCTCATTTCGGCCGCTTGTACCCGCGATCTCATTCTTTCGGTCACCACCCACAGCTGGTGACCATAGGTGAGAGTTGGAACGTAGATCGACTTGTAAATCGAGAGCTTTGCTTTTCGGCTCAGCTCTCTCTTTACCATGACGGACCGATGCAGCGTCCTAGTTATTGCTGATGCCGCACTGATCCGCCTGTCAAATTCACGCTCCATCCTTCCCCCACTCGTGATCAAGACCCCGAGATACTTAAACTCCTACACTTGGGGCAGGACCCTGTCCCTGACCTCTAGGGGGCATTCCACACTTTTCCTTTTTCAATGAAATCCATCTGAAAATGGATTTTTTTAGGTTGCTTTAATTGGGAGTTTCAGGTGAAACAGGGCTCACATGGAGCTTTCGTAGAGCATGGCTGTACAGACACGACAGATGAGAGGACTCAGGTATTTGTTTGGGGTGCATCCTAATTGCCTCTCCCCAAATGGAACCAGAGAAAGACTCGGGTCACGCTTGAGAATTCTGCTAATCACCTCATAGCTTTCCTGAAAGCAAAAGAAAAAAAGAAGTCCGAATATTTTTACTTGGGTTGCTGACCCTGCAAACTGATCTGGGATAAACAAAGTACGATGGTACAGAACAGCGCATGGTGCCACTGCTAATAATGTAACCAACAAATCGTTGCTGTGTTTTCTAAACAACCACACACAAAATTAACACAAAAAAATTCCCCCCGTCCGAAATGGTTTATTGTCTGTTTTTGTTTTACGACAGAGACATTTTTTCTTCGTTTAAAGAAAACTCTGTCGTGACTCATGTAATTATTTAAACACTGCACAGCTAACATGTTGTTACACGGTGATTTAATGAAGTCTGTCTTTTACAGTTAATTCATCTCTGTTTGGTTGAAGTTTTACAGCCTATTGTTAGGGAGTGTGGCCTTTATGGTTTATTAAAGTTCGCTTGTTTAATGAGAGCAGACGGCAAAAGGAATGAAATATGAGGCCGAAAAAAGTCATCGTCCCGGATCCTTCTTTTAGAATCTACACGTATTAAAAAAAAAAATAAATGAATTACTCTATTCACCCCTCACCGGGGAAATTTGTTTGCTGCACTCCTTACACCGCAGCAGGCTGCCCTTCAACGGCGCGAGAAGTGGGGGTTAGGTGTCTTCTCCAAGGACCCTAGACGTGCTCTCCATGGGACGCGAACCCGCGACCTTCCGGTCCGCGGCCGAACACTCTAACGCGGCCACCGTCTCCCTCTGTATTATGCGTGTGTTTTAATATTTCTGCTTCGATGAATCTTGAAGTTAAAAAACTTTAAGATTTTTTGGCCCATATTTAACCATGTTTTTAAACATGCCTATTATGTTGTTTATTCTTCTTCTTAACCGTTCATACCAAACGCGGATCGCGGGGGAGTGCCATCGTCTATCCCAGCTCATTTAAGGCAAGAGGCAAAGTCAGAGATGCCAAGTTTTTGCTTCGCAAAGTTGGAGATTTTGGGGTGTGGAGGGGATTTCCAAAATGAGGAGGAGCTTGGCGTCACCTCCGCCAAATGGACAACACCCACCATGATAGTTGGTGTAAAACAAACCATTCAAAACATGACAAAGTAGCTGGAAAATTGTGCGTCTTATGTGTGTTACCACCTAGCGTTGTGTATCAGTACAAAGAGAAATTACCACCAGTAATACACCCCGAACTGCTTGTTCACACTTTGTTTTGCGGCTCACGTGCTTAAGCTGTCACAGTACCAAAGTTCCCAGATCGCTACTTGCGGCTTTCAGATGCAGCAGCAGGAGATGCCATGTGCTTGGAATGCAGAGTGTTCACCATTTTTATTGGCCTAAGCGGGTAAGCGTGAGAATGGTCCTATTTGCGGATTTCTCCCACCAATGCGGGAGACTTAGAATGTCAGCCAATTACACCCATAACAGGTTGCCAGTGTGCCGCCCTGCTATGTTGTTTAAATTAAAACATTATCTACTTAATACCGATGAGTAAGACCACCTCATCGTTAGCTAGATGGATTAAAATAATGAAAACGAAGGGCTAATAAGCGTATTTAACTATCATTACTTTTCAGCTGTCTTTCTCCAGTAATCCAAATGATTCGGTTATCACCCCCGTGCAGGAGTACGAAGGTATGAAGAGACGAGTGTGTTCTAGTTTTCAGCCAACCCCCTGCTTCTGTGTCAGTGCCTAGAGTCACAGGGTTTGGCAGGCCCTCTCTGTGTAATGATGGCAATTAATTTATATTAAACAAGCCCCGTATTATTGTTAAACTGTGAGAGTGGCGTCTAGAAGCTTAACACGCTCCACTGGGCAGGAAGCTGAGGAAGACAAATTAAAAGCCCGTCACCTCGATGGTCACTGCTGGAGCTGTCACCGCCTTCTTCACTGTGTGAAGGCGTGACAATCAAGCACCAAAGGTGGACTGAAGTTTACAGTTTTGGGTTTGATTCGCAATCATCAAAGTACCGTATTTTCCGCACTATAAGGCGCACTTGAAAACCTTAAATTTTCTCTAAAGTCCACGATGTTCCTTTTAACCCGGAGCGCCTTATATATGGATTAATATTGAGCTACAACAAGTGTCGCAATTGCGGTAAGCAGCCGCCGACTCCATTTCCCCCATAGAACAAGTAATGCGCGGTGCATGCTGGGATATATGAAAGAGCGTCTCATTTCCATTTGTGTGTTTGTCTAAAGACCCGGAAATGGCTCCTACCAAGAGACACTGTTACACGGCAGAGTTTAAACTCAAGGCGATCGGTCACGCAGTAGAACACGGGAATAGAGCCGCAGCAAGAAAGTTTAACATCAATGAATCAATGGTGAGGAAGTGGAGGAAGCAAGAGGATGTGCTGCGCCAAGTAAACAAGACTAAACAGAGTTTATCTCCAATGGAAGATAAACCGTGTTATAAAAATACTAATACTTTATCTCGGAGAAAATAATAAAACAGCTGTTTATTCATTTTGGGAGTAAAAACAGAAAGCTGTTTTGTAATTGTTAATAAAGTTTGACTGACCTATCTGACTGGGTTTTTTTTTTTTTATATTTCCTTTAGCGCAGCACCATTTAGTGAATGCATAACGTAACCCCAGCCTTTACTGTAGCACCTTATAATACGGTGCGACTTATATATGGAAAAAGTTTTAAAATGTCATTTATTGAAGGTGCGCCTTATAATGCAGTGCGCCTTATAGTGCGGAAAATACGGTAATTAACAGTAGTAAACACTGAATTTCTACCATTTGTATTTATAAAACTTTTTCAACTGATTTGTGTCTTTTATAAAGACAATTTTGCATTAAAGCATTTTTAATGAATATTGTTGCAAATTGATCAAATTGATTGAGCAAATATCAGCCAGCGTTTGTTGCTAGGTTGACTAAAATGATCGTTGAAAGCTTTAGAGTATGTTCTTCTGCCTCCCATCGTACAAAGTGAATGCCCAACAAACTTTTGCGACAACAGCATTAAAGAGGCTTGGTGGTCAGGAACTTAAAATTTTCCACTTATTTTGCGCAAACAGCATGCTAACATCAAGCTAATGCTAGCTTGTCGGCGCTGCTAACTTCTTTAGTTAGCTTGGTTGCGCTAACGGCTGCTTTAAAGACACAGGGTTATTAAGAGGTGTCATTTTTAAGTATACATAAGTTACAACGTTCCTCCCTCACTGAAGAATTTCTATTTATTTTACGTTGTTTTACAATGTTTGCTGTTTTGCGCAAGTTAAAGATCGGCAGAGCTTTTTTTTTTTTTTTTTCAAACAAATAACCTGCATCATTCTCAGTAATAAAGCCCCGATTGTTAAAGTAAGATTTTTTTTTTTTACACATTCTAAGTCTTCCCTGACTGAAACTAGACGAAAACTTTTTTAGATACTCGTTGACTAAAACGTGACTAAAACAAAAATATAAAGAGATGACGAAAATGTGACTAAAACTTAAATTCATTTTCGTTCCAAACACGAAGACTAAAACGAAAACTTAGATGGCTGCCAAAAACAACAATGCCACTGTGCTACCCACTGCGCCACTGTGCCGCTCCCTTGAGTAAGAGTGGTCATTTTAAAATCTTCCATTAAAAATACCATTTTGTTCCTCTGTATCAATCTAACAAATGAAGATAGTATTATAATCATCCAATCGCCGAAGATTAAGGGTCTGATTGATGCAGATGGACGACTATAGTAGGGCTAGTTGTGAAAAGGGCCATCCACCACTGCCCACCAATTTCCATTATGTATCTAATGACTCAAGTTTCACCGTGGGTTGTCCAGATGACATTTGAAAAAATGGGTTTATATGACACACTGCTCTTGTAGTGGTCGAGCAGAGGCGGTTTTGAAGGTCAAATTAAATTATCTAAAATAACAGCATTATTATTTTTTATTTTATTGGAAATTAGCGCCTTTAATCCGAGACCATGGTCCTCGCCCGGAAAAAGGTGGAATGCCTCCTGTGGGTCAGGGACAGGGTCCTGCCCCAAGTGGAGGAGTTTAAATATCTCGAGGTCTTGTTCATCAGTGGGGGAAGGATGGAGCGGGAGATCGACAGGCGGATCGGTGCGGCATCAGCAATAACTAGGACGCAGCATTGGTTCGTCGTGGTAAAGAGAGAGCTGAGCCGAAAAGTAAAGCTCTCGATTTACAAGTCGAGCTGCGTTCCAACCCTCACCTATGGTCACCAGCTATGGGTGGTGACTGAAAGAATGAGATCGCAGATACAAGTGGCTGAAATGAGCTTCCTCCACAGGGTGGCTGGGGTTCCCGTTTGAGGCTGTTGCCCCTGCGACCCGGCCCCAGATGAGCGGAAGATGACGGAATGGAATGGGTACGGAATAGCCCAAAGTAGAGCCATCGATAAGCATCATACCACTCCCTACTTCTTGTTTTACGCGGCCCAGAAGTGTAGAATTTACGTTTGCTCGGCGATCACAATCATTCTTTCTTCTTTCATTCACAAATTGAGTTTTCTGGTGTTTTTTTCAGTCCTTTTCTCCTCCTTCATCCGCTCTATCTTCTCTCTTATTTCCCTCTGACAGGCCTTCCCTGTGGCGCTCCTTTAATATCTTTTTTCTCTTTAGTTCATCGTTCTCCGCTCACCTCTCCTTCCAAAATGTTTTTCTTTCCTCATCTTAAATCTTCTTTCACCATCACTCTCTCCCGTCTCATCCCACCGGCTGCTGCTGTAGTGGTGATGGGGAAGAAAAAAAAGTCAGACACAGAAGATATTTTAGGTGCCAGACATGCCTAATAAAGAAAAACTGAGAGGAGTGGATTGGAAAATCTATTAAAGGGGTTTTTTCATGGCTAATGCAGCAAATATTACTTTTAGGATCCAGAATAACACTTTAATTCTGTTAAAAAACAGAAGGAAGCCAGCACACAAATGTACTACTCTAAAAAATATGATACAGTGCTTGTTTTGGGGTGAAAATAAAAACATAAATATCATATTTTAGCTAATGGTGTCAGTCGATTAAAAAAATTAATCGAATTATTTACAGGATTTTGTAAATATTTAATCAATTTAATTGCGTTTTAATGGAAAAGTGAGGTTACAAGGAGAAGAGATAAAGAAGGTGGAATATTTTAAGTATCTAGGATCAACAGTCCAGAGCAATGGAGAGTGTGGAAAAGAGGTGAAGAAGCATGTGCAGGCAGGCTGGAACGGGTGGAGGAAGGTATCAGGTATCACACTTTCCATCGCTCACAATTATTGATGCCAACAACAGTCTTTATCTCTTTTCCCTGAACTTCACTCCTCGCATATGTACACATGTGCTCTGTTTTACTGCAGCTAACCTTTGTCGCTCTCCTTTTCAGGGTAAATTTCTATCTCTCCAGCTCTTCCTTCTCTTGCGTCCTGCTCTCATTACCCATCCTGATATCATCTGCAAATGTTGTATCCCATTGAAATTGCTGTCTGACCTCATCTCTCACACCTAACCTCTCCTATAGTCCTCAGACACTGAAATATCCGTTTTAAGGCACCGGCATCATCACTCAACACCTCGGATTGTAAAAAAGAAAACATACTTGTTGATGTGTTTGTGGTGTGGTTTTTTTGGGTTGAAAAGCTTTAAATTGGGCACATCAGATGTTTATAAGCTTATAATTTTGTCAAACACTTGTTATTTTCTCATCTAGACTTGCGGGTCTGTGGTCCAATATCTTCTGGGGGTGTTTACTGCTATCAGAACGAGTTACTCATTAAGGGGTTTTATTTACTCCTTTGAATTGCTCTGTGAAGAAACTTCTTTTTTAGCAGTAGCAAACAGACATAGAAAACACACACACACACACACACACACACACACACACACACACACACATAATCAGTAATGTCCAGTAAAGTCCGAAAAGTAGTGAGAGGACAAAAAACTTTTTGGATCCCAAATCAGAGGTGTCAAAAGTATCAACATTTTCTACTCAAGTAGAAGTATAGATACCGAGTTAAAAAACTACTTTAGTAAAAGTAGAAGTATCAACTCAAGTTTTTTAAGTAAAAGTTAAAAGTAACCTATTTTCAAAACTACTTAAAGTAGAAAAGTAAAAGTAATTTTTATAAAAAAAGAAATGTGATCAACAAAAGCGTATGAACATATTTTTAATCATTATTACATGCTTTAAGGAGCAGAAAATATGATAATAAATGAAAGTGTTTTGATGTTAAACTTTATGAATCAGAAACATTTATTTCTTAATAATTTTTATTGGAAATCGATTAATGAACACAATCAAATGTATTAACGTAAGCAGGGCATTATGTAACGTCCCTTTAGCTATCAAGCTTCACTGTGCATCACCTAATTTAACCAACTTCAGCAGACACAAACACACTCAATGTAAAAAAAAATTAAATAAAAAAAAATTACCAAAAGGCTTTTTTAAGCCTCGAAGGCAGGTAGTTTTCAAAGTTCTTTGAGACAATAATGAATAGTCTTTCACAAGTTGCTAAGGTTGGGAGTGCCACATACAGCCTGCGTGACACCTGGAACACAGCAGGGGGGTATGTGTGCATGCATGCGCGCATGCTGTGTGTCACGTGTTGAAGTGATGAAGCAAGAGGAAGTCGTATTGAAATTGCGTTAGCTCTCCTCATCCAACCACATTCAAATTAAATGGCGCGATTGATCCGGATCGGTTCTTAATGACTTTTTTGGTGACAAAATGGTGAAAGTAGCGACTACTTTTTATAAAAGTAACGAATTAAAAGTACAGATAATTGCATGAAAAAGTAGTGAGTAAAAGTAAAAAGTAGACAAAAAAATTTACTTTGTTAAAGTAAAGATAACAAGATTTTCTACTTGAGTAAAGTAACGAAGTAGTTCTACTTCGCTACTTCACACCTATGGGTAACTACTATAATATAATTATTATGAGGTTTGTTTAGACTGGGTATTCCTGAAAGCTTAGCTTAATAAAATTGTGGGATAATATCTCTTGATATCCTGGGGTTATCCTGTCTGTAAAGATGAAATAGTTTAGTTGTATTTTTAACCATGTCTTTTTTTTGTCTTGCTCTTATGACGAATATACCCATCTCACTAAACTTCAAAAACCAGATTAATGGTAGACCTGTCCATAGCTGACAGCTAGAAGTCATTACTCCAACAGGCATAGTGCGTTTTTTAAACATCCTTTGTCGGAGTTATTAATTACTGTCTAATGGGTCTAAACTTTCTTCACCTCTTTCACCAAGTAGCTATTAGGCAACAAAAATAAAAACGGTTGGTCTTGCGAGTCTGGTGTTGTTGCACCTTGTTTTTGCCTCAAGGGAAGTCACTTTTTATGCCAAGAACCAAAGCCAAGTCTCTATTTTTCTATCATTTTCTCCAGGGCACATTTCACAGTGGCTAAAAGCTCACTTTTAGAATGTGAGGCAATCTTCGAAAGAGTTTGAGACAAGCAGGAAACAATGAAAAGGTTGTGATTCAGAAGTTCATGCTAATTGTGATGGGTGAATTCCTGTGGAGCCAAAGTGAGGGTATTTTAGTCTCTTAAACGTCTCAGTGTGGAACAGCAGGAGTTGTGTTGGTGGAAAAAGTTTTATGTCCTAGTAAAAAAGGCTTTACAAGCAGACTAACTGGGTGTGTATAAATATCTACTGAAAAAACAAGAAAAAAAAAAAGTGGTCGTGTGCTTGTTGTGAAAGCTACAGAATGTGTGGACTTAGAACAATCTCAGTAACACAAGTTATATAATGTATACCGTAATTTCACGACCATTAAGCGCACCGTACGAAAAGGTGCAGTCTCAGATATGTGCGCCATTGCTGTATTTAACACACACATAAGGCACATCGTACGAAAAGGCTGCTGGTACTGTTACCCGAGCTTTCGCAAAAGCTGGTATCCTTTCTGAGGAGCCGCACAGTACAGACAGTGACTTTGACAGCGAGGAGCGAAGTGGGTCTGCTCTGTTGGAATTTGCGCAGCTGTTTGATTCTGAAACAGAGGATGAGGACTTTGACGGATTTGAATAAAGACTATTACCAGTAATGTGCTTGTTTATACTACTTAAATAAAGTACAACCAAACTCAGTTTTGCTCCCGATCTATTTTTTAATACGCACATTTGCATGCTTGCGTGTGTTGTTGTAAGGCGGTGTGTGACTGAGACTGCGCCTTTTCGTACGGTGCGCCTAATGATTGTGAAATTACGGTATAAAACCCCCGCCCTATCATCAGGTGCGCCTTATGTGTGTTAAATACAGAGCACACGAAACTGGGACTGCACCTTCTAACACGGTGCGTCTTTTTGTCGTGAAAATACGGTAAATTCTTTAGTTTAATAATACGTTAATGAAAAATATAGCTAAAGAAAAGTTTAACTAAAATGTGGCGCAAAAGACAAATTACGGCGGCAATTTTTTTTCTGTTAGACGTTGTGGCGGGAAAATTGTAGCTAATGCTAACTTGAATAGATTCCTTATTTATTCACTTTGGTTTTCTGATGCTTATTTTATTCATATCTTGCGGCTCTAAACCCGAATCAACATCTCCAAAACTGAGATCATAATCCTTGCTCAGAAAAGGGTTACCAGCATTTTCTGTTTGTTTAAACTGGTTTATTTTGCTTTAGCTAGAGGTCTTCTCCCACACCTCCAGCCCTGTGTTGTGACAATGCCAACCTGACAAAAGTCGTTCAGTCCCATATTCGCACGATGGAAATTTGTTGTTTGCTTTCCCAAATGGAGACACAAACAGTTCCAGTCAGTGTGTGCTCAGCCGCCCACATAAAACACACAAATAACCGAGTTGGATCTGGTCTATCAAAAACATAAAAACATAAAGGGTGCAAAAAAAATCTTGGTCTTTTTCTGTCTTTTTGCTACCCTGGATGGAGGTCCTCTGACCACCGTTTGTGAGGTTTCACAGTGACTGGCTCTCCCTTGAATTCTCCATCCAGAGGAGCGGTGATGAACAAAATGACTGTGGAATAAAATGGTGTAACTGGTCTGTGGTGAAAATACCCACAAAGCAGCGTTGGTTCCTGTGTGAAAGGATTTAGCTGTTTTTCAGGATTCTAACCACTCTTCGTGTACTTGTGGGTGTCTTTTTCTGGGTGCATGTTTTAGTATTTGGGCGGTATGTTTTTCTGGTTAGCTGTACTATAACTAGACGTCCACTTACCGTAACTTCTGACCAAAACATAGGTTTTACTTTGCTAGATTTAAATTGTCTTTTGTGGATAGTAGAAAAAGTTTCAAAAAAGGCCTTCTGGACAGTTTAATTCTTCAACGAGACGTTTCGACTTCCATCTGGAAATCATTTTCAATCTGAATGAAATGGACTGAAACCTGGATCCATTTATACTAACCTGAGTAAAAGGTAAAAAAATAGTAAGGCAGGGCTCGACCAATGAGCCTGTGTTACTTAAGATGGCTGTGAATGGCTCCTATTGTAGACCAGTAAACGAACCCTATTATAAAAATGTTAAAAGCCTAGTGAATAGAAATTCCTGCTAACGAGAGGAGTGAAACTGGGTCACGAGGTGTCATTTTTAGTTCATGGCTTCAAAAGGCTGCTGTAAATCCCAGGCAGAATGTATCTAACGCCTCCACTCCGATTCAGTGAGGGACTCTCTTTCTTCACAAAGATGGCTTCCTTCCCCCCTCTTTCAAACCAACCTTTCTCTCTACTTAGAATCTTCACCTCACTGTCCTCAAAAGTGTGTTTGGTGGATTTAAGATGCAGATGTACAGCAGTCTGTGGACCACTTGAGGCTTCTCTTCTGTGTTGGTAAAGTCTTTTGTGGAGTGGTTGCTTTGTTTCTCCAATGTAGTTTTCTTTGCAGCTCCCTTCACTGCACCGGATCGAATAAACTACATTGCTCTGTTTTTCTGTAGGCATTTTGGAAAACACACCCTCCCAAATTGCTGTTGTTTGTGTTGTGGTGACATAGAAACAACCAATGTGGAGTTTTTATACCAAAAACAACATGGAGGCTCATCGCTTTCCCATAGTCATTGCTGTTGTTGTTGTGCCTTTGTAGGGTAATAATTACACATTACGGCAGAAACTAGTACATCCCAAAGGTACTAGTTTCTGCCGTAATGTGTTGACCGGTTTAAAGAAAACCGGGATGTCATGTTGTCTGAAGATTCTCTGTAACTTCTCGGACAGTCCTGACACGTAGGGAATAGAGACTCCATTTTTCCTCTTCTCAGTTTCTGTTTCCCTCTTCTCACGTTTCTTGGACGTTCTCACCCTATTCTCTTTATGTTTCTCTTGCAGTCTTTTGTGGAATCAAATTGACCAGAGCTACAGATTTTATACACGATAACTTTATTTCTATCAACATGTACAT
Source organism: Neostethus bicornis (assembly GCA_902685375.1). NCBI lineage: Eukaryota > Metazoa > Chordata > Actinopteri > Atheriniformes > Phallostethidae > Neostethus > Neostethus bicornis. Next base: position 22,685,452 of record LR738552.1, read on the forward strand.
TTTGTTTAACAGCGAGTCATTTTAGATTACACACTTATACATACATCATGTACAACACTTAGTCTGCAGAAAGTGACCGCATTGTGAGCTTTTTTTTGTTTTTCAGAGACATTATACCAAAGCCATGACACACGACAAAACACGTTCAGAAAAAAAAAAAAAAAACATTGTTAATTGTCAGGGTTTTTGGGATGTGGAAGAATGTGGACCCAATTGCATGACATCAAACAAGGTTTTTTAACACAAATCAAGTAAGTCAGTCTGTAAAGCAAAGAGGACATGATTACCGTATTTTCCGCACTATAAGGCGCTGTCTCATTTCCATTTCTGTGTTTGTGTAAACACCCGGAAATGGCTCCTACCAAGAGACACTGTTACACCGCAGAGTTTAAACTCAAGGCAATCGGTCACGCAGTAGAACACGGGAATAGAGCCGCAGCGAGAGAGTTTAACATCAATGAATCAATGGTGAGGAAGTGGAGGAAGCAAGAGGATGCGCTGCGCCAAGTAAACAAGACTAAACAGAGTTTCCACGGGAACAAAGCGAGATGGCCACAGTTAGAGGACAAAGTTGATAAGTCTTTACTGTAGCGCCTTATAATGCGGTGCGCCTTAAATAGTGAAAAAGTTTTCAAAAATGTCATTTATTGAAGGTGCGCCTTAACGTGCGGAAAATATGGTAACTCAGGATTTCAAAAATTCAAACAATAACAAATTTCAAACATGGTCTGGCAACCAGGGTGACCTGGCTGGAAGGAATGGTAAGACCCGACATGGAAGTCCGGGGTGATTGCCCTTAAATAGATGGCTGGGTGCACAGATGTGTGGAATCAGGTATCATCCTCAGGTTACCCTAATCAGGTTGATTAGGAACATCCAGGGCTCCCTCGGGCAGTAGGTTAGGGATCCTGACAATTAATAAAGATTTATCAACATTAAAAGAAGACAAATTTCTTGTGTTTGTGGTCAATGGCGGTATGTAAGAGCTAATAGGTGCTTTTATGGTCATCAGGGAACAAACCAAATTAAATCAACTCATTGCAAGTTTGATAGATAGATAAAAATTTTATCAATCTCCCGCAGGAGAAATTCTGGTGTCCAGCAGCAACAAAAATCACACAAGCTGTACATACAAAATAAATAAAAACAACATACATACATACGTAATAAAATACGACTCAGTTCCCTCCAGAAACATCTGATCTATCAAATTGCCTGAGGGCTGAAGAGATGAACGACCTCCTAAAGCGTTCAGTCCTGCAGCGCAGTGAGAGGAACCTGTTACTTTGGGTCGTCTTCTGGATCGTGATAACATCATGTAGAGGGTGAGGGGGGTTATTCAGGATGCCCTTCATTAGAGCCCTCATCCTTCCCTCCAAAACTGCTCCCACAGAGTCCACATTTCTCTCCACCACAAATGCACATTTCCCTATCAGTCTGTCCAGCCTATTGCCTATTTAGGGTCATCTCATTGAACATTGAACTGATTCATACATGCTCTGATGAATTGCAGCATTAGGAAGCGTCAAATGCACTTTCGGAACAAGATAGTGTTTTATTTTTGATTGGTTCTAATTTTATGCTATCGGCCAAAACCATGGGTCTAAAACAAACTTATAATTTCTTTTCTTGCATAGTCTTAAACAGTCAGAAATAATCTTTAAGCATGCCTCTAGTGAGACTTTCACGCTCACAGATTTCACAATAAAGCTGCATGTGTAACTGAGTCAAAGGTTGATGATGAAAGATAAATGTGCGCATGCAGACACAAGCCTAGAGATACCACTGGACACATTTTACAAGATTTGCCCGTAAGAAACATCTGTAAAAGGGTCAACTCTACTGATATTTTTACATCTCAACGTTTTTTTTTCTTTCTTAAATGGCTGTGTCCCCCTCCACCACCTCTCGTGAAGCAGGTTGTTTGCCTGGATGCCCGGCCACATCAGGGGGCATTGCCACCCACTCAAGGTGCTGCACAACAAATATAAGTGGAAATTGTAACAATTTAGAAAAGGTAGCACGTGTGCTTTTCTATGCTTGTTTTGGTGCATTTGTAGGGTGGGACTGAGCATGAGCAGAGCACCTGCGCTAAAACTCTTCTTGATTATGTTAGAATGTGTGGTGAACAACATAATCCACAGCCAAGAACAGTTTGATATTCACATGAATTTGAGTGCTTGCAGATTCCTCAAATATGCATGAATAAAATATTAAACCACTTGAGGACGCTGCATCGGTCCATCATGGTAAAGAGAGAACTGAGCCGAAAAGCAAAGCTCTCGATTTACAAGTCGATCTACGTTCCTACCCTCACTTATGATCACCAGCTGTGGGTGGTGACCGAAAGAATGAGATCGCGGGTACAAGCGGCCGAAATGAGCTTCCTCCGCAGGGTGGCTGGGCTCTCACTCAGAGATCGGGTAAGGAGCTCTCGAGCCGCTCCTCCTCCCGGTCGAGAGGAGCCAGATGGGGTGGTTCGGGCATTTGGTCAGGATGGCCCCTAGCGCCTCGCAGGCGAGGTGTTTCGGGCAATATCCCACCGAGACCAAGGGGCAGATCCCGGATGCATTGGAGAGACTATGTCTCACAGCTGGCCGGGGAACGACTTAGGATCCTTTCGGGTGAGCTGGAGGATGCAGCCGGGGAGAGAGAGGCCTGGGCTACTCATTTGAGGCTGTTGCCCCCGCGACCCGACCCCGGAACAAGCAGAAGATGACGGAACGGAACCACTTGAGGAATATTTTTGTTGTGGGAATGATGTTCAAGTGAGGCGGAAACTTCTAAAATATTCATTTTTCATAATATCTCTTTTAACAAACAACGTTACGTAAATGATTGAAAGAAAAGAAAAAAAAACATCAAAATGAAAGTCTCTGTGTTTGTGTTCACCAAATGCAAAAAAAAAAAAAAAAACCACATCCTCAGAGTTTTCCTGCAGCTGTACAGATGAATACTTGAAAAGCCTTGATGCTCCACCGCTGCTGATGTGATGCCGAAAAAAAACTTTATAAAGCTGGAAACGAAAAAAAAAAAAAACTGGAACAAGCTGAAAGTCTTCATAAATCTGAGTTTGATTCCTGATCAAGAGTGTGTCCTCGTGTGTGATGTCTGCGCAGACCTGATGCAGACACACACGCGATGACATCGTCGCCCCTAGAGATGAAAATATGACACCACCAGAACCAGACCACCCTCACAGAGGCATGTCAGATGGCTCGCATCACCACAAACCCTTCAAAGAGTCTTCAAACTCCACATAAATGTCTGTATTGTTATATTGTTATGTTTAATCTGTCTGAACTGGAAAACACACCCTCCCAAATTGCTGTTGTTTGTGTTGTGGTGACATAGAAACAACCAATGTGGAGTTTTTATACCAAAAACAACATGGAGGCTCATCGCTTTCCCACAGTCATTGCTGTTGTTGTTGTGCCTTTGTAGGGTAATAATTCCTGTCTCGTAGCTTTCCTTCTTCTCCTTTTGGCATTTCCCTTCAGGTGTCGCAAGTCAGTTTCTTTCATCTAACCCTATCTGCTGCATCCTCTTCGGTCATGTCTACTACCATGGAACCACTTGGAAAGAGGACTAGAGGAAGACCAAAGAGGAGGTTCATGGATACAGTGAAGGAAGACATGAAGATAGTTGGCGTGAGCGAAGATGATGCAGCAGATAGGGTTAGATGGAAGAAACTGGCTTGCTGTGGCGCCCCCTGAAGGGAAATGCAGGAAGAAGAAGAACAACAACAACCTGGAATTCAAATAGAATATCCAATACTGGACAGAAGAGCTTTCAAATGGCTAAAAAATGAATGAATGAAGCACAGGAATATTTTGGGTGATGGTGGCTCAGTGATTAAAGCGTTCGCCCGTGAACCGGAAGTAAACCGAAAATAAACCGGAAACAAACCGGAAGTAAACCAGAAGTCAAACGAAAGTCAACCGGAAGTCAACCGGAAGTCGGCGGGTTTGCATCCCACTGAGTAAACGTCTAGGGTCCTTGGAGAAGACACTTAACCCCTCGTATCTCCCACCATTGATGCCATCATAGGTGGCAGCCTGCTGCTGTGAAATGCAGCACATGAATTTTCCGGTGAGGAATCAATAAAGTATATTTAAAATTAAAATAAAAAATAATTATTCATCCACCTTTCACTTGGGTTTTTGATACTGTGAATCACCTCTCCTTCCACTTCCCATTTAGTTTCGCTCCTTGTGTGCTTCATGCTGTGTAAATTTTGAGGTTCCAAATACAACGAGAAGTGAATTAAGTTATTAATTTAGCAAAGCTCGTGCATATTTTTAAAATGTTTATTTTGGCGCATTTACATACACGGAAGTGGCACACTGTCAGTGGTGGATGAAGTACTCACTTTTTGTACTTAAGTAAAAGTACAGATAATTAGGCAAAATATTTACTTAAGTAAAAGTAAAAGTATCAATAAAAAAATCTACATAAGTAAAAGTACAAAAGTAGTTGGTGTAAATTGTACTTTTTAAGTAAAAAGTAAAAGTATTCGACCATAATTCAAATGTTATTTTTTTGTGTCAAAGGGCGTCACCATGGTAACCAGGATAAATACTCTGCAGGGGTGTGACCCCCCTCTCCCGCCTCTTTTGGTCCACAAAATAAATAAATAAATAAATAAAATAAAAGGAAAGGGGACAAGTCAAGCTATCCTCTAGAAGGGCCAGTGAATAGGCACCAAAATGGAGGAAAATGACACTTATTTTTTAAAATGATTTGGGGGCACCGGGGTGGCGCCCCCAGTCACTATATATTGGCTTTGTCAAAGCCGCACCCCCCTTTGGAAAATTCTAGATCCGCCCCTGCTCTGTGTAATGATGGCTCAACTTTTTATTTAGAAGTAAACACAACGAACAACGATCTTCTGACTCTTTTTAATTTGTACTAAAATGTTTCTCGATTCATTACTTCTTCTCCCGATCAACTGCTTCTTTTGATTTTGGCGATGCGGCTTCGAGATGCGCTAAAAAAAACCTGTGTATTTTTCAAATTCCTGAACGAAAATGTAACAAAAAATGTAAAACACACTTTTAAAAAGTAGCGAAGTAAAAGTACAGATATTTGCTTTAAAAATGTAGTGAAGTACAAGTAAAAGTACCGGTCTTAAATTTTACTTGAGTAAAGTACAGATACACAATTTTTTTACTTAAGTACAGTAACGAAGTACATTTACTTCGTTACTTTCCACCACTGCACACTGTTTTGTGCAACGTGGCTCATTGGTATACAATAACACTTCCCACATACAACGGAATGTGGGCGTGGCTGAGAACGAAATCCGTGGTCATTAACAACCTGGCGTTCAAATAATTCAGTGACACTACTACTTAGAAACAACTTTTCATACAAAAAATTTTAGGTTACAACACACCTCAATGGGAAAATATTGCTTTTTGTGACAAAAGAAATTTTAGAAAGGCAAACATAAAGTGCATATGAAAGGTAAATATACAGCTGTTAATGCAGTTCCCAGAAGTTTGGGAATTTGTTGATAAGAATCATCCAGAAACAACGTGCAAGGTGATGAAGATAGTAGTGAAGACAGAAAAAAATCATAATTTTTATTCTTTGTTTTTTTCGATATGTACGACTTATTTTATGTATTAGTTTGATGATTTGATGAATTATTGTTTTCTGTTTAAAAACTCATATTCAAATTTTGCGGGGCTTGGAAAGCATTGGGAAATTTACGTGAAAACATTGAATTGAAAATACTTTATTAACCTCCGAAGGAAAATTTGATGCTGTGGTGCTAACACCTCGATGCCTTCCCGGTCCGCTTACACGGTTAAAAAAACAGTTCGTAATGAGTCAACGAAGTCCGACTTCAATGAAGAACACCAAAGTGGCCCCTCCCCATTCCTGCTGGGTCAGAACGAGCATCCCCAGTTCCTCCATCTCTCCAGCGGGCGTCCGGATGTTACCCTTGACAACAGCAGAGACACTGGGCTCAGATCGTCTCCTCCTTAGTTCTGTCGGGACTACATAGACTCCACCAGCCACGGTGGATCTGGTTCGAGAGCTCGCTGCTGGTTGAGTTCATGCTAACAAAGCGAAACGACTCCATGACCAACAAAACGGAGAGCTAGCTGTTGAAACCAGAAAAACGGCTAGCCTAAAAAAACGGCTGTCTGAAGCAAAGCAATACAGTCCAAAACGACGTCCAAAGAGCGCACAAAGTCACATCTCCAGAACGGGCCCAAACACAGGTAAAGGACAAACAGAAACTGAGTCGAAAAAAACATGTCACTAGGTACAGAATTTTTTGATTATAAAACTACTTCCTGAACCAATTAATTTTGTAAGTAGACGTATTATACCCCTGTGTCTGAATCCAGAAATTACTAACATGCAAGAATAAATTAGAAAACCACTTCAGGGTTGTTTTCAATATGGGAATAACATTCAAACATAGTAGAAACTCCCCAGAATGTTGATTTTGCATTTTAGACACTTTGTACTTCCTTCTTGTTTTGCTCTTTGCCCTAATTCCTCAGATCTTGTTCTCATGTGCTTACCTTAATGTCTGCACCTGTGCTTCTTTATAAAAAGCATGCGTCTTTTGCATCTTTGTCCAGTCACCTTTTGTCCTCTGCATCTTGTCATTGCCTTGCCATCACTGTCCAGATTGGCCTACCAGCTGTACTTACTCACTTCTCTCACCCTCCATTGCTTCTGTCCTCAATACACTGGTCAAACTTAGCTATGTGTCTGGGTCTTACATCTCCTCTTTGTTTGGATTTACTTGTTCTTAATGTTTTAGGATTTTTTTTCCTTCTCTGATGAACTTCTTGCGGGAACGTTTTGTCTGGTTTGTGTAACATGCGGGACGCGTCACATATCAGATTATTCCACTTTATAAATCACCAGATAAAAGATACAAATTGGTCGTCACTCTGCTATTAGGCAAACCTTATAGAAGATATGAGGTTGAGAAAATGGGGTGACTGTACGGATGCTGGCTTCTTTGGGAAAGATAGTTACTCAATTTAAAACCACTTGGGATTTGAGACGCAGAGTTACCAAACAGTCTCCTATGACCTATTTGTATATGGTTATTTAGAAACCTCTGAGAATTTGTAAAAATCTCTGAGGTCAGCTGTGATTTTTATCTTGTGTGAATCTGCCATGTGTATAAACATTTCATGTCGTCTCTTAAAACGCTCATCCCTAAGAAGGTTGTGGGGGGAGCGGGAACTGATCTCGGATGTTTTCAGGGTAGGGGCAGAGTACACCCGTAACAGGTCGCCAGACCGTCCCAGGACCACACATAAGCAACCCCACACACATAACCATTCTTCTCCTTTCTGCATTTCCCTTCAGGGGTCGCCACAGTAAGTCAGTTTCTTCCATCTAACCCTATCTGCTGCATCCTCTGGTCACACCAACTATCTTCATGTTTTCCTTCACTGTATCCATGAACCTCCTCTTTGGTCTTCCTCTAGTCCTCTTTCCTGGTGGTTCCAAATCCAGCATCCTTCTTCCTATGTACTCTCTCTCTCTCCTTTGCACATGTCCAAACCATCTCAGTCTTGCCTCTCGAACTTCATCCCCAAAATCTCTAACATGTGTTGTTCCCCTGATGTACTCATTTCTAATCCTGTCCATCCTGGTCACTCTTAGAAAGATCCTCAGCATCTTCATCTCTGCTACCTCCATCTCTGTTTCCTGTCTTTCTCAGTGCTACTGTCTCTAGACCAATCAGCATGGCCGGTCTCACCACCGTTTTGTACACTTTCCCTTTCATTTTAGCTGAAACTCTTCTATCACACATCACACCTGATACTTTTCTCCACCCATTCCAGCCTGCTTGAACACGCTTCTTCACCTCTTTTCCACACTCTCCATTGCTCTGGACTGTTGATCCTGGATATTTAAAATCTTCCACCTTCTTTATCTCTTCTCCCTGTAACCTCACTTTTCCATTTGGATCCCTCTCATTCACACACATGTACTCTGTTTTACTCTGACTAATCTTCATTCCTCTTCTTTCTAGTGCAAACCTCTAGTGCAGGGGGTGCCGGAGGTTAAGGATCCTTTATTCCGTTACTTGTTTTTATCCCTCCTAAAGTTTCACTGATAAACACACAGCTCTGTGTGTGCTTTACGATCGTCTGCCCCTTTCTAAACTCTGTTGTTGTCTAAACATCAGCATGGGAGTGAGGGTCCTCACTCCTCCAACTTGGACAAGCCAGCTGTCTGCTTAGTGATCAGTTTCATCTCCACAGAGAAAGAGAGGCTTCTTTTCTACCAGTAATTACATCCCTGTGCTGGGCCGGGCAGAAACCACATACGCCCTCCTTCCTGCCAGCCATTCCTTTCTCCGACTCGCTCTTAACTCGTCCTGCAGGCTCCGGCATTCCTTTGGCCTGACTGCATCAAACTGTTGAATTATAATTAATTAGTGGTTGGAAAAAAATAGAGAAAATTATATAGTGAGCTCGAAGAGAAAGAAACTCAGTGAAACCGTGCTGCCGAGGAGCAGGCTAACTTTAGCTCCTGCATGACCACCAGCAGCATCTGCTTGTACTCATCGAGGTTTGGTAAACACAAGAAACGCTTGAATCGGAACCAAGGATTTACTTTGTGTGGCTTTAGAAAGAAATAAAAATAAAATGTATTTGTAGGAGTAAATTTATTTTCCATTTCAGATGAAAATAATAACTGTGGTCACCATGGCAGCCTCTCAGCTAAGAGATTGCTGGTTTGGCCTCCGCAGGGCGAGGCTCTAAAGGTTCCTCTGTGTGGATTTTTATTTTTGGGTTCTTTTCTACAGTGGTTTTCTGTTTTTACTCATAGATAGGATGACCTGCCCAAAGCCCACCTACCACTTACCTAGCACCTGTGATAAGTTCTAAAGTGTCAAAAACACATTTCCCACAGAATGTGGAGGCGGTCTTGAGTACTCGGACTGTCCATACAAACGGCATCCGTGACACTTCAGAACGCAATATCCCCAAAACTTCAAAAAATATTTTGATCAAAATACCTGCAGTCAGCAATTTGTGACCCCCAGCTATCACTGGATCGATTTGCTGCCGAGTGTGAAGCGGCCGGGATGGGAATTAGCGCCTCCAAATCCGAGACCATGGTCCTTGCCCGGAAAAGGGTGGAATGTCCCTCCACTTGGGACAAGGTCCTGCCCCAAGTGGAGGAGTTTAAGTATGTCGGGGTCTTGTTCACGAGTGGGGGAAGGATGTAGCGGGAGATCAACAGGCGGATCAGTGCGGCATCAGCAATAACCAGGACGCTGCATCTATCCGTTGTGGTAAAGAGAGAGCTGAGCCGAAAAGCAAAGCTCTCGATTTACAAGTCGATCTACGTTCCTACCCTCACCTATGGTCACCAGCTGTGGGTGGTGACCGAAAGAATGAGATCGCGGGTACAAGCGGCCGAAATGAGCTTTATCCGCAGGGTGACTTGGCTCTCACTCAGAGACCGGGTGAGGAGCTCTGCCATCCCGGAGGAGCTCGGTGTGGAGCCGCTCCTCCTCCAGGTCGAGAGGAGCCAGATGGGGTGGTTCGGGCATCTGGTCAGGATGCCCCCCGAGCGCCTCGCGGGCGAGGTGTTTCGGGCACGTCACACTGGGAGGAGACCAAGGGGCAGACCCCGGACCCGCTGGAGAGACTACGTCTCACAGCTGGCCGGGGAACGACTTGGGATCTTTCCGGGTGAGCTGGAGGATGCAGCCGGGGAGAGAGAGGCCTGGGCTGCCCATTTGAGGTTGTTGCCCCCGCGACCCGACCCCGAAACAAGCGGAAAATGACGGAAAGGAATGGAACGGATCCTGCAGTCACTCAGTACCAACTATAGATAAAGGGGAAGGATAGTTAAGTGCATGGGGCGATGATGATTATGATGGCAATATGCACTTTACCATCAGAGATAAAATCCTCATGAATTTTAAAATGTTCATTTTTAAAACACAAAAAATACCTGATAAAATAAAAAAGATGCTCATGTCAAAAGTCATAAAAGATCAACTTCCGAGGTTGTGTTTTATTTACTCTAATTATTAAATATTAAAGTGACGTGGAGTCATATTGAAAGCTGTGGCAGTCAAAGTGTTAAGTTAGTTTTAGATAAGTAAATATTTACAAGATAATGAAATAATATTTTTTCTTGGCAATTTGCTTTATTACTGCATTAAATAAAAATAAATAAATGAATTACTCTATTCATCCCTCACCGGGGAAATTTGTGTGCTGCACTCCTTACACCGCAGCAGGCTGCCCTTTGACGGCACATCAATGGTGGGAGAAGAAAGGGTTAGGTGTCTTCTCCAAGGACCCTAGACGTGCTCTCTGTGGGACGCGAACCTGCGAACTTCCGGTCCGCGCACAAACGCTCTAACCACTGAGCTGCGGTCTCCATTCCTTTCCGTTCCGTCATCTTCCGCTCATCCGGACCGGAGTCGTTTCCCTGCCAGCTGCGAGACATAGTCTCTCTTGCAAGTCCAGGGTCTGCCTCTCGGTCTTCTCGCTTTGGAATGTGCCCGAAACACCTCACCAGCAAGGCGCTCAGGGGGCATCCGGACCAGATGCCCGAACTACCCCATCTGGTTCCTCTCGATCTGGAGAAGGAGCGGCTCAACACCGAGCTCCTCCCGGATGGCTAAGCTCCTCCCCCAATCTCTGAGTGAGAGCCCAGCCACCCTGCGGAGTGGTAATTTGCTTTATTACTGCATTACTGAAAAAAGAAAATGCTACTCATTACTTTTAGAATGCGTTACTCTCATTACACATATGAAAATACGACTCGCACATTTTACACCCAGTGTAACACACCGTGTGCACGCTGATACACAACTATCATATGTTGTATTTTCAGCCACACCACCAGAAACATACCCATAATATATCATAAAAAATCTCGTCTCTGCATCCTTCTTCTTTTTATTGGACTTCTACAGAAATCTAACAAGCTCTAAAAAAAGTTGGGTGCATTGGCTTTCTGGAATGACTCTGCCTCCTCCAGCCAATATTCATCCGTCTCCTCCGGCAAAAAGAAGCTGATTGGATTTTGTCCCCAGAAGTGTTGCACCTCTGCACTCCCGAAAAACAAAATTAAAAGATCCGGTGTGTTCATGAAGAGAGGTTTTGTGGTAATAATGAGATTTCTCTGGTGTTCCTTAGTTGCTCCTATGATCGGTGCCGTCATGGCTGCCTACTGCTGTGCCATATTGCACTGTAATTTCCGCATCAGGAAATAATGTCTAAAGTGTTGTTAACTCCAGTAAACGACAAAATGAATGAAGAAACAAAAATATCTGCCCGAAATTTTTTAGAAAATGTTGTTTTTGGCAGCCATCTGAGTTTTAGTCTTAGTCTTTGGAACAAAATTTAACTTAAATTTTAGTCACATTTTAGTCATCTGTATATACGTATTTTGGTTTTAGTCAACGAAAACTTTTAATTGTTATCACTACGTTATTGTCACGAAAAAAAAAACCTGTAAAAAAAACAGTCAGTCAATCCCTTCTAGCACACAGTCGGTCAATGCCTTCTAGCACACAGTCGGTCAATCCCTTCTAGCACACAGCCGGTCAATCCCTTCTAGCACACAGTCGGTCAATGCCTTCTAGCACACAGTCGGTCAATGCCTTCTAGCACACAGTCGGTCAATGCCTTCTAGCACACAGCCGGTCAATCCCTTCTAGCACACAGTCGGTCAATCCCTTCTAGCACACAGTCGGTCAATCCCTTCTAGCAAACAGTCGGTCAATCCCTTCTCGCACACAGCCGGTCAATCCCTTCTAGCACACAGTCGGTCAATGCCTTCTAGCACACGGCTGGTCAATCCCTTCTAGCACACAGCCGGTCAATCCCTTCTAGCACACAGTCGGTCAATCCCTTCTAGCACACAGTCGGTCAATGCCTTCTAGCACACAGTCGGTCAATGCCTTCTAGCACACAGTCGGTCAATGCCTTCTAGCACACAGTCGGTCAATGCCTTCTAGCACACGGCTGGTCAATCCCTTCTAGCACACAGTCGGTCAATCCCTTCTAGCACACAGTCGGTCAATCCCTTCTAGCACACAGTCGGTCAATCCCTTCTAGCAAACAGTCGGTCAATCCCTTCTAGCACACAGTCGGTCAATCCCTTCTAGCACACAGTCGGTCAATCCCTTCTAGCACACAGCCGGTCAATCCCTTCTAGCACACAGCCGGTTAATTCGTTCTAGCACACAGTCGGTCAATCCCTTCTAGCACACAGTCGGTCAATTCCTTCTAGCACACAGCCGGTCAATCCCTTCTAGCACACAGCCGGTCAATCCCTTCTAGCACACAGTCGGTCAATGCCTTCTAGCACACAGTCGGTCAATGCCTTCTAGCACACAGTCGGTCAATGCCTTCTAGCACACGGCTGGTCAATCCCTTCTAGCACACAGTCGGTCAATCCCTTCTAGCACACAGTCGGTCAATCCCTTCTAGCACACAGTCGGTCAATCCCTTCTAGCACACAGTCGGTCAATCCCTTCTAGCACACAGTCGGTCAATCCCTTCTAGCACACAGTCGGTCAATCCCTTCTAGCACACAGTCGGTCAATCCCTTCTAGCAAACAGTCGGTCAATCCCTTCTAGCACACAGTCGGTCAATCCCTTCTAGCACACAGTCGGTCAATCCCTTCTAGCACACAGCCGGTCAATCCCTTCTAGCACACAGCCGGTTAATTCGTTCTAGCACACAGTCGGTCAATCCCTTCTAGCACACAGTCGGTCAATGCCTTCTAGCACGCAGTCGGTCAATCCCTTCTAGCACACAGTCGGTCAATCCCTTCTAGCACACAGTCGGTCAATGCCTTCTAGCACGCAGTCGGTCAATCCCTTCTAGCACACAGTCGGTCAATCCCTTCTAGCACAAAGTCGGTCAATCCCTTCTAGCACACAGTCAGTCAATCCCTTCTAGCACACAGTCGGTCGATGCCTTCTAGCACACGGCTGGTCAATCCCTTCTAGCACACAGCCGGTCAATTCGTTCTAGCACACAGCCGGTCAATCCCTTCTAGCACACAGTCGGTCAATCCCTTCGAGCACACAGTTGGTCCATACCTTCTAGCACACAGTCGGTCAATCCCTTCGAGCACACAGTTGGTCCATACCTTCTAGCACACAGTCGGTCAATCCCTTCTAGCACACAGTCGGTCAATCCCTTCTAGCACACAGTCGGTCAATCCCTTCTAGCACACAGTCGGTCAATCCCTTCCTCTTCCTGGTTTTAGTGACAAGTTTTTCTGTTGTTCAGGGACAGAAAGTCAATTTGTTCAGAGGAGCAATTCCAAGAAAAATACTCACCTTCCTCTTTACATTTGCACAGTATTCACAACGCGTTGCTAAAAATTTTTTCATACCGCCGTTATTTTTGATGTTGATCGTTTTTTAAGTTTCCAAACAACAAAAAACATGTTTCGTTTCAGTTTGACTCCCATTCAAATGGATCAAAGAGATTTTTTTTAAAAACAGTGGGTAAATAAATTATACAATTTTATCTCCTCTTAGCATGATCGTAACCAGGTACTTTCCATGTTTGTGTGACAGTGTGAGGGTCAGAACGAGGTTGATCCGCAGAGCACAAGGCAGTCCTGTTAGTCTACCAGCTCAATACTCCCATTCAGGCATTTCTTTTGCTTTATCCAATCTAATTTACTTTAAATGTCACACTCTAACCTTGTTTCAGTTCTTGTAAATATATCAAGTGATAATAGCAGTTATATCTGAGATTTTATGGTGTGAAGGCGTCTATCTCTCCAGATGACAGAGACACACACAGCGTTGTATTTATCCCTGCGTCTCCAGCCAGTTTTCCTTTCGTCGCTACGTCTCTGAGGCTCTTTTTAAAGTATGTGTAAATGCTGTTAGTGTGGGCTCACCGCAGAAAAACACGTTTCTTTTCATTCTCACTGTGACCTCTGTCCTCCTGGAATACTCTCTAACAAACTGCTTTTTGTTCCTCATGCTGTCAACATTTCAGTTTTTTAAAAAAAATCAAAACCTGCTGCACTTTTTGTCCGTTTTCATAAAAATCTGGAAAGATTAAAAATGATATTTAAATCACATCATATGCTTTTTTTAATTCAAATTTAAGGATTGAAATTGTCTGGATTTTCTTGTATTTTATTTGCAACGTATGACTGTCAAGCCGCTCCTCCTCCAGGTCGAGGGGAGCCAGATGGGGTGGTTCGGACATCTGGTCAGGATGCCCCCCAGGCACGTCCCACCGGGAGGAGACCAAGGGGCAGACCCCGGACCCGCTGGAGAGACTATGTCTCACGGCTGGCCGGGTAACGACTTGGGATCCTTCCGGGTGAGCTGGAGGATGCAGCCGGTAAGAGAGAGGCCTGGGCTGCCCGTTTGAGGCTGTTGCCCCCGCGACCTGACCCCGGAACAAGTGGAAGGTGACGGAACGGAACGGACTGTCAAGAGTGGAACAGTATTAAAAAATCATGGTTTGGTACGGACCTCGGTTTGAGGTTATGTTTCGGTTTGTTTTCTGTCCATTATTGAAACAAAATGCAGAGCGATTCACCTGTTTCATATTTGTGTGTTTAATAAAACAACTATTTGTTCAAAATATTGTCATGTTGTGGAGCTGAGGCCAAAAATATACCCTTGACACAACAGACAGGCTCAGATGAAAAATCACAAGCAGATTTATTAGATTGATAAAAAGTCCAAATAAAGAAGACAAAACAGATTAACTAGAAAAGTTCTGATGTAGGAGCTGGAGCCAAAAAACTGGATAACAAGTCAAGCATGAAATACAACGAGTGTGTCAAAAACTGTTCCATTTATGCTCCAGCAGATGAGTAGATTAGTTTCAGGTGTGACTTGTTGCACACACACAGACCAGAGGAAGGGGGGAAACAGGACATAGAGGAAGAACAGACTGCTCTCCTGACAAATATATATGATTGGAAAAGAACCAAAAGCCCAAAAGATGCCCGGTTCATTCATTCATCTTCTGACTCGCCCATCCCTAACAGGGATGAGGGAATGTTGGAGCCTATTCCGGCAGATTCAAGGCAGGATATACCCCGAACAGGTCGCCGGGCCATACATACACACACGTCCCTTGGGGCAATTTCAAAGCGGCCAATCAACCCTAACATGCATGTTTTTGGAGGGTGGGAGGAAACCGGAGTACCGGGAGAACACACAGAAACTGCACACTACACACAGAAAGGCTAGTGTTCCAAGCCTCGTCCCACTCCAGCACTCGAACCCCCAACCTTCTTGCTGTAAGGCCACTGTGCTATCCACTTCGCCACTGTTTCGCCACTGCTTCCTTGTAAGATGCTTGGTAACAAGTTAAATGAAATATTTTCAAATAATTGGCTCCGTTGTCTTCCATTCATTTGGGACCGGGTCACCTGGGCAACCTCAGACAGGAAGCCCAGGCTTCTCTCAACCTGACTGCATCCTCCAGCTCACCCGGATGGATCACGATTCATTACCCGGCCAGCTTCGAGACATACTCTCTCCAGCAGGTCCGCGGTCTGCCTCTTGGTCTTCTACCGGTGGGACATACCCAAAACACATCACCAGCGAGGTGCTCGGGAAACACCCCATCTGGCTCCTCTCGACCTGGAGGAGGAGCGGTTCGACACCGAGCTCCTCCTGGATGGCAGAGCTCCTCACCCGATCACTGTGTGAAAGCCCAGCCACCTTGCGGAGGAAGCTCATTTCGGCCGCTTGTACCCGCGATCTCATTCTTTCGGTCACCACCCACAGCTGGTGACCATAGGTGAGGGTTGGAACGTAGATCGACTTGTAAATTGAGAGCTTTGCCTTTCGGCTTATCTCTCTCTTTCCCAGGAGGGAACAATGCAGCGTCCTAGTTATTGCTGATGCCGCACCGATCCGCCTGTCGATCTCCCGCTCCATTCTTCCCCCACTCGTGAACAAGACCCCGAGATAATTAAACTCCTCCACTTGGGGCAGGACCCTGTTCTTGAACTGAAGGGGGCATTCCACCCTTTTCTGGCAAGGGACGATGGTCTCGGATTTGGAGGCACTAATTCCCATCCCGGCCGCTTCACACTCAGAAGCAAATCGATCCAGTGAGAGCTGGAGATCACGGTCCGATGAAGCCAACAGGACCACATCATCCACAAAAAGCAGAAATCCGATCCTGAGGTCACCAAACCGGATCCCCCGACGCCTCGACTGTGCCTAGATATTCTTTTCAAAAAAGTGATGAACAAAATCGGGGACAAAGGGCAGCCTTGGCGGAGTCCAACTCTCTCTGGAAATGGAATCGACATACTGCCAGCTATACGGACCAAGCTCTGGCTTAAATTGCTCTGGCAATTTAAAATGGTAACAAGGATATTTTAAAAAGGCACTTAATTAAACAAAGTAAAGCAAGCGTTAGCAGTAGGCAGCTTTGATAGATCTAGATAGCACACACACACACACACACACACATGCACGCACACTCATTTTTGTACATTTAAAACAATAAACATACATATACAGTAAATGTATAAACATACAAATGAGATAGAGATGAATTACAGATAGTTATGTTATGTAATGTGTGTGTGTGTGTGTGTGTGTGTGTGTTTGTGTGTGTGTGAACAAGAAAACTTAAAAAGTTCTGGGTGGATTTTTGTTAAATATTCAGGATGTAGTCACAATTGAAATATGAAGAAGGGATTAAATTTAGGGGGTGATCCAAGTCACCGTTTGGGTCCAGGAGTGTTTTCAAGGTTCTGTTTCGCCCTTTTTTTTTTTTTTTTTTGTTAACTTTTTTTTTTGCTAACTTTAACTTCTATGCTGCAAAGATTTAAGAAAATAAAAGAGTTCTTTTTTTTTTTTTGTGCATAAAGTACATGCGTTTTCTTCTTCTTTCGGCAATTCCCTTCAGGGGGCGCCACAGCAAGTCGATTTCTTCCATCTAACCCTATCTTCTGAATCCTCTTTGGTCACGCCAACTATCTTCATGTCTTCCTTCACTGCGTCCATGAACCTCCTCTTTGGTCTTCCTCTAGTCCTCTTTCCTGGTGGTTCCAAACCCAGCATCCTTGTTTCGATGTACTCTCTCTCCTCTGCACATGTCCAAACCATCTCAGTCTGGCCTCTTGGACTTTATCCCCAAAACCTCTAACATGTGCTGTTCCTCTGATCCTGTCCATCCTGGTCACTCCCAGAGAGATCCTCAGCATCTTCATCTCCGCTACCTCCATCTCTGCTTCCTGTCTTTTTCTCAGTGCCTCTGTCTCTAGACCAAACAGCATGGCGGGTCTCACCACGGTTTTGTACACTTTTCCTTTCATTTTAGCTGAAACTCTTCTGTCACACATCACACCTGATACTTTTCTCCACCCGTTCCAGCCTGCCTGAACACGCTTCTTCACCTCTTTTCCACACTCTCCATTGCTCTGGACTGTTGATCCTAGATACTTAAAATCTTCCCCCTTCTTTATCTCTTCTCTCTGTAACCTCACTTTTCCATTTGGATCCCTCTCATTCACACACATGTACTCTGTTTTACTCTGACTAATCTTCATTCTGATTCTTTCTAGTGCAAACCTCCACCTCTCCAGCATTTCCTCCACCTCTTCCCTCCTCTCACTACAGATCACAATGTCATCTGCAAACATCATTGTCCATGGGGATTCCTGTCTGACCTCGTCAGTCAGCCTGTCCATCACCATCGCAAACAGCAGTCCCACCCCCACACTGAACTCCTCAATCTCACCTACAGCACACCTCACCACTGTCTTACAGCCCTCATAGATATCCTGTAACAGGACATCTATGAGGGCTGTTACAGGCCCTCATGTATGAGGGGCATGTAATAGGACATGTATGCCCTCATGTATGAGGGCATACATGTCCTGATACTACTGTATGGTCATACAATACCATAGTTCTTCTCTAGGTACCCTGTCATACGCTTTCTCTAGATCTACGAAGATAAAGTCCATGCGTTTTCCCACTATTGAAAATATTCATAATAGTCTGATTAGTGAGTTCAAATTGGTGTGACAACAATAGGTGTGACTGTGATTGTGACTGGTTGTTAATCGCTGGTGACCTGTTGAGCTTGGTAATCAGGAAAAAGGGGCAGTCTCATTCACAGACCCTGGCGGAGGTCTTGAAGTCTGTGATTATTTTTTTTTACATATTCTATTGATTCCTCAGCGGGGATATTTGTGTGCCTCATTACACCGCAGTAGGCTGCCACAACGGTCGCAGTGGTGGGAAAAATGGGGGGTTAGGTGTCTTCTCCAAGGACCTAAGATGTGAACTCAGTGGGATCTGAACCTGCAAACTTCCGATTAACTCGGCTGAATTTTGCATCAGCCGATAAATTTTAATTCTAATCAGGGAATTAGAATTCTAATTCTAATCCTAGAATTGCTGCAATTCTAATCCTCCATGTCTGTTTTTGGTCTACTTTCTGGTCAGCAAATTGGTTTCTACTGATCTCAGTAACTATTAGGAACATTTTAACAGCCTGTTTACGTCTTCAGTAAATCTCAATTACTTTAAAGATGCCTCAGTGTAACTCGATTTCCCAATGTAACTCTAAAATGTAATAAACTCCAGCAAAACACAGACTCTTTTAGGATGTATAGACATTTTTTATGATCATGCTAAACCAAGGAGGTTGTAATTTAGCAATAGCAGAAAACTTGATTTTTCTTTTCTGTGATCGTTGGACACATAAACGTGAGGTGTGTTTTCAGATTAAAAGAGCAAAATTCCTGCAAATTGCAGATATTTACTTGTCTGTGTGACTGAAAATAAAATACAAGCATTTGGGGTCATTTCTAAATCACAAGAAGTCCAAGAAAGATTGTCATCCTGTGCAAATAGAACTAAAGCTACATTATAAAACTATCCAGCCAAAGCATGCTCGGTACACACAGAGATCAATATAAGGCTTCACATTTTATCTCTCACATACACACATGCTACAACAGGCATGGCTTTCATTTTCCATTGTGTGACAGGAGACCCTAAATATTTACACTGCTTGGCAAAGCCAGCACCCGGGCCGTGGAGCTGGGTTCACTGTGAGTTCCCTTTACAGAAACCTTCAGAAACTATGTCCAGTGTTTACCGCTGAGGAGTTAAGTGCTATTTAAACTGTCTGCTGATTACAAGTCACAACAGCAGCACCAGTTTTTTTAATTCAAATGTTGCCCCAACAATCCTGGATGCGAAGAGAAAGAAAAACTAATGCTTGTCTCAAACTTTCCAGACCAAATTAGGTTTAGGCATTTCTAACAAAAATACATTATCTAAGCGTTTTTCTGTGACTGGCCGTCTGGCGGGTGTCCTGGTTGGCTCGGACTATTATCGTACACACATGCTGTTAGTTTCCATTTGGTCTCTAAGATACAGTAGCCATTCACAAAGTTTTCATCAAGGAAGCCACTCCATCATCACTGTCTCCTCAGGCTTGATTGGACTTTAAACATCAACAAATCCTCTCAAACTTTATACACAACCAACAGGGCAGGAGTCTACATTTGGTATCTAAAGGCATTGGCTCACTTGTATGAACTGATTCTTTCTGTTGTGTTGGCCACGTTTTGCTAAAACCGGAAGACATTACGAGCAATGTCGTGAAAAACGCCTTGCAAATACACCATAATTACAATCTTACTGTTTGAGGAACAGCAGAATCTAATCAGTTACTTTGTTACAGTTACGACGCTGTTACAGAACGTTACTACAATAACGTGTTTAAATAAAACAGTATAAAGCCACACTGTTCTCCCATACTCCAGATTTACCAACATCAGAGTTTAGAAGCTTCTAAATGGAAAAGTGAGGTTACAGGGAGAAGAGATAAAGAAGGTGGAAGATTTTAAGTACTTAGGATCAACAGTCCAGGGTGATGGAGAGTGTGGAAAAGAGGTGAAGAAGCATGTGCAGGCAGGCTGGAACGGGTGGAGAAAAGTATCAGGTGTGATGTGTGACAGAAGAGTTTCAGCTAAAATGAAAGGAAAAGTGTACAAAACCGTGGTGAGACCGGTCATGCTGTTTTTGTCTAGAGCAGGGGTCATCGCAGCGACCGCATCAGTCGCCCGATTTAATTGTGTTGCTATTCTTTTTGAATTTTATTTACAGTGATGTAAGTTTAAAAAGGAATACATAAAAACATTTAGAAAAAAAAGGATATCACAAAAAAAAGTTTAATATACGAACTCTCGGGTCGGAGGTCAGTCTAGTGCGCATGACAAACCATCTTTGCTGATTTGAGCTCCTGAGCGCTGCAAACATGAGGTTACGAACACGTTTTCTACCCACAAAAACATGGCAGAAAAAAGAAAGAAAACTTATCATTTTCACAGTGAATGGGAGGAAGAGTTCTTTTTACTAATGTGAAAGAAAACTGTGGGCGTCTCATCTGCTCATCATTTCTTGCAAAATGTTGTGGAAGTGATCATTTGAAAATGAAACACTTGGATATTGCATATTGAAATGTATCTGTTTCTGTTTAATCATCCTGAAATAATTATTGTGATGGATCATTAACGATCAGTGTCTTCACATAGAATATCATTAATAATAATATCAAATTAAAGGTACATTGTGTAACTTTGTTATTTCAGAAGTGTATTATCAAAGTGGTAGCCCTTTGCTTTACTCAGTGCCCTTGAAGTAGCTCTCAGTTTCAAAAAGGTTGGTGACCTCTGGTCTAGAGACAGTGGCACTGAGGAAAAGACAAGAAACAGAGATGGAGGTAGCAGAGATGAAGATGCTGAGGATCTCTCTGGGAGTGACCAGGATGGACAGGATCAGAGGAACAGCACATGTTAGAGGTTTTGGGGATAAAGTCAGAGAGGCAAGACTGAGATGGTCTGGACATGTGCAGAGGAGAGAGAGAGAGTACATTGGAAGAAGGATGCTGGGTTTGGAACCAACAGGAAAGAGGCCTAGAGGAAGACCAAAGAGGAGGTTCATGGATACAGTGAAGGAAGACATGAAGATAGTTGGTGTGACCGAAAAAGATGCAGGAGACAGGGTTACATGGAAGAAACTGACTTGCTGTAGCGACCCTTGAAGGGAAATGCCGAAAGAAGAAGAAGATGAGTTTAGAAGCTTCTCCTTCAGTACAACCGATAAATGTAAATGTTCAAAAGTTAAAAGATTGTGTAAAAAAGCACAGCTGTTTCAATTCGTTCCCTGAACCAATTTCCCGACAGGGTTGCGTGGGGTGTTGGAATCTATCCAGGTTGATTTCAGGTGTGAAGCAGGGTACACCTTGAACAGGTCAACAGTCTGTTGCTGAGCCACTCACGCAGAAAACCATCCACACACATACTCATCCGGAGGGGCAATTTTACAGTGGCCAATCAACTAGTATGAATGTTTTTGAAGGGTGGGAGGAAACCAAAATATCCCAGAGAAAATCCACACATACACGGGAAGAACATGCAAACTCCACACTAGGGCTGAAACAACTAATCGAACTAATCGATTATAATCGATTATTGAAATAGGTGTCGACTAATTTAGTCATCGATTAATCGTTTAGAAAGTTTTTGCTGTCAACTGCACTTAATATTACACAACTTGATTGTTTTTTGTGTATTTTTACTCATGTTAACCTAGGCCATTTTTGTTTGGTACTGTACCTCTGAACAAGGTTAAATTTGCAAATCTAAAGCTGTTAACGATTTCTTGTTTTTAAATGTGATCCTGGATGGTCAACAGTTTACATTTTATGTTTTTTTAGCCGGTACTATGAAACACATTTTATGGGTGCTCGTGATTTACCTTTACTGTATACAGTAAGTAGATTTATTATTTTATATTTGCTGTAGAAATGGTAATATTCTCCCTCTTTATTTCACAGAAAGATAAACATTTTTACTTATTAGAATGAGCCCAACGTGTTGTTTAAGTGGTTATGAGTTGTGTTTTGCATAACTACATTCAATAAAATGCCAAAAAACTATTATTTAAGTTACCAATGTTACCCGATTAATCGATTAATCGAGCCATTAATCGCCAGATTAATCGATCATCAAAATAATCGTTAGTTGCAGCCCTACTCCACACAGAAAGGTCTTTGCTTCAAGACTCGTCTCCACTCCAGGACTCAAACCCTGACCTTCTTGCTATAAGGCTGTGCTAACCACTGCACCAACGTGCATCCCCATGATCAAAATAATTGGAATAATTAATTTAAATGTTGTATTCATTTTAAATCTTTTTTGTTTTGTGGTTTCATCCATTTTTTTTAAAAACAACCAATCATCTAAAAACCAGAAAAGAGATAATTTATTTACTCAAATCGACAATTTTTCTTGAGCCAGGGGCCATCAGCCAAGAAATTACATTCACACAAGGCAGTTGTGCGAAGATGATTTATATCTAGTTTAAAAAAAAAAAAAAGCAGGAAGCTTCATGTCCGGGATGTGAGAAGATAAAACAGGGGTTTCAGCTGGGAACTTTGCAGAATCAAAATCTACATTTTACTGCCAAAAAGTAACTTAGACATAATCTCTGTAAGCATGGCTTTTGTTTCTCCAACTCATGAATGTCATTGGTCCAATCATTTATCAGAATAAGTGTTTTATAAAATGAATGGATAAATAAATGGCTGAATAGATGGATAGGACACTTTGTATCTGCGTTGGTGCGAAGCCAATAAAGTAGAGTGATCAACATGTCGGCCATTTTTTTTTTTTTTAATCAAGAGACAAGTTACATTTTCTGAGTTCTGAGGTCAGGCACTACAACGGTAAAAAGTTACAGTATGTAGGATCTTCTGATCTTCTTCTTCTCCTTTCAGTATTTCCCTTCAGGGATCGCCAAAGCAAGTCAGTTTCTTCCATCTAACCCTATCTTCTGCATCCTCTTCGTTCACGCCAACTATTTTCATGTCTTCCTTCACTGTATCCATGAACCTCCTCTTTGGTCTCCCTCTAGACCTCTTTCCTGGTGGTTCCAAACCCAGCATCCTTGTTTCGATGTACTCGCTGTCGCTCCTCTGCACATGTCCAAACCATCTCAGTCTGGCCTCTCTGACTTTATCTCCAAAACCTCTAACATGTGCTGTTCCTCTGATCCTGTCCATCCTGGTCCCTCACAGAGAGATCCTCAGCATCTTCATCTCTGCTACCTCCATCTCTGCTTCCTGTCTTTTCTTCAGTGCTACTGTCTCTAGATCAAACAGCATGGCCGGTCTCACCACGGTTTTGTACACTTTCCCTTTCATTCTAGCTGAATCCCTTCCATCACACATCACACCTGATCCTTTCCTCCACCCGTTTCAGCCTGCCTGCACACGCTTCTTCACCTCTTTTCCACACTCTCCATTGATCCTAGATACTTAAAATCTTCCACCTTCTTTATCTCTTCTCCCTGTAACCTCACTTTTCCATTTGGATCCCTCTCATTCACACACATGTACTCTGTCTTACTCTGACTAATCTTCATTCCTCTTCTTTCTAGTGCAAACCTCCACCTCTCCAGCTTTTCCTCCACCTCTTCCCTCCTCTCACTACAGATCACAATGTCATCTGCAAACATCATTGTCCATGGGGATTCCTGTCTGACCTCGTCTGTCAGATCGATTTGCTGCCGAGGATGGGAATCAGCGCCTCCAAATCCGAGACCATAGTCCTCACCCAGAAAAGGGTGGAATGCCCCATGCGGGTCAGGGACAGGGTCCTGCCCCAAGTGGAGGATTTTAAGTATCTCGGGGTCTTGTTCACGAGTGGTGAAAGGATGGAGTGGGAGATCAACAGGCGGATCGGTGCGGCGTCAGCAATAAGTAGGACGCTATGTCGGTCCGTCATGGTAAAGAGAGAGCTGAGCCGAAAAGCAAAGCTCTCGATTTACAAGTCGATCTACGTTCCAACCCTCACCTATGGTCACCAGCTGTGGGTGGTGACCGAAAGAATAAGCGGCTTCCTCCGCAGGTTGGATGGGCTCTCACTCAGAGATCGAATGAGGAGCTCTGCCATCCGGGAGGAGCTCGTTGTCGAGATGCTCCTCCTCCAGGTCATGAAAAGTCAGATGGGGGGTTCGGGCATCTGGTCAGGATGCTCCGAGCGCCTTGCTGGTGAGGTGTTTTGGGCACGTCCCACAGGGAAGAGACCAAGAGGCCGACCCTGGACCCGCTGGAGAGACTATGTCCCGCAGCTGGTTGGGGAACTACTCGGGATCCTTCCGGGTGAGCTGGAGGATGCAGCTGGGGTGTTGTCCCCGTGACCCGGCCCTGGATAAGCAGAAGACGATAGAACGGAACAGAAATACGTATATATCGTAAAGTGCAAAAGCTTGTAAGAAGTCTTCAAAAAACACAATAAAAAAAAGCCTCCTCAACTAAAGTTCAAACCCTTTTCTGAGCTTTCATAAACTATTTTAATCACTTTACTGAAATTTTTACATGATCGTTATCAGAAAATGGATTTAAAGTCTGTATCATATTGATTCTAGACCGTTTCATTGCTCCATGATTTGAACAAAGAAACAATAAAAGTAATAACGGGGCGACAGTGGGGCCTCGTTTTCTCTGATATTACAAAGTATATGCTGGAGTTTATTAGTGCCGGCCTGTCTGAGCAGTCGTGGAAAGTCATTAAGTTTTAACGAGGCACAGTCAAGTAATCTAGCAGCTGAGACAGAGAGAAGACGAAATGTCATCAAACGGCAAATCAGGAAGCTCAAACAAAAAAAAAAAACACTGAACAAATTACTTAAAGTGGTCTGTTTTAGTTTCATGTGTTGGTGCATCTCTTTGTACTTTATACTAAATCCCCGAAAATAACCAATAAAACGTCTCCTTTTTTAAATTTATCATAAAAATCAACAGGAATCAAGGTTGAAACAAAACAGAAGACTTACATTAAAACTCTCTGAAACTTTGTTCTCTAAGTTGTACGACAAATTTAATTGGAGCCAGTGGTGGATGAAGTACTCACTTTTTGTACTTAAGTAAAAGTACAGATAATTAGGCAAAAAAAAATACTTAAGTAAAAGTACAAAAGTAGTTGGTGTAAATTGTACTTAAAGTATTTGGCCATAATTCAAATGTTATTTGTTGTGCGATAGGGTGTCACCATGGTAACCAGGATAAATACTCTGCAGGGGTGTGACCCCCCTCTCCCGCCTCTTTTGGTCCACAAAAAAAATAAATACATGAAATAAAAGGAAAGGGGACAAGTCAAGCTATACCCTAGAAGGGCGAGTGAATGGGCCACCAAAATGGAGGAAAATGACACTTATTTTTAAAACGTTTTGGGGGGGAGGCCCCCAGTCACTATATAGTGGCTTTGTCAAAGCCCTACCCCCCTTTGGAAAATTCTAGATCCGCCCCTGCTCTGTGTAATGATGGCTCAACTTTTTATTTAAAAGTAAACACAACGAACAACGATCTTCTGACTTTTTAATTTGTACTATATTTGATGTTAGGTTTTTGAATGAATGCGGAAAATGTTTCTCGATTCATTACTTCTGCGCTAAAAAAACCTGTGTATTTTTCAAATTCTTGAACAAAAATGTAACAAAA
The DNA here is from genome assembly GCA_902685375.1 of Neostethus bicornis. Classification (NCBI taxonomy): domain Eukaryota; kingdom Metazoa; phylum Chordata; class Actinopteri; order Atheriniformes; family Phallostethidae; genus Neostethus; species Neostethus bicornis. The sequence continues at coordinate 22,710,967 of LR738552.1, forward strand.
AATGTAAAACACACTTTTAAAAAGTAGCGAAGTAAAAGTACAGATATTTGCTCTAAAAATGTAGTGAAGTAAAAGTAAAAATACCGGTCTTAAATTTTAGTTAAGTAAAGTACAAACACACAATTTTTTTACTTAAGTACAGTAACGAAGTACATTTACTCCGTTACGTTCCACCACTGATTGGAGCTGACGTTGGAGGCATTATTTGATCTTTTTTTGTCAACCTGTGAGGTACGAAAAAGTGTGTTAGTGTCAGACAACGATGAGCTTTACACTTTAATGGAACACCACGCTACCAACCAGGTGTTTCTACAAAACCTTTTTATTCCTCCCGGGTTTCCTTCATGGTGATCTACTTGGAAGTTTCTGCTCTTGTTGTCTGAGCTGCGTTGGGTTTGCTGACCTGTTGGTTCCCAGCCAGCTGCTGAGTGAATGAGACCTGACTCACTCTATATTTGGCCCATTGTTCCCTGCCTGGATTCTGGATTGGAGAGCTTTTTGTTGGCAGCTCTCAGCACCGCCGCTTGTTCAAAGATATCTCCTCCAGACTGTTGTTGACCATCTGTTTGCCCCCACTGCTCAGGCAGGCCATCACCTCTGTGCTGCAGCTATGTGGCATGAGTTGCACTGCACTGTGGGAAAGAGCTGGTCAGTCCAATTAGAGTTGGATTTGAAGGGTGAGCAATCAGAAACAGGAATGCAACAAATAAAAAAGTCAGGACCAAATTATTTTTTAATTAACAACAAGTGAACTATCTCGTTAATGAGCCTTTTATTAAATACACTTTATCATGGTTACAATATCAAACTCATCATATTTTCAAGATATGTATTAGGATATAACATAGTCTTTTCTTCTTCTTTTGGCATTTCCCATCAGGGAGCGCCACAGCAAGTCGATTTCTTCCATCTAACCCAATCTCTTGCATCCTTTTTGGTCACACCAACTATCTTCATGTCTTCCTTCACTGTGTCCATGAACCCCCTCTTTGGTCTTCCTCTAGTCCTCTTTCCTGGTGGTTCCAAATCCAGCATCCTTCTTCCGATGTACTCTCTCTCTCTGTACATGTCCAAACCATCTCAGTCTGGCCTCTCAGACTTTATCCCCTAAACCTCTAACATGTGCTGTTCCTCTGATCCTGTCCATCCTGTTCACTCCCAGAGAGATCCTCAGCATCTTCATCTCTGCTACCTCCATCTCTGCTTCCTGTCTTTTTCTCAGTGCCACTGTCTCTAGACCAAACAGCATGGCCGGTCTCACCACGGTTTTGTACACGTTCCCTTTCATTCTAGCTGAAACTGTTCTATCACACATCACACCTGATACTTTCCTCCACTCGTTCCAGCCTGCCTGAACACGCTTCTTCACCTCTTTTCCACACTCTCCATTGCTCTGGACTGTTGATCCTAGATACTTAAAATCTTCCACCTTCTTTATCTCTTCTCCCTGTAACCTCACTTTTCCATTTGGATCCCTCTCATTTACACACATATTCTCTCATTTAGGATATAGCATACATAGTGAGCTAGAAAAAAAAGAAATGGAGAAGAAGAAATTAATTTTGATATGATGGGGAAGCCAAAATATTTTTATACAAATGGTTCTAACGACGCGGGGTGTTCAAGTCCCACGAATTACAATACAGTATTGAGAGCTGACCTAAAAAAGCCTTTGGTCACAGCCCATGGTAATTACTTAGAGGTCGACAAGTTGCTACTTAGAGAGGAGCCAGATGGGGTGGTTCATTCATCCATGGAATCATTTATCGCTAGATGGCTTCGAATTCCTGAGGCCAGGGCCTCATTTATGAAGCCCATGTACGCCCAAAGCTGAGTGTGTGTATTGCCCCTTACTCAAATCGAGCAATTTATGTAAGTGGTAGAGTATGCGGATGGTTGCTTTATTTTAAAGCAGTAGTTCTTAAAAAGTGGGGTGGCAGCACGAGGCTCTGTCAAGGGGGCGCGTTTGACCTCGGGGAATGTTGGTTTCATTTTTCAATTTTTTTTTTAACTGTTCTAAAATAAAGTGCAGTACCACTCCACTACATTAAGGGGCAGTAGCACAGTCACTGGCAGAGTGTGCGCAAGAAGCGTTCCTTCGGTGTTACAGTTAATAAAGCTATTTTTTGTTGTAAATTGATTTATAATATTTAAAAATTAAGCCTGAAATTTCTTCCATCTGTCCTCTGACACCACCATAAACACAAAATATTTCTTTTTAAATTCACCAACAGGTTAATGTATCAAACAGAGTTGCCATGGTAACCTCCTCCCACACTTTTGATTGTGGGTGATGTCACTAGGTCTGCATAATAACAACACCTGGCTGTTCTTTGTGAGTATTTTTAGGTGCCACCACCTCATCTGAAGACCATTGCATACATGTCTTATCATTTCAACGATACATATGAGGACATTTGGAGGTGTGTTTGGGGCAGAATGGATTTCAAGTTTGCTTATGCCTAAGATTAGTTTATGAAGCTTACACTACCCAAGGACAGTTACACTGGTTTTGATAAATACCATGTTTGTGTGGCATAAGATCTGTAGAATTCCAAGGCTGCTGGTCTAGATACTTCATGACGCCTCATTGGTAAAGTATTCAGAACACCCGCTAGATCAGGGGGCACCATCCTTTATGAAACTGAGAGCTACTTCAAGGGCACTGAGTAATGCAAAGGGCTACCACTTTGATAAAACACTTCTGAAATAACAAAGTTACACAGTGTATCTTTAATTTGATATCATTATTAATGATATTTTATGTCAGGACACTGATTGTTAATGATTCATCACAATAATTATTTCAGTATGATTAAACAGAAACAGATCCATTTCAATATGCAATATCCAAGTGTTTCATTTTCAAATGATCACTTCCACAACATTTTGCAGGAAATCTTTTTCAATTTTTACTAGCCACCAACAGTTATCGTCATTGCTTCTTTGAGAACCTCCCCGTCTGAGAACGCCTTCTTCTTCTTTATCAAAAAATGTGTAGCTCTAAATGAGGCTTCAGTTGCTTTTTGAGAGTTTTTTACCGGCCTCATAAAAAAAAAAAAAAAACGCTATTAGCCCAAAGCTGCCTTTAACTCACAGGCTTTCTCCGTCCGTACTGCGCTGCCTGGTAGGTAGTTAGCATGGCAGCTTTTGTGACATACGGAAAGGTCTCTCCACGTTGTGCCGCTTACAGTCGCCACAGTCGCACCGCAGATGAGATGCACACAGTTTTCTTTCATGTTAGTAAAAAAGAACTCTTCCTCCCATTCACTGTGAAAATGATAAGTTTTCTTCCTTTTTTCTGCCATGTTTTTGTGGGTAGAAAACGCGCTCAGGAGTTCATCTCAGCAAAGCTGGTTTGTCATGCGCACTAGACTGTCCTTCGACCCAAACTACATCAGAGTTTGTATAGTAAACTTTTTTTGTGATATACATTTCTTTTTTACGTTTTTATGTATTTGTTTTTAAATTTACATCACTGTAAATTAAATTAAAAAAGAATAGCAATATAATTAAATAAAATTTTGGACAGAGCTAATTCGTGATTAATGCTATTTTTAGAACTGGCCTGCAGGCGACTGATGCGGTCGCTGCGGGCGTTGGTGACCCCTGTGCTAAAGGGACTATGTCTCACAGTTGGCCAAGAAACACCTGAGGATCCTCCAGAATGACCAAGATGGTGGGCTTGTGTGAGCAAAGTCTGGCTTTCCTATCTGTATTGGAACAATTTATTGTTCAGCCGGGCCAATAGAGGGCGCTAGCGATCTAATGTTTATTCGTGTTCAGGAAGTAGGAAATAGGAAGTAAGTAGTCAGAAAGAAGGTAAGAGAAGTTAAGAATAAGTTAAGAGTTAAGCTTGCAGTGCCAGAGACCATCCTAGTTTGAATCTAATCATCAACCATCCACACTTTTCGAGCCCTTTGAGCGGCAATATGAGTGAGTAGTTTGTTATGTTCATGATTGTATGTTTGTTTGTAGCATTATTTTCAAATGTGTATGACTAGATGCTCATTTATTTGTTTTCTGTATGTTTACAGTTTCACACGTCTTTCTATTAAATTCTAAAAAAGCTACAACGGACTGTTCTTTGGAGGAGTTTATGGAAAGGAGAATTTAGCTGGCTGTGAATCCCAATTAGGACACGGGGTCACATTGGGTGCAACAGTACACTATCCTTATCCTATTATTCCTTCTTATAAAAAATCGTCCCATGCATTCATTTTCCACAGATTTGTAACACATTGGATAAAGTTGGAGTTCCATATTTACATTGATATAAAACATTTAAAGTCCAATCAGACAGTCTTATATTATTTTTAAATAGGAAAAAAAAATGTTACGATACAATATTTGTGCTTTTCTGTATGTCTGAACTCAAATTTCCATCCTATTTTAGGGTTGAATAAAGTTCAAACCTAAGCAGATTTTATGTGGTGGTTTGAGTGAGATCTGAAAGTGGAAGAGATCACGCTTACCAAACAAAAAAGCCTATTCAGTCAGTGTACCGATCAAATCCTCTCTCTGTGAAAACCAGCCACAACTTGGGCGGCGGAGGATAAACAAGCCAGTAAACCCGGCTTATTTACAACCTTCATCTGGTCTTTGTTAGGCGAGATGTGGAATGATGGTGAACAGAATTGGATAGTTTGTCTACTGGTAACTATTTTTCCACCACTTATGTCAAACTATGTGCGAATGAATCACATTTTCACTTTAAGCGTGATTGGGTAACACCAGTGGTGGATGAAGTACTCACTTTTTGTACTTAAGTAAAAGTACAGATAATTAGGAAAAAAAATACGTAAGTAAAAGTACCAATAAAAAAATCTACTTAAGTAAAAGTACAAAAGTAATTGGTGTAAATTGTACTTTTTAAGTAAAAAGTAAAAGTATTCGATCATAATTCAAATGTTATTTTTTGTGCTATAGGGTGTCACCATAGTAACCAGGATAAATACTCTGCAGGGGTGTGACCCCTCTCTCCCACCTCTTTTGGTCCACAAAAAAAAGAAATATATATATATATATATATAAAAGGAAAGGGGACAAGTCAAGCTATCCCCTAGAATGGCCAGTGAATGGGCCGCCAAAATGGAGAAAAATGACTCTTATTTTTTAAATGTTTTGGGGGGAGGCCACCAGTCACTATATATTGGCTTTGTCAAAGCCCCGCCCCCCTTTGGAAAATTCTAGATCCGCCCCTGCTCTGTGTAAATATGGCTCAACTTTTTATTTAGAAGTAAACATAACGAACAACGATCTTTTGACTCTTTTTAATTTGTACAACTGTATATTTGATGTTAGGTTTTTGGAGCTGAATGAATGCGGAAAATGTTTCTCGATTCATGACTTCTTCTCCCGATCAACTGCTTCTTTTGATTTTGGCGATGCGGCCTCAAGATGCGCTAAAAAAAATGTGTATTTTTCAAATTTCTGAACGAAAATGTAACAAAAAATGTAAAACACACTTTTAAAAAATAGCGAAGTAAAAGTACAGATATTTGCTCTAAAAATGTAGTGAAGTAAAAGTAAAAGTACCGGTCTTAAATTTTACATAAGTAAAGTACAGGTACACAATTTTTCTACCTAAGTACAGTAACGGAGTACATTTACTTCGTTACGTTCCACCACTGGGTAACACCGACCAAAATGGTATTCCTCAAGGCACAAAATTTTTTACATTTTTTAATTTTTTAATAAAAAATACTTTAAAAGATCTTTTACAAAGTCCAGCTACCAGAAAAAAAAAAAAATTTGGAACCAGCTAAGCCACAACTGAGCCTCCGTCTAGTAAGACGGTGGCTCAGTGGTTAGAGCGTTCGCCCACGGACTGGAAGTCAACCGGAAGTTTGCGGATTCCCACCCCACAAAGTGCACGTCTAGGATCCTTTGAGAAGACACCTAACCCCTGTTTCTCCCACCATTAGCGCTGTTATGGCAGCCTGCTGCGGTGTAGGAGTGCAGCACATAAATTTCCCCGGTAAAATATTAAATGATTTCTGTCCTCTTAGAATCTCAATTTCTTAAAGTATTCTAACTTCAAAACTGTAATAACACAGTATTTTCGGGGTCATTTCTTTAATAATGTCGGGTTTTCACTTTAATGACAACCAAATGGAAATGAATAAAAGGATGTTCTTGTGGGGAATGTTAGCCTCGGCCCCTAGCCAGCCAGGACCCCCACCCTTGCTCTCCTGAAGCCCTCTCAGGTTGTTTGCTCAGGCTGTCGCTTTAAAGACAAGCCACTCAGTTTGAATGTTCTTTTCCCAGGCAGAAGCTGCTGGATCCATGTTTGCTTTCCCTTCGTTCTGAAAGGCCACATTCACCTCAGCTCTAGAGGAGAAAAGAACCGTGCTGTATGAAAGTATGCACGTCATGGGCAGCTCCATGGGCAGCTCCACTTTGAAACTAAGTGCCTGTTTGGTATGTGCACGCAGCCCGAGGTTATCCTGGTGCTGTTGTTTGTGTTTTACCGGTAAAAAGCACTTTCATTTCTTACAAATTAAGACGCAAAAAGCCTAGAGATTGGGTCAAAAGTAGATGGATCTATGTGGGGTAAATAACATCTGGATGGCTGGATGAAAACAGTCAAAAATGAAGATTTAAAAAAAAAAAACACATCATTTTTGGAATTCGTTGCTTGCTTAACCAGGGTTAAGTACAAATAGAAAACACGGAATTACTTCTTTTTGTCCATCTCTTCCAGCCAGAGGTGGGTAGTAACCGTTACATTTACTTGAGTAACTTTTTGAATAAAATGTACTTCTATGTGTATTTTTAATAATTAGAACTTTTACTTGAGTAAATTTATAAGTAAATAACACTACCTTCACTGGATCGATTTGCTGTCGAGTGTGAAGCGGCCGGGACAAACAACAAACAACAAACACCACTTTAGGAATGTTTTTGATGTGTGAATAACAGTGGTGGATAAAGTACTCACTTTTTGTACTTAAGTAAAAGTACAGATAATTAGGCAAAAAATTTACTTAAGTAAAAGTAAAAGTATCAATAAAAAAAATCTACTTAAGTAAAAGTACAAAAGTAATTGGTGTAAATTGTACTTTTTAAGTAAAACGTAAAAGTATTCGATCATAATTCAAATGTTATTTTTTGTGCCAAAGGGCGTCACCATGGTCACCAGGATAAATACTCTGCAGGGGTGTGACCCCCACTCTCCCGCCTCTTTTGGTCCACAAAATAAATAAATAAATAAAATAAAAGGAAAGGGGACAAGTCAAGCTATCCCCTAGAAGGGCCAGTGAATGGGCACCAAAATGGAGGAAAATGGCACTTATTTATTAAAATGTTTTGGGGGGGAGGCCCCCAGTCACTCACTATATATTGGCTTTGTCAAAGCCCCACCCCCCTTTGGAAAATTCTAGATCCGCCCCTGCTCTGTGTAATGATGGCTCAACTTTTTATTTAGAAGTAAACACAACGAACAACGATCTTCTGACTCTTTTTAATTTGTACTAAAATGTTTCTCGATTCATAACTTCTTCTCCCGATCAACTGCTTCTTTTGTTTTTGGCGATGCGGCTTCAAGATGCACTAAAAAAAAACCTGTGTATTTTTCAAATTCCTGAACGAAAATGTAACAAAAAATGTAAAACACACTTTTAAAAAGTAGCGAAGTAAAAGTACAGATATTTGCTCTAAAAATGTAGAGAAGTAAAAGTAAAAGTACCGGTCTCAAATTTTACTTAAGTAAAGTACAGATACACATTTTTTTTACTTAAGTACAGTAACGAAGTACATTTACTTCGTTACGTTCCACCACTAGATAATATTTAAACTGGACAGTTTCAGGACCTCCATAAAAAGTTTCATGTCAGCCCTCGTGATAACTAAATTTTGTGCACTGAATTATGCAGTTATTTTTAAAACATCTGGTTGATTACAGTGACTTGTTTAGGAATTTTCTGACTTTGTGGAACAAGCAATGCTGCTTTCTTGGGGATGAGGATGAAGTGGTGGGCGAACCAGACGCTACTTTTTTTTTTACTTTTTCTTTTTTTTTCCTTTCCACTCTAATTTTGTTACACTGTATTCATTCATCTTCCGAACCGCTTATCCCTGAAGGCCTTGCAGTGTGATTTTTATAATGGTACACACTGACAACAGAAGGAGGTATGAGAACAAAAGCACACATATGTGAAAACATGAAAAATGTTTTGTGTGTATGTGTGTGTGTGTGTGTGTGTGTGTGTGTGTGTGTGTGTGTGTGTGTTTGAGGTTTTTACACCTTACTGAGTACTCAAAAACTGTCCTCATTGACCATTTTGAAATTCGCAAAAGATTGCTCATGTCAGGATCCCTCACCTACCCCCAGAGGAAGCCTAGATATTCTTAATCAACCTGATTAGGGTCACCTGTGGATGATTTCTGATTCCCCACATCTGTGCACCCTGCCATCTATTTAAGGGGAATCATCCCAGACTTTCCTGAATTGAGTTAATAAACCTTGTTTAAAGTCCTGCAATTGGGTCCTCCTCCTTCCACATCCCCTAAAACCCTTACAGATCATATGTAGTCAATTTATAACAATCCAGAGTGACGTAAGGGGAGGTAACCTGGCTAGCTCTGTTTGTGCTGTGACAATGGCCGCCTGAAATGTCCCATAATCATCCTAAAAGAGAGTCATTTTGTAGGCTTCTTAATGTACAACACACATTGACAAAACTCTATAATTTTTCTTAGCAATTTTTTTTGGCCCTATTGAAATGACGATATGCCCATTTTTGCTATTCTTCCCGAATTGAAATCTGGCAAAACCATATAACTTGACAGGTTTGTGTCAAGCTCCATTGGCTCTGTTAGTTCATTAATTGATGTCGATTGGCTGGTTTTAAGGATTAATTTCATGCCATTAGTTAAAAAAGCAAATTCAGCTTTTTTTGCTTTAAAACCCCTTCTTTCAAGAAGATAAAGACACAATAAAAGCGAGACAAATCTCACTCAGCTATTAATTATATGTGATCAACTGTTGTCGCTCTCGACCAGAAAAAAAACCTGGTTATTCCCAGATTGCCAAAAACTTTTTTTTTTTTAATCAAAAGAGAAAATAAATGCAGAAAAATTACTGTGTTTTTTTCTGATCACAAATATGCAGGTTTTTCACTTTAACAGGTGTAGTAAACCACCGGGTTCATCTGCATCGTGAGTGGGATAGAGAAATAAGCACCTGCTTAGCTGGACCGACAGTTGTGTTCGGGCTCTTGTTGCTTGAAAACCCCTAAATTACTTTCTAGTTCCATTAAATGGGTGTTGAGAGCTTTTTAAATAATTTATGACCATTTTTAAAAAACAGTTTCCTGTTATGCTTCTGGCTCATACAGTTCTCCTAGATTTTTCATTTTGATCACTTTATTACAAACTGTCTTTTCCCCATTTGTTAAAGCTTGGGCCGTGGGGGCAGGAGATGTAGGATCTAAAAAAAGCGTCATTCAATTTAGTACCCCAGTATCATAACCAACAATTAATCTCACACAAGGAAACAAGCGGTTTTTCTCCCTGCAGTGGGGGAGAGATGAGGAGAAACAGAGGCGTACTCTGCTAGGCTCCTACAAGCTTCTCTCCGTCATCTCATCCCGGCTGCATCCTTTTATTAGAAAAAATAGGTCACAGGTTTCATAAGGACACTCACAGGTGTCTGAAGAATGAGTTATTTTAAAAGGGCAGAAAATCCGCCAAACATTGTGTTCGTATGCAAAATGGTTTCAACAAAACGGAGTTTCATGTCCTGCAACTATCTGTGATTAGCTGACAAGGCAGGAATTTGTCTGGTAGCTAGTTGGTCTCTGTATGTGCTGAGTAACCCTTCAGGGATGGGAGAGAAACATGTGCTGAAATAGCTGACATACGTAAGATGGCTGACGCCCACGTATCCCTTGCAAGATGTGAAAAACACACATTATAAAGTTATAAAGAGTATAAGCTTAAGTTTATCTTACACAGTCCAAGCAGCAAGTCCAAGAATCATCTCATCCCAGCCATAACTTCCAGCACCTCCCAGAATGTCCCCAGCGAGATACAAGTCAGTCTTGGTGTCCTCCCGGTGGGACATCTCCGGCTCACCTTATCAATGTGGCATCCAGGAAGTATCTCAACCAGGTGGCCGAACCATCCCATCTGGCTTCTCTCAATGTGAAGTCAAACTATTTCTATTCCGAGTCCTCCTGGATGTCTGAACATCTTACCTTCTCTCTGCCAGAGCTATGGAAGAGGCTCACTTTGGCTATTTGAAATTGAAAGTACTTTGAAACTCCCCAAGGCAACGTTCTCTGTAAGCTGCGCACCTACGCAGATACGGACCGCTCACAGATTAATAGCGCACAAGAAAACCTATGCAGCGCACAAAATAAAACTCAGGTTAAAATAAAGATGGGAAAATGAGAAAGAGCTCCAGATCTCTTTCTTCTGTCTATCTGAAACAAATTGCTTCAAAGCGCTGCTTCGGATTTTGACGCGTCACTGCTGGTGACATCACAAAAGAGTTAAAGTTTTTGCTCCGCCCCCTTCTGCTCAGGAAGCTTGTGTGTTTGCTCAGACACATAAAAAATTAGAGGGAACATCGCCCCAAGGGAAAACAAAGGTTCTAGTTCAGCCTGACTCAAGATGTAGATGCACAAATAAATAGGGCATCATTTTCAGAATCAGGACAACTGAGGCACATTTTTTGGCACATTACGGGGCCTCCCTTTATAGGTATAAAGGTACAATAAATAGAGGAGAATTATTTGGTATGGGTTTTTTTTTTTTTAAAGCCATAGACCCTCAACCAGCAGAGGACATTGAAGGTAGACAAGTAAAATCAAAGGAACACCTGGGAATTCAGATCAAATCAATCTAAACAATAAAAACTGTAAGGAGAGTGGTCTGTTCCCCCTCTGTGTCCTGTTTTCCCCCTTCCTCTTGTCCCTGTTTTGTGTGGGTGTGTCAAGTGGGGAGCTGCAACAAGTCACACCTGAAACTCATTTACTCATCTGCTGCACCATAAAATGGATCAGTTTTTATCACACTCTTCACCAGATCATTTGTTTACCTGTTGTCCAGTTTTTGGCTCCAGCTCCTAAGAGAATCTGCCTAATTAATCTTTGTCTGTCTTCTTTACAGTATTTGGACTTTTTATCAATCTAATAAATCTGCTATTGTTTTCTTTATCTGAGTCTGTCTGTGTCAAGGGTATATTTTTGGCCTTAGAAAAATAAAAACAAAAACGTTGACAGCACAGAAGATGAAGGAGATCTTAGGGCCATGAGAACAGCCCTTAAGGAGCGTTGGGATCTGGAGTAGATGGTGTATGGTTTATAGAGCAGGTTGTCCTTTTGGTCACTATGACATAAGCTAGGGTGGCCATCTTGTGAGCAGAGGTTTTCGGGCTCAAATCCCAGCCCAGGAATTTATATTGAGGTGTCCTTGTGAAAGGGACCTAACTCTTAAATAAAAAGAAAAACCATGTGAACCGCCAGTTTATTTTACAACAAAACACGGAGAGAGTCTAGTTTTGTCTTGAGAGACAATAAAGATCATAGATTTTCATCCAGAAACAAGATTATCAATGGGTAAGTGATCCGTTACCGCGATTTCTTGATCTAACGGATCAAGAAATCTAGATACTTAAACTCCTCCATCTGTGGCCAATCTTTGAAAGTAACGTTTACCCTTTTCCAGGCAAGGACAACAGGTCAAAATCCAAATCAGCACTGACAAAACTCACGTACAAAAGTTTGTTCCTAAAAAGAATAAAATATCTAGGTCTATTTTTGTACATTATTTCTCCCTGGCCAGAGGGGTGTTTTGGAAACTGTTTTCCGCGGATCACCACCAAGGCCGTGTTACCACGAGTTGCGTCTGTGCAGTTATTTCTGCAGACTCACAATGCTGTGCACAAACAGAAGGTCTGCAGACAATGGGGAGCATGCAGGGAAGTGCAGACCATAATGAGGCAGATGTCTGGCTGCTGGGAGCCCACAGCAGGCGAGGGTGTGTGTGTGTATGGAGGGGTTCACTCTCTCCCTCTCACGTCTTTTCCTCTTCGTGCCTGTGCTCTTTCTTCTTCTCTTACACACGTATAGGAACAACCCCACCTCCCCCTTTAGTTTTAATTATCCCTCTCCAAATCCACCGCTCTATTAGCTGGATAATAGTGTCTCCCCTTTCTCCTCACCCTGCCTCCCCACCTCCTCTCCATTCAAACCGGGGAGAGAAGCTGCCCTTTTGAGCCCCTGTCAGCCTCATCGGCCGGGGTCTTCGGGTTCTCACATTCCCTTTTGGCCAATCAGATGCCTCTACCGAGGTAGGGTCCAATTAGATACAAGCATTTTGCAGAAGTGAGAAAAAAACATCGACAAAGCCAATCGCCTCAGTTAATTTATTCAGATTCCCTCCGGGGGGACAGACTCTCCTGGAACGCACCCCATTTTTACTCACCCGCTTGCCTCTTCCTTCTTTCAGTGGATTTGTGAAGAGTGATAGAAGAATGTGGAATATTTCTTTTTCAGGCACTTTCAATATGCCTGCCCTCCCCCACTTCCTTATTTCACCCCCTCTTTGCCCATCTTTAAGATAATTACAGAAAAGTCCTCATAGATGGGAAATTCATGTCTCTGAGGCGCGGCTGGATGATGTACGAGTGAGGGTCCGAAGCAGAAATAAAGCAAGAAAAGAAAGAAAGAATGGGAGGACGGCAGGAACTTGAATCCACAAGCGTTATTGTGCTTGAGCTGAAGGGGCCAAAACATAGTATCCATGGTAAATAACACAGAGAGCTTCTTCAGGACCCCCTCTCTTTCTAAACCCCCACCTCTCCTCCCACCGCCCTTTGTGACCTGTTGCTTTCTTACAGCCACCATTGTCCCCAAGTGTGAAGTGGGGTGACATCACCGTTTCCTCTCGTAAACAGGTGTGATGAGACAGAAAAAAAAGAAAAGAAAAACGGTTTGGGTCTCTCATGTCTTTTCAATGCGTGGGTTCTATTTCACCTTCTGTCCCTAAGCCTCCTCAAGCCCCCACCCTACCCCGCTAACTCACATTTCCCTCCATTTTTTTTTCTTAAATCAGAACACAATGAACATAGTGTAGGAAAAAGTTGATCAGTGTGAGACTCAGTTTTAATCCACAGAGATTAATATTCTGTCTTAAGCTTATCTTGAATTTAACTAGATTTAGAACAACTTTTTACAATCCACTTGCAGTAAATTTGTTGCATTTATGTGCACATACATGTATACAAACACACAGGTGATGTGATCTGTAGTGAGAGGAGGGACGGGGTGGAGGAAAAGCTGGAGAGGTGGAGGTTTGCACTAGAAAGAAGAGGAATGAAGATTAGTCAGAGTAAAACAGAGTACATGTCTGTGAATGAGAGGGAAAAGTGAGGTTACAGGGAGAAGAGATAAAGAAGGTGGAAGATTTTAGGATCAACAGTCCAGAGCAATGAAGAGTGTGGAAAAGAGGTGAAGAAGCATGTGCAGGCAGACTGGAATGGGTGGAGAAAAGTATCAGGTGTGATAGAAGAGTTTCAGCTAAAGTGAAAAGAAAAGTGTACAAAACCGTGATGAGACCGGCCATGCTGTTTGGTCTAGAGACAGTGGCACTGAGAAAAAGACAGGAAACAGAGATGGAGGTAGCAGAGATGAAGATGCTGAGGATCTCTCTGGGAGTGACCAGGATGGACAGGATCAGAGGAATTGCACGTGTAGAGGTTTTTGGACCTACAGAAACATGGCAGAAAAAAGGAAGAATTATTTTCACAGTGAATGGGAGGAAGAGTTCATTTTTACTAACGTGAAAGAAAACTGTGCGCGTCTCATCTGCTCATCATTTCCTGCAAAATGTTGTGGAAGTGATCATTTAAAAATGAAACAATTGGATATTGCATATTGAAATGTATCTGTTTCCTACCTTGTTTAATCATACTGAAATAATTACTGTGATGGATTATTAACAATCAGTGTCTTCAAATAGAATATCATTAATAATAATATCAAATTAAAGGTACACTGTGTAACTTTGTTATTCAGAAGTGTATTATCAAAGTGGTAGCCCTTTGCATTACTCAGTGCCCTTGAAGTAGCTCTGAGTTTCAAAAAGATTGGTGACCCCTGGTCTAGAGCCAGTGGCACTGAGGAAAAGACAGGAATCAGAGATGGAGGTAGTAGAGATGAAGATGCTGAGGATCTCTCTGGGAGTGACCAGTATGGACAGGATTAGAAATGAGTACATAAGAGGAACAGCACATGTTAGAGGTTTTGGGGATAAAGTCAGAGAGGCCAGACTGAGATGGTTTGGACAAGTACAGAGAACAGAGACCGAGTACATCGCAGAAGGATGCTGGATTTGGAACCACCAGGAAAGTGGACTAGAGGAAGACCAAAGAGGAGGTTCATGGACGCAGTGAAGGAAGACATGAAGATAGTTGGTGTGACCAAAGAGGATACAGCAGATAGGGTTTGATGGAAGAAACTGACTTGCTGTGGCGACCCCTGAAGCGAAATGCCGAAAGAAGAAGAAGACATGTATACAAACACACACATAATTTTGATTATCATAAAGAAATTTAAAATGTTATTTCATAAAAGAATGAAAACATAGGGGTGTTCCTGTTCATAATATAGCCAGAATATACATTTACAATTGTAAAAAGTGTGTAAAAGTCATCTGCTTGTTGACTCTTTCCATCCATTTATAGATTCAGCAGCTATTTTTGCATTTCAGGTAGAAAAAAAAACTCCCACTTCTAGCTCCGCTTGTGCGGACAAAAATGCAAAGTGCTGTTTCAGCTCCGGAGGTCACACATGAGTGCTGGAACACCATCTCACAGGAAATTTTTGACAGAGAAATAGCGGCAATCTACATTCATTTACAGAAAATGTGCGAGTTGATCGGTTGCAATCCCATAATGCAACATTCCAACATGGTCCAGCCAAATTTATTTGATCTTCTCAATCTTTTCTTTGCTTTGCTGCTTGAAGCTACATTTTTTTCTACATAATGGATTTTTCTTTAAGAAACGATGAATCAAGAAATAAGAACATTGGTAGGTCCAATGATTGTTATCCTGGGACTCGTTTATAAAGCTTGCAAGTGCTAACGTCTGTACATATGTCAATTTGAGCCATCTAAAAGGATCTACGTAGACTTTTGTGTAACTCTAGGTCACGTCAGAAGCTCCCATTCCCAAATCAAAGTATGGGCAATAACACTAATTCTGTTCAATTCAATTCAGTTTTATTTCTATAGCCCAAAATCACAGAATTTCCGTCTCAATGGGCTTCACAAGAAAAAGAGGAATGTATTAACACAAATACACAACAAGAAAAATAACTAACAAATGCTAACTAAACAAGACTAGCACATTAATGCACTTAGACTCTACTTCCCGGTGAGGAAAAACTCCTAAAAAAAAACAACAGTGGGGGAAAAAAATTAGAAACCTCGTGGGGATCCACATGAAAGAGAGATCCCTCCCCCGGGACGAGCAACCAATGTGTCAAATATTATTGTTTAAATATTAGCTTATTCTACTCTACAGTTAAATATCTAATGAGGTCAATAGATGTTCTTCATCCTGATGGAAACACGGGGGGCTCCTCAGCTCGGCGATGTCCAGCACGGGGATGAGTAGATGTTCTTCATCCTGATGGTTACACGGGGGACTCCTCAGCCCAGCGATGCCCTGGACGGGGATGAGTAGATGGATTTTATCCTGATGGAGCGAGGATGATGAAGCGTGGAGGTCTCCTCGGTGTGGCCATGCCCAGGACAGGAACGGAGAGTCCTGAATGGGGCTCTCTCCCAGAGAGGAGGGAGAGAGATGGACAACATGTGAATTGTTTTGTACCAACTAGCAGTGTAATTCTAAATAAACAGACAATAGAGAACAATGAATGAGATAGAAAGCCAAGGGTTAGGAAGGGGCGAAGGGGATACAGACCCTGTTTAGGGTAGGGGGTAAGGGGAAAGAGGGATACAGACCCTGGTTAGAGAAGGGGGTAATGGGGAAAGGGCCTTTATTCTTTAACAGATTTGATCCAGGACCCACAACCACCATGGCACCACTCCAGTCTGGACCCTCACCATGTCTGACTTAGCTTCTATACCCTTCCTCTCAGTCAGCAAACTTCAACACCACAGAGTATCAGGTGAGAGAAAGTTGCAGAAGAACAAAACTAGAAAAGCAAAAGGTCCAGATGGCATCTGTTCTAGACTGTCCAAGAACTGTTTAGACCAGATCTGTCAGGTCCCACATTTTGTAGGTTCTCTGACGATACAGCCATTGTTGAGTGTGTATCTCAAGGGAACTATGTGGACTACGGGAAGGTGATGGAGGAATTTGTTGGCTGGTGCAAACTCTGTCACCTTCACATCAATGGCATTAAGACAAAAGAGATTGTGATTGAGTTCCGACAAAAGGACACTGACTCCATCAGCAAACATCCAGGGACTTGACATTGAAAGGCTGGATGCCTACAGATACCTGGTGTTCACATCGACAACAAACTGAACTGATCAGATACAATTGGTATACTGTACAAGATGGCGCAAAGTACTATAGGGGGCAGAGCCATCTCCTGAGAAGGTTGCGGAGGACACTGTTAAAGAGCTTTTATGACAACATTGTTGCATGCCAACTTTTATGCAGTGTCCTGCTGGTGTGGAGGAATAATGGAGAGGAACAAGAGGGAACTGACAAGCTGGTAGGAGAACTAGCTCTATCCTGGATTGTTCTTTGGACTCAGTGGACGCTGTAGGTCAGAGACGGATCCTGACAAAGCTGCACAAGATCCGTCCTTGGTCTCCTTCTTTTCATGATTTACATTCAACCTCTTGGCTCTCTTTTCCTTAAGCATAACACATTCTTATCCATTGCTCCGTCCCTCTCTCATTCCTCACACCACTGCCATACTTAGTCTTGTTACTTCCAGGATTGACAACTATAAGTTTCTTTTTTATGGTTTGCACAACTAATCCCTCCAGAAACTACAGCTCCTCCAAAATTCTGCAGCCCGGTCTATCACCAGGACTATGTAATGTCACCATATGACACCTAACCTGCGACATCTTGACTTGCTTCTGATAAAACAAAAGATTGTTTTCAAAATTCTCCTCATCACTTTTGAAGCAATTCATAATCTGACCCCACCCTACATCTCGGACCTGTTACATATTACCATTCCCTCTCGGTCTCTTCATTCCTCTTCTTCTCTTGTTCCACCTCTTGTTCCATCTGTTCGTCTTGTTACTATAGGGGGCAGAGCCTTCAGACTCTCCGCTACCCAGCTTTGGAATTCACTCCCCCCTGATTTACGCAATATGGACTCTTTCCCACTTTTCAAATCCAGGCTCAAAACTCTTCTTTTCAGGGAATCATACAGTTAGTCCAGTTGATGTATTTGATTTGCTTTGCTATGCTTTGCGTTGCTTTGTTTTGATTTGTCTTTAGTTTTAATAATAATAATAATGCATTGAACTTATATAGCGCTTTTCTAGACACTCAAAGACGCTTTACATATTTATATGCACTATTCATTCACTCCATACAATCATTCACACACACAACATTCATTCCTGATGATGGGAGCTACCATGCAAGGCGCAGACCACTATTATCAGAAGCAATTGGGGTTCGGTGTCTTGCTCAAGGACACCTCGGCATGGACTCTGGGTGGGGGATCGAACCTGCGACCTTCCGGTTACTGAGCGGTCACCCTACCCACCGAGCCATCCTTCCCCCAAGGAAGGGTTTTATTTTATTGTTCTTTAATTTCTGGTTTTCTGTTTTATTGGGTATCCAAAAAGGCAATTTTAATCATTGGGAAACAAACCAAAACTTATTGCAGCTGTTAAGCTCCCATGTAAGAAAGGCAGGATGGGACAGTGAAGACGTGTAAAGAAAGGCCATTCTACGGTCATTCTAAATGGATTGATTCTAAATTGATGGATTCTAAATTGAATTGCATTATGCTGTTTAAAATGAAGTATCATGGAAATGAATTAAAACAGCAGTTTTCAGATTTAAAAAAATCCTTTACTCCATCCACTTACGACAGTAACGCTGGTGAAAAAGTTTGTTGCTGCAGTAGAAGTTCACCTGAATGGGGGAGGGGTGGTTAGAAAAGATTTCACATTAAAATACTTGTTGACGAGCCGCTAATGGTTCGCGGGGGCTCCATGCTGAGGGGTCTGCTAGACGCAAAATTTTGTGGGTTTAGGTCTTCTAGTGTTAAATAGAATGTATTAGTATTATTAATTATACCAATCTATTTATCAATGTGCCCTTAAACTGCATTCTAAGGACATGTGCTTCCAGACTCTGCTAACACCAAACCACATGAAATGACAATTAGTCAGCTAGTATCAGATAAAATGACTGATTCATTAAGTCATGCCGACCATTTTAATCCATTCTTTTATCTTCTTATGAAGCTGGCGATCTGATGTAATCTGGTTTTGTTCTGTCAGTATTTAATCTTTACAAGCTATGGCTAATTTCCATCCATTCAATAATGAGTTTGAATTGTAGCTTTGATGTCCCAATTCAGAGCTTAGTCACCTTGCTGGATGCCATTTTGCCAATAAAAACTTGTCAACAGGCTGACTGTAAATACAAGATTTAGTGACACACCTTAAAATCTGCCTCAAACTGCAGGATTGTGACAAAAGCATGAATGAAGATGAAAGAGAGTGCGTTGGTGGAAGCATCTCAGCTGCAGAGTTGGACCGTCACGATGCAGCTACAGAGAGCCAATTAAATATTCATTTGAGAATAAATTAAATAGCAGAGCGGTTTTCTCATGCCTAACTCTGCCAAAAGTTTCTCTTTTAGAAATATTTTACACTTTGGTATAATTAGTCTTATGCAACCAAAGCATTTGGAACTGCAACTGGATCGATGTAGAGGTAGAATTTAGTAGCACAAAGTTAGATAGTATAAGATTGCAAATTGGTGAAAATCGTTTGCTATTAAAAATGAAAACAAACTTATGGAGATTTCTTACAACATTTTAGGTTAAAAAGTTTATAAGGTTAATTGGACGTCTTATGCACTTAAAGAGGGGGTGTTGTTCTTTTGTGGCTGAACAAAATGTGAACAATAAATGGCAAATATTGATAAACCTTTTGTTAGCTCAGAAACCCAATTTTTGTGAAAAAAACCCCTCATTTTATTCAGTTTTACTTCCATTTTTGATACAGTTAAGTTCCACTCCTTCTCTCACTTATTGCTTAGTTCCATCCCTGTGTGTATGCACGACACAGCGTAAAAACCCTAACCCACGTTTGAGACCACAAATACAGCGTAAAAGCATTGAGTTCGCAATGCTAGCACATGTTCTTTTGATTTATTATTTTTGTGCATTTGCATATAAATGACACTCTTTGTTGAATGAAATGACCAAGCATGAGAAGAGCACATGCACTAAAACACATGCTGGTTACATTAGAATGTGGGTGTGGCGTAGAACAAAATCCGTGGCCAAAACAAGCTGGTGTTTAAATAGCAAAGAATACTAGACGGGAGAATTTGTGAATGACTGAAACATGCGCGAATGAATTAAGCATACAAATGCAACCATTTAAGTTTCACTTGCATTTCTGACACTGTGAATTCCCCCTTCCTATCGCTCCCTGTTTAGTCTCACTCTCTAAGCGTGCACAACACAGGGTAAATCTAGCTTTAGGCTGAGGTTGAGTTCATTATGAGTATTTTCAGATGTGGAAAAACCCACGTATTTTTCTTTCATGAATGTAACATAAAAACGGAAAAACTAACTTTAGCCAGAAAGTAAAAAAATCTGAAATGATAAAGTTAGCTTTTTAGCTAAAGGCGTTCAATCAATTTTTTTCGATGAATCAATGAAAATGGTTGCCGGCCTGTTCTAAGATACGTGCCTCTTAAAAAGCCAGCGTGTGACAAGACTTTAGACTTTGAACAGAACTTTTAAAACATTTCTGGACCCAAACATTTGACACAGATTATCCCCAAAATTCAATCACATCTTCAACTGCCCATTAGAGATACAGTATATCCTAAAAAAATCTCTGAAAATCTGGACAGAACTTTTTGAGTTTTCTTGTTCACACACCTAACCGTCTCTTGACCTCCTCGGCAGAAAGAATAATACAAAAGCGAAAAAGCACATGTACAAAAAAAATTTTTTAATACTTATTTTGGTACTTTTATATGAAAAAAAAAGCAGAATATGGGCACTTAAACACTTTCATTGGACTCCAGGTATGGTGAAGAATAAAACCCATCCCCAAAACAACGTAGCATTGGATTTGTTTCGGAACATTTTGCAAATCACTCAAACATGCGTGAATAAAATAGAAAACCAATTCAGGAATATGTTTTATTAGAGGAAAAAAAAACCCATCTCTATCCCAAAAGCTGTGCTGACCAAAAAACAAACGAGAGACTCTCTGTTTTACTTGTCACAAGGGTAGCATTAACTCCAGACCAGAATATCTACAAAGAAATGCATCCCTGTCTGCTTTATTTATACAGTAATAGAAAATAAAGAGGTGTGTTCTTACAGAGTAGTGGGGGGAAAACAAAAGTTCCAGGCCCTTATCTACAGATGAGGGTAAAGGTGGGGGACGCCCAGCAAACAGTATTAGTACATTCCTTAGTTAACATAATACTTTGCCATACAGCAGATCAGGAACTGGCTCCAGCTAGGGGATCACATTAATTGGGGAGAAGGTGGCCGCGTGGTTAGAGCGTTCGCGCGGGGACCGGAAGGTCGCGGGTTTGCGTCCCACGGAGAGCACGTCTAGGGTCCTTGGAGAAGACACCTAACCCCCGCTTCTCCCACCATTGGCGCCGTTGAAGGGCAGCCTGCTGCGGTGTAAGGAGCGCAGCAAACAAATTTCCCCGGTGAGGGATGAATAGAGTCATTTTTATTTATTTATTTTTTAATTAAAGTAGTTTTGACTGATAAAAATAAAAGAAGCAACAAAAGAAGTATTTACATAATTTATCTTACATTTTTGATCTAGGAAAATTTTTCAAACATGGTTGAAACGTCCAAATAAGTTCATTTTGCATCATTTAAAAAATACACAGAAACACAACCACGTGCGCTTAGTTAATTTATTATTGATCCTCAAAATGTTTTCTTTGGACCAATTGCTTTAACCTATAATCAGAGTTCTTTCAGGGGATCGGGTCCCCACCACCATTCCTTTTACTATGATGAGAGCGAATCCTCCAGGGTGTTCATTAGTCACTCCGCCTTTCCTCAACATCTCCTCCATCCCCCTACTCGTCACATAATTACAGGGTTTCACTAATGGCACCACTTTCGGACCATTTTTACTGATTCTGTCAGTGTTACAGCTTCACATGTGTGATAGTGTTCACTAAACAGTTTCCATGGAAACCAAACAAGTTGATGTGGCACACATCGTGGTAATCTTTTTGGATTTAGTTCTGTTGAATTTTTCAGACGATAACTTGACAGCTATGCTAATTTTCACATTAAGGATTTTTTTAAAAATAAAAAATACAATTATCTTTCCCTCAATCTCAGATGATTGACTCTGAAAATACATCAATTGAAATGTTTGTAAGAGTCAAAAGAGATAACTTGATGGTTTGTCTGTGGAAAAGGCATGTTAACAGATGTACTGATTGCACGTATTTAATTTCTTCAAGCTCTGAATTAACATGGCATAAAAATAAATAACCAAAAAATGTGGATACGGGCTCCCAAATAGGGGGAACCACTTCTTTCTTCATCTTCTTTTCCTTTCGGAGTTTCCCTTCAGGGGTCGCCACAGCAAGTCAGTTTCTTCCATCTAACCCTATCTGCTGCATCCTCTTCGGTCACACCAACTATCCTCATGTTTTCCTTCACTGTATCCATGAACCTCCTCTTTGGTCTTCCTCTAGGCCTCTTTCCTGGTGGTTCCAAATCCAGCATCCTTCTTCTGATGTACTCTCTCTCTCTCTCCTCTGTACATGTCCAAACCATCTCAGTCTGGTCTCTCTGACTTTATCTACAAAACCTATAACATGTGCTGTTCCTCTGATCCTGCCCATCCTGGTCACTCCCAGAGAGATCCTCAGCATCTTCATCTCTGCTACCTCCATCTCTGTTTCTTGTCCTATCCTCAGTGCCATTGTTTCTAGACCAATCAGCATGGCCGGTCTCACCACAGTTTTGTACACTTTCCCTTTCATTCTAGCTGAAACTCTTCTGTCACACATCACACCTAATACTTTTCTCCACCCGTTCCAACCTGCCTTCACACGCTTCTTCACCTCTTTTCCACGCTCTCTATTTCTCAGGATTGTTGATCCTAAGTACTTAAAATCTCTTTGACTTAAAATTACTCCATAAATTTCACTGCTTATTTGTGCTACAAGAGCTGTACGGCCTCAACGGTAACTAGGGAGGGATTTGTGGGCCAAATATAATTACACTATGAGCCAAATTTGGCCTGCGGGCCAAAGTTTGAAACCTGTGCCTTTTTGGTTTCTACCTAAATTCAGGTTTAAAACTGAAAACATTTGATTTGCACCTACTGTACATATTTAGAAGACAAGACTTATGTTTCAGATCAAATGAAGTCTTTGCATCTTTGCAGGGAAATTTTTAGCATCGTTATACACATTTATTCAGTTTCAATTTTGTTTTTGACACCATGAACTCCCCCATCCTCTAACTCCGTGGTATTGCTCTCTGGGCGTGTGCGCAACACAGTGTAAAAATACAATGCAAAGCGCATTAATAAGTTTGCAAACATATAGCACATAGTTTTTTAGATTATTGTTTTGATACTTTTACATAAAAATGTCACTATATCCCCCTGTTGAGGGGAAGCAGAATGCGTGTACTAAAAAAACTTGAATTAAAATGTGGGTGTGGTCTGGAATTAAATCTTGGCCAAGGGAGGGAAAAAATGGTGGTCAAATAGTATTTAAGTACAAGATGGAAAAGTTGAAAAATAAATAAAGGGGAGGAGTTGGCTCATTGGTAGAATGTCTGTCTTTGGACCAAGAGAAGCTGGTTTGATTCCCACTGGGCCCGTGATAAGGTGTCCCTGGAGACCCAACGCAAAGTTACTTCCGTCATTGGTGCCGTCGTGGCGGCCTGTAATGGAGCAAAGTAGTTTCCCCATTAAAGAATTTTTTTTTTCCATTTTTACATACTGGGGGTGGATGAAGTACTCACTTTTTGTACTTAAGTAAAAGTACAGATACTTAGGCAAAAAAATTTGCTTAAGTAAAAGTAAAAGTACCAATAAAAAAAATCTACTTAAGTAAAAGTACAAAAGTAGTTGGTGTAAATTGTACTTTTTAAGTAAAAAGTAAAAGTATTCGATCATAATTCAAGAGTTATTTTTTGTGCTATAGGGTGTCACCATGGTAACCAGGATAAATACTCTGCAGGGGTGTGACCCCCGTCCCGCCTCTTTTGGTCCACAAAATAAATAAATAAAATAAAAGGAAAGGGGACAAGTCAAGCTATCCCCTAGAAGGGCCAGTGAATGGGCTCCAAAATGGAGGAAAATGACACTTATTTTTTAAAATGTTTTGGGGGGAGGCACCCAGTCACTATATATTGGCTTTATCAAAGCCCCGCCCCCCTTTGGAAAATTCTAGATCCGCCCCTGCTCTGTGTAATGATGGCTTAACTTTTTATTTAGAAGTAAACACAACAATCTTCTGACTCTTTTTAATTTGTACTAGATTTGATGTTAGGTTTTTGGAGATGAATGAATGCGGAAAATGTTTCTCGATTCATGACTTCTTCTCCCGATCAACTGCTTCTTTTGATTTTGGCGATGCAGCTTCAAGATGCGCAAAAAAAAAACCTGTGTATTTTACAAATTCCTGAACGAAAATGTAACAAAAAATGTAAAACACACTTTTAAAAAGTAGCGAAGTAAAAGTACAGATATTTGCTCTAAAATTCTAGTGAAGTAAAAGTACCGGTCTTAAATTTTACTTAAGTAAAGTACAGATACACAATTTTTCTACTTAAGTACAGTAACGAAGTACATTTACTTCGTTACGTTCCACCACTGCTTGTGGGGAAATTTCTGTCCTGCATTACACTGCAGCAGGTAGCTGCCAGAGCACCAATGATGGGAGAAACGGGGGCGTTAGGTGTCTTCCCCCAGCTCAGTGGGATTTGAACCGGGCTCTCCTGGTCCAAGGACAGACACTCTACCACTGAGCTATTGCCTCCTCCTTACAGTAAGTAAGAAAAAAACATCTAGTCTGCGCTAAAATGATCCGACACAGTTAAACTCTCCTGATTTTAAGGTCCAAACCCGATTCTCACAGCCAGGAGACATTAAAAAAAGCTGAACCCCCCCGCCCCTCCCATCCTTACCCAAAGATATTTTTATCTACCTGTAGACCTTTTTTTTACTTGCCACCCGGTTCATGTTGTTTCCACACTAACTCTCAACGTTGTTTTTACTTACTCTGCACATTTTTTCCCCCATGTATTCAGAAGAAGTGAAATTAGATCCCCTTTTTTTCATTTTACTTTCTAGGGTTTGACGCATCAGCATGTGAGATGTTCACTGTGACGCATCGTTTTGCCAGAGAGAACATGTATGTCTAGCAAACAGGAGGCGACCTCTTCTGTTTGCCTCCACCATCTCCCTGAGCGGTGAGGCGGGGGTGGAGATGATTGTTTTTTCAGATGTTCTGCGGCCCCGCCGTTCCCCACGGTGACGGTGACAGAGGCCTTCTGGAATAGGCTGTGGCTGCACTTGGCAGGCCTCAAAGGCGTCAGCGCCGTTTCTCCCGGGACGTACTGGCACCACGTCTCAACCCGCAACTTTGCTGCAGTCGCCCTAATTAAAACCATACTGCTGCTGCTCCTCACAACACACACACACACACACACACTCTAGTCATCACACCAAAAATCTCTAATGATGTTTTCTAATAACTCTTACTAAAGAAGTTTGTTTTAATCTCCACACGGTGCCAAACGGGTGGAGTTTGGAGCATCAGAATTTGTTGATGGATTGTCGAGCCTTCGCAGTCGAGTCTGAATACAGTTTCAGACGCTCTTTTGTGGTTGCTGAATAACTTTCTGGCACTAGTGTTGTTGTCATATGTGGTGAAACCCACCCATCTGGCTTTAAAGTAGGTTAAATCAAACTACTATAAAAGAAGTATTTGCAAACTTTCGTGGCCCAGGTCTGACTCACAGTCTGCACACTGAGTGAACTTTTCACTCTGTCCACACACACAAAGACACACTACTGTGACCCACAAATGGCTGCAGATTTAAAACTTTTCTCTTTGGTTGTTCAAGGAATTTTTTGCATGAATTAGCCAAACCTTTTTTGCAAAAAAAGTAAAAAAAAAAACATAAATCCTTCTCGACCATTGACTTGTTTGGGTAAAAAGATGAAACTATCAAAGTCAGCTGGATGGTAATTGGTCCATTAAAGTTTATATTTGGGGTTTGAAGATGGTTAATAAGATTAAAAATAGTATAAAGTGTTCTTCTTAACACTTTATAGGGTGCGTCATGCTATTTGATTATGTCATAAAACATTAAAAATTCTCTTTATAGTGGATATGAAGTTCAAAACGCAAAATGAAATTCTCCCAACCATCATCAAAGACAAGAAGGAAGACAAGAAAATGTTAATCCCAGGAGTCAAATCATGTAGTTTGGGGGTGCCCAAATGGTCATCCGCGATCTACCGGTAGATCGCGGACTGGTCCCAAGTCGATCGCAAGACGTGTTGGAAAAAAATTAAGAAAAAAAAATATTTTATGCCTTTTTTGTTAATGACAAAAAATCAGTGTTGCCAATTTAGCAACTTTGACACTACATTCAGTGACCATCAGCCGCTCAAAAAAGCGACTAGCGACAATCTAGCGCCTTTCTTGTGTTATCGAGCGCATTAACCCACGTCACTAAAACCCGGAAGTCGGGCAGGATCAGGATGAAACTATCAAAGCGATATTTTTTGTTGATTGATGGAGAAGATCCTTATACGGGTCATTTTCAAATTTCTTTCCATTTTAGCTAGTGAAAAAATAAAATATAAGTATATCCATAGGTTCCTACTCTCTTTTGTTTTTGATAAAGGATTGATTTAGAGACCCAAATCTGCCGATGGCCCCTTTTTTTTACAGATGTACTTTTAATTACAATTAAATTTAAGTTTGGCCATTCACCTCTTTGTGTCCACTCTGTTACATACCTGATTGGAGTCATTTACAATAACAGTATAATAACTGTTTCAGTAACAGAGTGGACAGTAACAGAGTGGACAAATTTTGTTTCTTCTGTTCACTACAGCTAGGAAAGTTGATGTATTATCACTCACATTACATCATTTAAAACTATTTCACAAATATTATCACCAGTAAATGGCATTTCTCTTATATTCTAGATAATCTATATATTATGCTGGTAACAGAGAAGACATTTCAAAATGAACCTTACCCTTTTTAAGATTTGAAACCGTCATAAACTTTAGCCATAATACTTTAGCCACATGGCTTCTTCTCCAAAAGTTACTTCCTGTCTGCAGCAGTGAATCCTGGTGGCAGTTGTTGGAACTTGATGAACATTATGATGTACAATATGGTAAGAGAGTAAAAGTAATAGAGTGGACATCATATTGAGGGATTGGTCTTTTTGCATGTATTATGTCATTTTTTTGGTAACATTTTCATGCAAACAGTTAATAGGGTCTATAACCTTAGATGACTGTAATGACGTCGCACCTGACGTCATTACAAGTAAACTAAATTGTAAACAACATATTTTAAAGGCTATTGTAGCCTTTTAGAGGCTTTTTTCTAATAAAAAGTTTACACAATTAAAAGACCAGCTATATACGACCCGAATGTATCAAAACAGGCTTTGAATGTTCTGTTCCCAGAACGTTCTGGGAAGGATTTCTAAAGGTTAGCGGAATGTTCCTTAAAAGTTATTTTTGGTTCTCTAAAGGGTCAAAGGAAAAGTTTTATGACAATGGCGGAACATTATTTTTTGTTTTTTTCTGAATGATTCCCTTAAGGTTTTCAGAACATTCCTCTAACCTTAATTTTAACCTTCAGGGAACCATTACACAATGTTCTTAGAAAGTTCTCTGAAAGTTCATGTAACTTAGAAAACTAACCTTCAGGCAACCTTCACAAAACCTTCATAGAACCTTCTCACAACCTCCACAGAACCTTCAGCTAACCTCAGACAAAACTAACCTTCAGACAACCTTTCCGGAACATTCTTCTGACTTGACATCTGTAACCTTCAGGTGACCCTTACTTAACCTTTACAGAACCCTCAGACAACCTTCCCAGAACTTTCTCTAACTTAACATCTGTAACCTTCAGGTGACCTTTACCTAACCTTTACAGAACCCTCAGATAACCTTCCCAGAACGTTCTTCAAACTACATCTGTAACCGTCAGGTAACCCTTACCTAACCTTTACAGAACCCTCAGATAACCTTCCCAGAACGTTCTCCTAACTTAACGAATGTAACCATGAGGTATCCTTTACAGAACCCTAAGGTATCCCTAAGGGGTATACCCTAGGTATACCCCTTAGGGTTCTGTAAGGGATACCTCATGGTTACATTCATGGTTACATTCGTTAAGTTAGGGTATACCTTAGGGTATACCCTAAGGTATACCCTAGGTATACCTATACCTATACCCTAGGTATACCTAAGGGTATACCTAGGGTACCTAAGGGTATACCTTAGGGTATACCCTAAGGGATACTCTAAGGTATAGGGTGTGTGACAGGCGGCCTGTTCGGTGTGTATCCTGCCTTTCACCTGAAAGCAGCCGGGATAGCCACAGGCAACCCCATGTCCCGATTAGGGATTGGTTCAGAAGGCGAAACAGAACTTTTCAAAAGAAGTTGTACAAAGTAAATTTAATGCAAAAAGAACATTATCGTTTAATGCAAAAAGAACATATATACCCTGAGGTATACCCTTAGGTATACCCTAAGGGTATACCTAAGGGGTACCCTAAGGGGTATACCTAGGGTATACCCCTTAGGGATACCTTAGGGTTCTGTAAGGGATACCTCATGGTTACATTCATGGTTACATTCGTTAAGTTAGGGTATACCTTAGGGTATACCCTAAGGTATACCCTAGGTATACCTATACCTATACCCTAGGTATACCTAAGGGTATACCTAGGGTACCTAAGGGTATACCTTAGGGTATACCCTAAGGGATACTCTAAGGTATAGGGTGTGTGACAGGCGGCCTGTTCGGTGTGTATCCTGCCTTTCACCTGAAAGCAGCCGGGATAGCCACAGGCAACCCCATGTCCCGATTAGGGATTGGTTCAGAAGGCGAAACAGAACTTTTCAAAAGAAGTTGTACAAAGTAAATTTAATGCAAAAAGAACATTATCGAAAACCAAGTTGGGATTTGTTTGGTCCATCACCGGGAGAGATCAAATTCAATCACTTGTCTTTTTAGGTTAAATAGATTTTTATTACCGTATTTTCTCGACCAAAAGGCACACCGTATTAAAAGGTGCAGTCCCACTTTTGTGTGCTCTGTATTTAACACACATACGGCGCACCTGATTATAGGGCGCAGGTTTTATATATGTACTTATATATCCTCTTCTACAAATGTCCACCTTACAGCAACACACACACAAGCAGACAAGTGTGTGTATTTAAAGATACCCTAGACCAGGAGTAAAATTGAGTTTGTTTGGATTTAGTTAAATATTAGTTACAGTCGTCATGAAGTCATTTATCAAATCCATCAAAGTCCTCATCCTCTGTTTCAGAATCTAACCGGTGCGCTAAATCCAACATAGCAGATTCACTTTCCTCGCTGTCAGAGCCATTTTCTGTTACGTGAGGCTCCTTGGAAATGTCCGAGCTTTCGCAAAAGCTCGGACAACAGTGCCAGCAGACATGTTAGCCCAAGCATCTACAATCCACTGGCAAACTGTAGCATACCTCGGCCGGCGCTGCCTTCCACCCTTCGTTAAGCTGTGGTCTTCTTTGGTCATCCATCGCTCCAACGCCGCTCGCAGCCTTACTTTGAACACCCGGTACCCGCCGATGTCCAATGGTTGGAATTCCTTTGTCAGACCTCCCGGAATCACAGCAAGCGTAGCATTCATCTGCTTTACTTGTTTTTTTCACAACACACATAGCACGCACTGCACGATAGGGCGCGCCGTTCATTTTGAAGAAAATCCAAGACTTTTATATGCGCCTTATGGTCGTTAAAATACAGTAATTTTACTTGTGGTTGTATGATTGTTCATTTTAAAACAATTAATTAAACATGTTCAAGTGTAAAAACTAAATTCTATTTCCTTGTGGATGCAAGTTTTTTAATGCCTCGTTCGCCCAATTGAAATCTCATCAATCACAAACTTATTTGGGTCGAGGATTGAATTTTCCAGAGCTTCCTGGCAGTCTGTCTGTATCATCCAGAGTTTAAACCTCACAACCAGCTTCCTATAGTCAGTCTGGTTTTTTAAAATAAAGGGAAATTTTGCTCTTTTTGGAAACTTTTTCCAACTTCGATATACCCTGCTGCACATTTACTAGATTTTCAACCATTTCTAGAGTTTCTTGAACTGCAAAGCCGCTTTTCACTGCTTGTAATGTTTTATAATATTGGGAGAAGGTTAAAACCTCTTAACTTCCACTGACCCGCCCACGGTACGTTTGTGGGTTTTTGGTTTTTTTTTCACTCATAAAGACACTTAATCTTAGTTCAATTCCACTAAGTTATACCTCATTTTAAAGCTTAGACTGTCAAGAAAACGATCATAGCATCCATATTTATGTTTTCACTAGTTTCAAGAAGAAATAGCTAACTGTCCGCAAACAAAATCAAACTGTTTAGAGCGCATTTCTCACCTATGATCCAGTCGTAATGGGCTCAGACAGGTTCAATCTTCATCTGATTGGTCTCATTTTGTCCGTAACAATCCACAGAATAACTATATAAAATTGTATTTTCTCAAAAGTAAACCAGTTTGGAGAAAAACTCCAGAAAACGTGATTTTTTTTTTCTGCGAAAAATCGTAGCAGTCACGTTCCAATCTCCATAGTAATTGCCAAGCTGTGTTTTTAACTTCATCCTGGGTATGTTTATTTTCTTCACGAAGTTATCTACAAAATGAGACCTTTCGCAAAATATTCCGATTAAGGGTTTGTTTTTTACAAGGCTTTGAATGAATCAAGCGCTCCTCGTTCAGCTAACAGCACTGCTAGCATGTTAGCTTCTAGCGGGCTAACGACGTCACTTAAAAATATATGATTAGCCAATAAAGAAAGCTGATACTTCCACCTTCAAAACGAGGGGATTGGTTCAAAACCGGACCAATAGAATCGCGTGTATTTCAACTGCGTAACGGAAAGTTTATCAAAACAAACGGCGCCATTTTTGTGCGTCATGACGCGAATGAGGAGCAGACACTGAGTGAGTGAGGTGATCACAGATTGAAAGATTTTTTAGTTTATTTTCAACTTTTTTTTTAGCAAACTATATTTCTGGGGTTTTGGAACATATTTTTTATCCGAAAATTTTTTATTGTGCATGATTTTTATGAAAAAAAAATTATAATTACAGCAAAAATTATGTAAATAAAAAAAAATATTTAAAAAAAAAAAAAAGGAAAAAAAAAAGATCTGTGGGAGGTTTTTAAAGTCACAGAAACACTAATATGCATTTTTTATGACTAAAAAGGTGATAAAATGGCAAAAATTCAATTTGTTGCTTGTTCAGATTAGACATTTTTATACTAAAAGGTCAATAAATCAAAAACTTTTGTACCTAGAGATCTGAAACTTTACACAGTTGTTGTCATACACAACATATCATTTATCCAGTTGTATATTTCATTTCTTGTGCATGATTTTTATGGAAAAATTTATAATTACAGTAAAAAATATTAAAATATACATTTAAAAAATTATGAAAAAAAAATATCTGTGGGAGGCATTCAAAGTCACAGAAACACTAATATGCATTTTTTATGACTAAAAAAGTGATAGAATGGCAAAAATTCACTTTGGCACATTTTGGCACATTTTGGCACATTTTGGCACAGATTTGGACAGCTTGTGCCGAATGGACACTTTTTATAGTAAAAGGTCAATAGGTCAAAAACACTTGTACCTAGAGATCTGAAACTTTACACAGTTGTTGTCAACAAGATTTTTGTCATACAAATGGAAGGAATTATGCCTACTAAGAAGTATGTCTTGGCTAGGGACATTGGAAAATGAAAAAAATTAGGCGAGGCTAAAATTCTACAATTTTTTTTATGTTTGAACTACTGTAGGATAGGCTCTGAAATTCTGACACTCTCCATGTACATATCTACAGAAACTAGAAGGTCTAAGCTTTATTTTGATGTATAGTACAAGCATGTGACTTGAAAGATGCTGCTGTAATAAGCAATGGCATTTGGGTATGTCCAACTATTGTGCACAGCCCGAAAATAGGTGGGTGTTAAGAGGTTAATGGTCTAAAGGAAGTAGTGTCAAGGAGCTCAGAGGAGTTGTGGTCAGCTCGTAAGAAAATCCACGATGGATCGCCAAAGATCTCGGATATAAAACTCGTAGCATCTGCATACGTTCAATGAGAGAACAGACATATTGCGGACTGTCAAATTATTAGTGATTTCCGATGGAAAAAAAGCCAAAGGATATCACAAACAAGAAACTTTAAATGAGCTAAATCAACCTTTTTTTAATGAGTAATTAATGCATTATTAATTTGCATGAAAGAAAGCAGGTTTTGTTCATCTTGTTGGATCATCAGTTCTGAAGAAGTCTTTGACTGAAGGTCCCTCATGGTGCAATCAAGATCAAGTTTTTTGATTTTAATTTCAACTTTTGTAGCCTCTTTCTTTTCCCAGTGAACTCCATCTCCAATGCGCACACACACACACACGCACAAACACACAAAGGCAGCTTTCTCCACTAGTTTGTCTTCCCATTTCTCTGAGAGCCCGGCTTTGATGCCACTGCCCCGATGGTTGCCGACTAAGCAAATTGCAAGCTTCGCCAGAGTCTTTTTGAAGAAATGCAGCTTTTTTCCTCCTACATATAATGAAGAATCTATTCCTTCTTTTGAAGCTAGATCTGCTCTCCTTTGGGTTTTAGTTGCTAGAACCCTCTAAAATCATACAAGTTGCATGTTGGAGATGGTTTAATTTTGCCCATAAAATTGTTCACCAGTAAATAAGTTTGATTCCAAATAAATACAAACAGCTCAGTGGTCAGGAGGATGAGAAGACGTCTTAATGATGAAAATATATGTATTTACATGATGCCGTGGCATTTCATTTACAAAGACCTGTGCAGATCTTAAACTGAGCAAGTGTTTATGCTGAGCTTGTGCCCCTTGCTTGCGCCATTCAAACTTGGGATTTATAAAAAGCAGCATAACTCATTTTGCAACTTAAACTTTATAGCTCTCACCAGCGATCAAATCTCAAGGGCAAGCCAACTTGAACTCCATCCCGCCCCAACCACGCCTCTAAAACTCCAAATACGGAATATGCAAATGATGTGATGAATACAGTGGTCTTCAAATGACCCAGTTCCACCTGTCATTATTCATGCACTATTGCAAGATTCCCTACCACAAGCAAAAGACAGTGTAGTACGAGGTTGTCGCCACAGCAACTACGTGACTGCTGGCCACCAATTTTTCACTGAAATTAAAATTTAAATTAATCAGGCACCTGGAATGCTGCATCTATCCGTCGTGGTAAAGAAAGAGCTGAGCCGAAAAGCAAAGCTCTCGATTTTCAAGTTGATCTACGTTCCAACCCTCACTTGTAGTCACCAGCTGTGGGTGGTGACCGAAAGAATGCGGTTATGGAAACAAGCGGCCGAAATGAGCTTCCTCCGTAGGGTGGCTGGGCTCTGACTCAGAAATTGGGTGAGGAGTTCTGCCATCCAAAAGAGCTCGGTGTCTCGCTGCTTCTCCTCCTGGTTGAGAGAAGCCAGATGGCGTAGTTCGGGCATCTGTTCAGGATTCCTTCCGAGCGCCTTACTGATGAGATGTTTCGGCATGTCCCACTGGGAAGAGACCAAGAGGCAGACCCCGGACCCGCTGGAGAGACTGTGTCTCACAGCTGGCCGGGGAACGACTCGGGATCCTTCCGGGGGAGCTGAAAGATGCAGCTTGGATGAGAGAAGCCTGGGCTTCCCGTCTGAGGCTGTTGTCCCCCGCGACCCAGACCCAGATAAGCGAAAGACTACAGAACCGAACGTGGAATTCATTTTGGACACTGGAGGCAGTGCAAACAGTTCCCAGCCTAATTTGTTAACAAAATTATTATTATTGTTGTTGGTGTTCAGTCGTATGACAACACACCATTTCCAAATGAGTTCAAACACGATGCAAATATTTTTATCAAAAATCTTTTCCATGATGTGCTCCAATTTTTTTTTTGGTCCTATTCTGACAGGCATTTATGCTTACTTCAATTGTTTCCTCGCTGCTTCAAATGCTTCATTTCACTGCCCTGATTTTATTTCAGAATCTGTCCACAAGTGTCGTCTTTTCCCCTCGTCTTACAATTTGGGTACTGCAGTTTTTGACATTCCAAGAGTAATGTACCAATTCATGCACATCGGTGCCTTTATTGCTCGCTCAATTTGCGTAGAAGTTGGCTATGAAGGAATTTCGGGGTAAGCTCGATTTATAAATGAGAGGCCTGAAGAGGGAAACTTATCATCACCTCCGTCCCTCATTACCCACGATGGGTTCTTGTGTTTTTATAAAACAAATTAATCTCCATAAATATTCTTCCCATTGGTTAAGAAATTTAAAAATTAAACTCCAACAAGTTCACTATATTTTTGTGACGAAACGCTGCCATAGGATTGGTTGGTTTGAACGGATGTAAAATATAAGACATTTTGTGAAGCTCACTTTTTTTACAGATGATTTATGACACTACATTTTATCTGTTTTATATTTCTTATGATCCGTGGGATTCAGTCTTTATGTCCTGTGATTTAGAAGGAACATGTGGATTGTGTTTCATGGATCTTTTTCTAACAGAGTTTCTCTGTTCTACAAATTGCTCTTTTCTGCTCTAGATTTTCTTCATTGTTGTGACTTTTAAATCGTTACTTCTGCGACAGAAAAACGTGTGGGTAGAGTTTGGGTGATGACCATGCTGTTTGGTCTAGAGACAAATGGCACTGAGGAAAAGACACTGAGGATCTCTCTGGGAGGGACCAGAAGGGACAAGATCAGAGGAACAGCACATGTTAGAGGTTTTGGAGATAAAGTCAGAGAGACCAGACTGAGATGGTTTGGACGTTACAAATAAAATTTTTATTATTATTATTATATGCAGAGGAGAGAGAGAGAGTACATCGACAGCAGGATGCTGGGTTTGGAACCACCAGGAAAGAGGCCTAGAGGAAGGCCAAAGAGGAGGTTAATGGATACAGTGAAGGAAGACATGAAGATAGTTGGTGTGACCGAAGAGGATTCAGCAGATAGGGTTAGATGGAAATAACTGACTTTCTGTGGCGACCCCTGGAGGAAAATGAGGGAATAAAGAAGATTAGGTGATATGTTCACAAGTGTCAGAGAAGCCTAGTGCAGAATGGCAGCGTATTGGGCCCCCCTCAGTTTTCATTGTGGGTTTGTTTCGACTGAACTCTGACTTGGTTGTTTATTAAAATCCATTTACTGTCACAGTGATATGAGTTGCTGTGTTTTCAGAATGATTCTTATCCAATTAGATGCAACAGCTATAGATGAACCAAATTTTTATTTAAAAGCTAAAAGTTTTGTAAGAAGAATGAACAAGATTGTGTAAAAAAATCTGACTTTGAGTCATGCTTAAAATACCCAAAGAGGTTTACAGGTGTTATATATTCCAGGAATGGTTCAAAAAGAAAATTGAAACTTGTCTCAGGGTCTTTCACCCCCCCCCACCCCCCCACCCCAACACACACACACACACACACACACACACACACTGCATTCTTAGTGTTTAAGCAAAGTATTGAGCTCTGAACTGAAACCCAGGAATGAATTCTTACATAATTTCACTCTGGCTTCACTGTTTCAGCCTCTTCATCTGTTTTGTTTTATTACTTTTTGGTCCAATAATCCGGACGTAACAATCAACTTCCATCATTCTCACGGCCAATTCATTTCATGTCAGCAAATTCACTGCAGCAGTTAAAATGAATTCTATTCTCTCTGATACATGAATTATCTGGGGTCTCGTTATCATTTAAAACTGTCTGTGTATAGGGCTCATAGTGCACCAAATCAGCCAAATAATAACAATAGTAAACAGAAGTATGTATGATTAAAATATGGTGAGAGAAACGAGGGTTAGGTGTATTGCCTATAGACACTTAGGCTTAGTCCTAGTGAGAATCAAACCAGCGTCTCTCAGTCCATGGACAAATATTCTACCACTGATCCCACGCCTGGTCCCTGATGATCACACCGGTAATTAACATCACAGCAAAATTAGTTTAAAATTTTATTTGACATTTCCGGACATGTTTAAAATAGGGCTGAAACAGTTAATCGATTTAATCGATTATAATCGATTATAATCGATTATCTAAATAGTTGTCGACTAATTTGGTCATCGATTAATCGTCTAAAAAGTTTTTACTGTCAACTGCACTTAAATTGGTCTCCAAGTGGGGCAGTAGAGAGCAAATTGACGATGCGCGCTACCAAACTAGGAGGAGAAGAAGATAACAGCCAATCATTGGCCTTCATTTCACCCCGCCTCACGTGATCAGGCAGATTCAACAAGATGGCGGAAAGAAAAACACATACATAATCAGTCAAAGTTTGGATCATTTTCCGCTAATTTTGAAAAAGACTGGCGTTAATATGCAAAGTTTGTGAAACGGACACGTTTTGGCACGGAAGTATAACGACGCTGCATGAACATCTGAAAAAAAAAAAACATGTCGCACTCGAAGCGGGCGACGGCAAACCGGAGCGATACACGATGTTATTTCTAATAAAAATAATTTTACACGTCGCTAAATACACTTTTTATTATCTGCAAAAAAACAAAAACAAACCAACATGGACTATTTTCTGTGGAAAACGGTTGCACTCCGCAGCAGAGCGCTTCTCTCAGGGACTCTTATTTTGGAAATGATCGTGTCTGATATGAGGCCGCTGTCAATAGGAAGACTGACAGGAAGAGTGTTTTAAAAAAAAAAAAAAAAAAAAAAAAAAGATCGCTAAATTCAATCCAGGATACAAGACCCCCTCCTCTGCACCACAAAGCACATTTTTTCCCACAAAAAAACCCGCTTTACCGATTAGTAGAATCGGTAAAGAAACTACACAACTTGAATGTTTTTTGTATATTTTTTTCTCATGTTAATCTGGGGCTCACTTGTCAGTGAGTCACGGACTCTTTCACAACTTTCTGTTTTATTACAAATGGAGTCCATCTAACTGGACCAAGATGATCTCAGATTGTTAGGTATAAACAGAAGGCACGACTCATAAACTGTGAAAGGCATTTCTGGACAAACACTGAACAGTGCACCATATCACCAACCAGGAACACCAAGAACCAAAATGTGCCATGCTTTTATAGGGAGCCACAGGACCAAACCTCTCCATTTCTTTTTCTGTAAAAAACACAACAATAAAACTCCCAAAATTCCTTCCAAAAAATAGTTTATTGTCAGGTTTGTTTAGAATTGAAATTTTTGTGACACACTGATGATTTGTCCAGAGTGCACCCCACCTCATTCCACACACTATCCAGGATGAACCAAATGGTTACCCAAATGAAAGTTGCACTCATTAAGACCCTATCCACACGTCACCGGGTATTTTTAAAAACGCATTGTTTTTTATTTATTTTGATTTTGGCCTGCCGTTCACAGGAAAACGAAGGTTTTTTTTTTTTTTTTTTTTTTTTTTTTTTTTTTTTACTGAAGACCGGCGCTTTCGAAAACTCCGGCCAAAGTGGAGATTTAGGAAAACTTCGTTTTTGCGTTTGCGTGTGGATGTGCGAAAACAAAGATTCGCGTTTTATGCTTCACTCCCTACGACAAGTAATGAACATATGTGTACTGTTGCACCCAATGTGACCCCGTGTCCTAATTGGGATTCACAGCCAGCTAAACTCTACTTTCCATAAACTCCTCCAAAGAACAGTCCGTTGTAGCTTTTTTAGAATTTAATAGAAAGAAGTGTGAAACTGTAAACATACAGAAAACAAATAAATGAGCATCTAGTCATACACATTTGAAAATAATGCTACAAACAAACATACAATCACGAACATAACAAACTACTCACTCATAATTGCCGCTCAAAGGGCTCGAAAAGTGTGGATGGTTGATGATTAGATTCAAACTAGGATGGTCTCTGGCACTGCAAGCTTAACTCTTAACTTCTTCTTTCTGACTACTTACTTCCTATTTCCTACTTCCTGAATACAAATAAACATTAGTTCGCTAGCGCCCTCTACCGGCCCGGCGGAACAATAAATTGTTCCAATACA
Organism: Neostethus bicornis; assembly: GCA_902685375.1. Classification (NCBI taxonomy): domain Eukaryota; kingdom Metazoa; phylum Chordata; class Actinopteri; order Atheriniformes; family Phallostethidae; genus Neostethus; species Neostethus bicornis. Next base: position 22,748,468 of record LR738552.1, read on the forward strand.
ATACGTCATTCGTGTGCGTCCTTGTTTGGATCGCAAACAAGGTTTGGGCAGCATGGATCCAATCTATAGTTTCCTGTGTTTTATTAACTTTATAGTCGGTGACGACTTTTAAAAGTAATTCCACCTCTTGTCAGTCCACACAAGTGAGATGCTTGGCGCCATGTTTCAGGTTTTGCGTAAATGACGGCAGAGGTGCTCTGATTGGATAGCTCAGAACTTACATTTTACAGCAATACTGCCGCCTAGTGGTCTGGCATGTTCATAATCACACACAGAAGCGTATTTATACGGCTCCGTGTGGATGCGGATATTTTGAAAATGGTTACATGTGGACGCGAGCTTTTTCCTAAAACGGAGAAATGCAGATATGCGTTTTCAAAAATACCCGGCTACGTGTGGGCGGTGCCTAAGTAACAAGTGGACATTAAATGCGAACACTTTTCAAGAGACACACCTGTGATCTATCCAAGGTGTGGCCGTTCTATTTTCCACTAACTTGCCAGAAAAGTCACAGAGCACCATGCAAACATCAATTTGCAAAACAAAAGTTTTTACTCTATGTATGACTAACGATCTTGTCCCGGTGAGTATATTTTAATATTTACGTGGCACATTTTGTCACATAAACAATGTCTAACACTCAGAAGTTTCCAAATTCAACACAAACTGCAACAAAAGATTTTAATTCCGATATATTTTCTAAACTTTGTAGTGAATGATTTGTTCTTTCTGTCAGTAAAAGACTAAGATGTTTTTTTATTTGTTTGTTTTTGTTTATCTGTAAAACGATCAAATCCGTCTGTTAAACTAGCGGAATGATTTGAACCATATTTTTGTCATGCCTTGCACCCTTGCTAATTTTTGCACCTCTGTCTTCTTTTCTCCTTTTTTTTATTTAACCCTGGTGTCCTTCACTTCTTTGTCAGATTGTTTGTTGTTATGTCAGAGTTTACAGATTTGCTCCCTCGGACCCTGTCCAGAACGTAGACGGGTATCAGATAAAACGATTATATTTTAATTTGTTTTGGCCTCTCATCCACACGAACCCGTCGTTGTTTTTTGTTCACTACAAACCGTTGTTTTTGAAAATTCCGACCAAAGTGAAGATTTTTGAAAACTCCACCACTTGCGTGTGGACATGCATATCCGACGTTTTGCGTTTTTAAACATCACTTCCTGCGACAATTAACGTATAAACATCATTTGTGTGCATCCTTTTTTTTAATATCAGACAGTAGGCAGCATGGACCCTCTAAAAAAAAAAAGCTCATTTCTTGCTTCTGAACTGCTCTCGCTTCTCGTTAAGGAGCAAAGAAGGAGAAATAAGTTACAGTGGGCTATTATCCGTCACATAAGCCTTCCTTGCTCAGAACTTACGTTGAGATAAATACTGCCCACTACTGGTGTGGCATGCTTATAACCATACTCAGAAGCATATTGATACGGGTTCGTGTGGATGCGGGTATATTGAATACAGTTACATGTGTAAACGAGAGTTTTTATGAAACAATGGACAGCGGATATACGTTTTCAAAAATACCCGGCTAAACCTGGCCCTAAATCCTAACCCGCTAAGTTTGCCGATCAAAAGATCCCTGCCCGTTTTCCCTAAGCGTTCCATGCCTCAAAAAACTGGATAATACTTTCTTATGACTCTAGTTCCTACTTCTTGACCACACATGACAGCAATGTTCCCTCTAATTTTTTATGTGTCTGAGTAAACAGGATAGCCTCCTAAGCAGAAGGGGGCGGTGCAAAACCTTTTACTCTTTTGTGACGTCACCAACAGTGACGAGCCAAACTCCGAAGCAGCGGTTTGAAGCAATTCGTTTCAGAAAGAAAGAAGAAAGAGATATGCTCCAAAGCTCTGTCTCTTTTCCCCATATTTAGCATAAATCGAGTTTTATTTTGTGCGCTGCATAAGTTTTCTTGTGCGCTAATAAACTGCGAGCAGTGCGAAATTGCGCAGGCACGTAGTTTAGAGGGAACATTGCATGACAGTCAGTTATGGCAATTTTAAAAGTGAATTAAAATGACGGATAAATCAAAGCCATTTTTCTGTAAGTAATTGATTTATGGATCTGTCTGTCCATTGGAATTCTCCGCTGTAGAATTTTTAAAGTTTTTTTATACTCATAACATTACAGAAAATATGGAAGTTGTTTTAGCATCACTAAAACCAACCCCGTCTGATGTTTTATGCCCGATTTTTTTTTTTTTTTGTAAGACACTAACAACGTTAACAGAGGCCTACAGAGTCTACAACAAAGGTGTTGGAATTCTGGGAATCTTTCTTGCATTTTTCCCCAACAGATTTCTGGAAAGTGGATTGTAGGAGGATCATCACACAAGCCCCGTACCCCGGTCCATGTGTTGTTAGTTTATTTACTGATAGTAGAGATAGCTGGATGGAGCTTATTAGAAACTCATTCCATTTTCTGCCATCTGGGTCTGCTCACAAAGTAAAAGAGATTTTTCATCCAGAGGCCATCAAAGAACGAGACTCAGCGCTCAAGCGATAGGGACGTCATCTCAGAGCCCTCACCAGTCAATACTAATCTATAGATTATGATCTGTACAAGCACAAACTCATTTGTACCACTACCCCATTATTTGTCCTGAGTTCTGAGACGTGAACGTTAAACTTGGTTCTCCATCTACAGGTTTTGTTGCACAGAATGTTTGATAAACATTATTAAGAGAATATGCATTATCTGCCTTCTTCTCGAAAACCATCAACTAACTTTAACGCTTTAAGACCAAATGACTACAGAGTCTGACATTTTTGCATTTGAGGTACCTTTCAGATATTTCAAACCTTTTAGAAAATCAAGCAAGTTTTAGCAAAGTTGAAGATTCGGGAGAAAGTAGCGGTGCGTAGTATCCCGGGAGTCCCCGATCATCTGCTCTCATTGAAAATGTCATTTTAACTTGTAAACAGTGTTGTTTTCGTCAACGATGAAGAAAACAAAATGATTTTGTTGACGAAGCATTTTTTTATGACGATGACGTAACGATAACGAAATAAATGCGACATTTTGGTGACGAAAATGTGACGAGACGTTTGCAAGTTTCTGAGACGAAAATGTAACAAAATAGGCGTCAGACTTTCACATTTCTGTCTGCGAAAACAAAAAGAACAGCGGCTGCATTCTATCTCTCACGGCGGCACGCCCCCCACGATGCTGCATGTCTACACCGTCTACACAACATACCTGCAGCCATGAGGAAGTCATAAACCATGGTGAAAACAGCAACAAAGAAGGTTGGTGGTCAGAAACTTAAAGTTTTCCACATATTTTGCGCAAACAGCATGCTAACTTCAAGCTAATGCTAGCTTGTCGGCGCTGCTAACTTCCTAGTTAGCTTAGTTGCGCTAGCGACTGATTTAAAGACACAATGCAGTGTTTACTTTGTTTACAGGATTATTAAGAGGTGTCATTTTTAAATATATATAAGTTCCTCACTCACTGAAAAAAATATATTTATTTTACATTGTTATACTATATTTGCTGTTTTTTTGCGCAAGTTAAAGCTCGGCAGAGTTTGTTTTTGTTTTTTTAAACAAATAACCTGCATCATTCTCTGCATTAAAGACACAATTGTTAAAATCAGTTTGTTTTTTTTACACTAAAACTAGACTAAAAACGTTCTTAGTCTTCTCTGACGAAAACTCTTTTGTGTTTTTGTTGACTAAAACGAAAATACAAAGAGATGACGAAAACGTGACTAAAACTTAAATTAATATTCGTCCGAAGACGAAGACTAAAACAAAAACTTAAATGGCTACCAAAAACAACAATGCTTGTAAATGATCTAATTCCATTTTTATCATAGTTTCCTTGTTTTAGACTGAAAAATAAAAACATTTACACATGGCCAAAATTCCCTCTCATTTTTTTGTGTCTGGGCAAACAGACAAGCTTCCTGAGCAGAAGGGGGTGGGGCAAAAACATTTACTTGTGATGTCACCAGCAGTGACGAGCCAAACTCCGAAGCAGCAGTTTGAAGCAATTTGTTTCAGAAAGAAACAGGAAAGAGATATTTTCTGGAGTTCTGTTTCATTTTAAATTGAGCTTTATTTTGTGCGCTGCATCGGTTTGCGAGCAGTGCGCAACTGCGCAGGCGCGTTGCTTAGAGGGCACATGGCATAAGGCTCGTGTTTTTTTCTTTTTTTTTTTTTTTTTTTATATATATACTGTATATATATCTTCAAGTCACCAGATTGGTGGAAAGGAAGGGAAAAATGTTCCCAAAACGGCTTCAGATTATTTTAGCCATGATTAGTGATAAATGAGGAAAAAGTCTTCTTTCTTTTCAATGACACTTATTGGTCCCTCTGTTTCTCCGGCTCTGTGTCTGCAAAGCTGAACATAACTGATATGATACAGACGAGCAACTTTAATGACCTGGTAGGTGTGAGTGGGTGTGTGTTTGTGAGGCACAGGGATTCTGGTCAAATGGAGATCCCTAATCCCCCTGATTAGCAATATGGAGTCATGAGGGGGTTGGTGTGTGTCTATGTGTGTGTGCATAAAAAGGACCTTAGATAATAAAGTGGAGCTTTGTCTGATGAGAGCACTTAGAGCCTCTCTTACGGCCGTCTCTCCTGAATTAGTCTGTTTATTTACTATAAACAGCTACACTAAAGAAGAAAAAATGCATTTTAAAAGGAACTTTTAAAATTTCTCATATTTAATGATTGAGTCTTGAGTTGATTTCTTTCTGCATTTTGAAATCAGAAATAAATTGTATGATGTTGACTTTAAAAAGTCTAACGTCCTTCATTTTTTGAAACACACACATGCTCCTTGGCTGTATTTTCTCTGCCTGTGAGGCGTTGCTTTGTGAAAACACTGGTGATGATAGCATAAGAACGGAGAGGAAAGATGCGGCTAGTTGGAGCATCACAGCGGAAATCCACAGTCCTGCATTTTTGTACGAAGCATATGGGGAGCATATGGAGAAATACCATCTCCTTTCTATTCCTGCCTGCAGAGCTCAATGTGCTCTGATGATGGTCCAAAATAATCTTCCTTCCCACTCTGGACATTAGTTATGAGGATTAGTTATTTCCTTTCTGAGTGCTGGCTCATCAAAAACATCCCAAGATGGTACCGACTATTTTTAAACTTTCATTCTCCGTCTGTCTTCGGGTAGGGTGGATGAACTGTTGCAGCTTACTGGTGGTTTTTATACAAATAGCTGGACGGAAAGCGTGTAAGAGAAAGTGAAGGATGAAAGAGCTGGCGTGGAAAACATGGAGGCAGAATTTCAATCGTTTGGTTAGAAAGTCTGAATCTGGGGTCTGGATCCTTTGAGGTGATATATTATCTAAATGTGGTTTCTCTGAGGGTTTGTGTTTCACAGCCATCAAAAGTTGAGATCTCTAGTTGACAAAATGTGCATTTTGTGAAGTTTCTGGGAACTTTTTTGGTTTCAACATTGAATTAAACTTTTAAAGGTCACCCCCAAACCAACTTTTTCTGGTAAAAAAAAAACAAAAAACGTCTAAATGTGTTCATGCAACGGAGACGTGGAACTTTTGGGATTCTTATGTGAACTAGAAGTCAGGCTAACACCACCTAGTGGCTCTGCTTAAATATATTTAACTCCACCCACTAAGTCGGGGACTGACATAATAGGTGCGTTCGAGATGACACAGGCGGATGCAGTTCTGATCGGCGCAGATCGGTGCACAATGCATGCCGGTTAGTTTTTGAATGCAAAACCTACCGGCATGCATCGGGCACCGATCTGCGCCGATCAGAACTGCGTCCTTTTTGTGACACAGTTTATCTTCCATTGGAGATAAACTCTGTTTAGTCTTGTTTACTTGGCGCAGCGCATCCTCTTGCTTCCTCCACTTCCTCACCATTGATTCATTAATGTTAAACTCTCTCGCTGCGGCTCTATCCCCGTGTTCTACTGCGTGACCGATCGCCTTGAGTTTAAACTCTGCGGTGTAACAGTGTCTCTTGGTAGGAGCCATTTCCGGGTCTTTACACAAACACACAAATGGAAATGAGACGCCCTTTCATATATCCCAGCATGCACCGCGCACTACTTCTTCTACGGGGGAAATGAAGTCGGAAGCTGCTTACCGCAGTTGCAATACCTGTTGTAGCTTAATATTAATCCATATATAAGGCGCTCCAGGTTAAAAGGCGCATCATGGACTTTAGAGAAAATTTAAGGTTTTTAGGTGTGCCTTATCGTGCGGAAAATACGGTACTTTACATGTAAAACTGATGCATTGGTTCTCTAGCTGCTAGCAGTGTGAATGCACCTTAAAGTTCTCTGGTTTCACATCACCTACCAAAATTGCTTAAGTTTAGCCGTCTTTCTTGGGAGTAAATTTAATTACGTTTCTGTGTGGCCCTGTGACAAACTGGTCACTATCCAGTGTGCATCCTGTTTTTGGCTTCTTAGCGGCTAGGTTTGGTTCCATCGACCCTTCCTGCAATGGAAGAATTGTTTGCCGATAAAATTGATGGATGGACTTAGTGACTTAGTTACTGACATAACGGATGGAGCTGGTGATTGAAATTCTCAAAGGTCCTAAAAATGAGCTGTTCGTTTTACAGAACGACGACAGAATTCATGTTTGTGGTTTACAGGATAATGAGAGCATGTTTCGTTTTACTTGTCAAACAACCCAAAGCTCATTCTCACAGTGTTAGAATTAAAAAGCTCGGAAGAAATTATAAAGGTCGACGTGACATAGAAACCACTGTCATGAACGATCAGATCCGAGATTAGATCATGTTATTTTGTTGTTTCCTCAGTCCTGAGAAACGTAGGTCCTGCCAGGAACTCGTCTTACTCACAGTGAAGACTACAATTAAATTGTTTTTTTCGGTCACTTGGTGGTTGACCAACTCATTTAAATTGTTTCGATTAACTTCTTCTTGCGTATCAACCGAAGTGTCGCTGGTGGTTTCTGAGCTATTCCACTTATTTCTCATCTCAGCATTGCTCATGTGGCTGTGGCGGGTACATTCCTGCACTCCTCGCTTCAGTCTATATACTTTTTTTTTTTATTAAAAAATGTAGCTTCCATCTCTAGGGAGAGTGCCGAAGAGTTTTTGCCAGATTATATGAATGTTGTACACGAAATCATTGAGTACTCCCTTTAATTGTTGCAAAGTTAGGAGGATGGGAGGGAAAAAATACCACTGCTCCTTTGTTGTCTGTTTGTAAGAAACACAAAAAAATCAAACCTGGGGTTTCTAGAGTTGGAGGAAAGAATGAAGAACAAATCAACACAAAAATATTATTCAGTTAAAAAGAAATTAACAAGTATTTGTATGATGTACACGATAAAAATGAATCTTTCCAATCCAGGGGAAGGTTTGACTGAATAATCTGGACTTTAGGATCATGTCGTAATGTACGTTGGGTCTTTTACCAAAAGCTGGTTCCACATGCTTTTTGTTTCCACAACTGCTCCAAATAAGTTATTCCTAAGTTTCGTTTAAATTATTGGTAAACTGTACCAAGTGAAAACTGTCCCAACAGTCACCAAAATGGCCTTAAAGAAATACCTCACCAGCGATGCGCTCGCTCAGGCATCCTGACCAGATGCGCTAACTGACTCCTCTCAACCTGGCGGAGCTGCCGCTCGACACCAAGGTCCTCCCGGATGGCAGAACTCCTCACTCGATCTCTGAGTGAGAGACCAAAACCCTGCGGAGGAAGGTCGTTTCGGCCATTTGTATCCGCAATCTCATTCTTTCAGTCACCACCCACAGTTGGTTACCATGGTGAGGGTAGGAAGGTAGATCCTGGTTACCATGGTGAGGGTAGTAACGTAAATCCTGGTTACCATGGTGAGGGTAGGAACGTAGATCCTGGTTACCATGGTGAGGATAAGAACGTAGATCCTGGCTACTGTGGTGAGAGTAGTAACGTAGGTCCTGGTAACATGGTGAGGGTAGGAATATAGATCCTGGTTAACATGGTGAAGGTAGGAACATAGATCCTGGTTACCATGGTGAGGGTAGGAACGTAGATCCTGGTTACCATGGTGAGGGTAGGAACATAGATCCTGGTTACCATAGTGAGGGTAGGAATGTAGATCCTGGTTACCATGATGAGGGCAGGAATGTAGATCTTGGTTACTGTGGTGAAGGTAGGAACGTAAAACCTGGTTTCTATGGTGAGGGTTGGAACATAAATCCTGGTTACCATGGTTAAGATAGGAACGTAGATCCTGGCTACTGTGATGAGAGTAGGAAAGTATATCCTGGTTACCATGGTGATGGTGGGAACGTACATCCTGGTTACCATGGTTAGGGTAGGAACGTAGATCCCGGTTACCATGGTGAGGGTAGGAACGTAGATCCTGGTTACCATGGTGATGGTGGGAACGTACATCCTGGTTACCATGGTTAGGGCAGGAATGTAGATCCTGGTTACCATGGAGAGGGTAGGAACGTAGAACCTGGTTACCATGATGAGGGTAGGAACGTACATGCTGGTTACAATGGTGAGGGTAGGAACGTAGATCCTGGTTACCATGGTGAGAGTAGGAAAGTATATCCTGGTTACCATGGTGATGGTGGGAACGTACATCCTGGTTACCATGGTTAGGGTAGAAACGTAGATCCTGGTTACCATGGTGAGGGTAGGAACGTACATGCTGGTTACAATGGTTAGGGTAGGAACGTAGATCCTGGTTACCATGGTGATGGTGGGAACGTACATCCTGGTTACCATGGTTAGGGTAGAAACGTAGATCCTGGTTACCATGGTGAGGGTAGGAACGTACATGCTGGTTACAATGGTTAGGGTAGGAATGTAGATCGACTTGTAAATTACTTTGCTCTTCGGCTCAGCTCTGTCTTTACCACAACGGATCGATGCAGTGTCAGTTTCAGTTCATTAGAATGTTGACTGAATATAAGGATTTTAATTGATCTTAATTTGTCTTCTGTTCAAACAGATCAGGAGTTTTTAAGTTGTCTATATTATTTTAAATAAACAAGAAGAAGCCAGTGACGTTTTGGAATTCTTTCAACATAAATTGTTTAAATCACTGTTCAATTCTCTTTAAATTATTTTCCCACAGATACCAATAACCTAAGATAAAAAAAAACCCCATAATCTCCTATTTGTTCTTTAATTGGAACTGACAGATGTTTCACAGATGTTTTAGCACAAAATATGTCACTCTACAGGTGCTTTTTCAAAATTTTTTTTCAAACACAAAACTGAGTACAACAAATGTTGCTTTTATATTTCCTGCAGACGATTAACGGCATCTGGTTAATAGTTTACACTGATATTTAAAAGATGTAAAACAATACACAATTAAATTATTTGTCTTTGCCCAGTTCCTCTGGGAGTGAAAAGGATGGACAGGATCAGATGAACAGCACATGTTAGAGGTTTTAAAGTCAGAGAGGCCAGACTGAGATGGTTTGGACATGTGCAGAGGAGAGAGAGAGAGTACATCAGAAGGAAGAGAGTACACCAGGAAAGAGGACTAGAGGAAGACCAAAGAGGAGGTTCATGGATACAGTGAAGGAAGACATGAAGATAGTTGGCGTGACCAAAGAGGATGCAGCAGATAGGGTTAGATGGAAGAAACTGACTTGCTGTGGTGCCCCATGGAGGGCAATGCCGAAAGAAGATCCAAACCCAAACACGGATGAAGGTACAAGTGGGACTTCTAATGACTTAATGACAAACATTGCTTAATTTGAAGTTATAATAATACTATTAATTTTATTTATAACACACTTTCTATCTCCAGTGGAGATCTCAAAGTGCTACAATTACCAAAAGGAACAAAAAACAGCAAAATTAAACAAAACCACAACAACAAAAAACAACACTAAAAACTTTGTTGAAAAGCCTTTAGAAATAAAAATGTCTTCAGTCTTTTCCAGAGGTGTCAAGTAACGAAGTAAGAGTACTTCGTTACCTTACTCAAGTAGAAAATCTCGTTATCTCTACTTTAACGAAGTAATTATTTTTTTGTCTACTTTTTACTTTTACTCGCTACATTTTTATACAATTATCTGTACTTTTACTTCGTTTTTTTTTTCAAAAAGTAGTCGCTACTATCGCCATTTTGTCACTGTTGAAAATAAAGAAAAAGTCAGTAAAACCAATCGGATCATTCGCGCCATTCAGTTTGAATGTGATTGGATGAGCCTAGTCAACGCAATCTCAACGCAACTTCCTGTTGCTCCATCTCCGACATGAGACACACAGGACCACACAACGAAGAAGGACGGGACTCCTAAAGCAAAAATGAGCCAGCCATCGACGAGCGCGGATACCCGGGATCGGGACAATAAACAAGAGGATGAGACCCAAAAGGAAACTGGTTTAGCCCACCCATGGCCTTATTTGAAAGAGATTTTTGACTTTGTTGAGCAAAAAAACGATTCATACAAAATGCTTTGCAAACTCTGCCTTCCAAAGAAACACGAGCTCATGGCGTTTAAAACTTCGCCTTCAAATTTGAGGAAACATGTCGAGGTAAGCTGAAAACATATTACTAACCTAATAATGATCAACCTAGTTAAATCGTAGTACGCCATGCGTACGGATTTCGCCTTGCTAGCTATGGCGAGCTGCATGCTAACACTTTGTCTTTACTTCCTGGTTCTATTTTATTTCGTAACCATTGAACTGTGTTTGATTAGCTCTCTGTTAAATTATTGTTTAGAGTTTTGATTGTAAGATGTTGTGTGATTTAATATTGTTGTTTTGTGTAATACTGTTTTAATATTAAGTGGATCGACTGCTTTAACAATGAGATAGAAATGCATGCAACACTCAGTAACAACTGAGAGCAGGAACTTTAGATGTGTTCGAGATGATTTGCGCATTTCATGGATTTCAGATAAGACCAAGCATTGCAAGGATCGGGGAAAAGCCCCTGGAAGTCTATGAGAAAACAGTTTCTTCTTATTTTAGAAAAACAAGATCAGAAAGTAACATTTACATACATCCGCTTTAAAATTTTTACACAATAAATTTACTAATTTGTTGAAGAAGCGCAACAAGTCAATACGTGTTCAAGTTAATTTCAGTTTTTGTTTTTAGACTTCATTAAACAAAAACACAGACAGTAAATTATTTACACCGTTCATTAAAAGTTACAATCAATTTTATTGTAATGATTTACTTGCATAATTTGAAACAATTATTTAATAAAATTGAGATAAAATTTCAAACCTCATTCTTAATATTGAGCAGTTTTTAGCTCTTTAAAATATTAACAAATCTACCATTTTTTCTTATTTCCTGATTTGCGAAGCTGTAATGTAAACATTAAATGGAAGATTTTCTTTATTATTATTATTGTTGATTCTATTATATAGTTTAGTTACTGGTGCAATGAATGAGTTTTAAATCCTAGAGATCCAGCAGATTTCAGTGTGTGAAATCGCTTAAGAAACAGACACATTTTTACATTAAAGGGCCCATCTCATGCAAAAGTGACTTTCCAGAGTTTTCTAGCTTGTAAGAGTGATGTCCGGGCCTTGTATATGTCACCAAAGGGCTTTCTAGATTGATTTAGCCCGTTTTTCTGTGGATTTCTGGTACGCTCAGACAAAACAACCAATGAGCAGATGTCTAAAGTATGACGCATTTTGACGTAGCCCGGACGGACTTCGCACACGCCCCCCTCCGCAGCAAACCCTCCCTCCTCACCACCCGCCCTCCTCACCCGCCTCCACTCCGGCCTTACGCCCTCACAAACTCACTTTCAACGTCCGATATACAGGCTGGTTCGCTGCTCTGCCTCTTTTTTATTTTCTTGCTTGAACACGCTTTTTAGATTAATCGACATGATAAAATCTTATTTCAGACGCTACCAAACCGCTACGCACGGGTTTACGCCCGCCTTCCCCCTCCCGCTCAGAGATGGGCGGAGGAATAGCAGCTCAGTGAGAGCAGAGGGCGGAGCTTGTACTTTCTCAGGATGGGCGGAGGGATGAGCAGACCCGGCCTTTCATAGTTCCGGGTCTGTGACTGCGCTCCACCAAATCGATATATTTTCATAACTATGATGTAATGCATGTTGCAAACCCCACATTTTGCGTGTGTATGTGCAGAGGATACAATGTGGAAAGAGTTGTTTTGCATGAGATGGGACCGTTAATGTATGCTTTATTAATTTAATAACATTCACACAGAATGATACTGTGAAGGTTTTGTAAAAACACAACTGCATCATATATGTTGGTCTGATATTTATTAACATGTAACATAATTCTTATGAAACACAGTCTTATGATTGTATAATTATTAGTATCCTAACTCAAATCACATTTTCTCACATATAACCAAGCTCACCTACTCCACATCTTGTTTTGGCTTGTGGTTCTTGAAGTAATGTCAAGATAGTAGCATAGACCAGTGGAACCAATCCCTAACTGGTGGGTTTACTTTCATCCATAAACTTCAAGCATGACATTACTACCACAGTACAAGATAATCTGAGTTTGTGATTCCAGAGAAATGACACAACTCTCAATATGCCTTTACTTTCTCCACAGAAGAAACACCCCACAAAGCTGGAAAAGTACATCCAACTAACCCAAAAAAGGAGATCATCCACACAAGATTTGTTGGCTCCGCCCATAAAGCAATCAAAGTTGTGGGAGAATCAAAGAGTCTCCCAGGAAAGTGTAGACAAGGCAGTCCTGAAGTTTGTGGTCCAAGGCTTGCACCCACCCCACATTGTCCAGCAACCATGTTTTATTGATCTTGTTCAGCAACTTCAGCCGAATGTGAATGTTATGACACGCAACACTCTTGTGAATAAAGTTGCAAAAGCCTCAGCGGAGATGAAGATAAAAGTCAAAGCGGTTCTCGGTGAAGCTGAGTATATCGCAACTACTGCAGATTGCTGGACCGCACACCGCCGCAGCTTTATTGGGGTCACTGCCCATTGGTTTTGCTCACAAACAATGCAAAGATTCTGTGCTGCCCTTGCCTGCAAACAACTAAAAGGATCTCATAATTTCTCAACCCTGGCTGGAGCCCTAAATGACATTTACACAGAATACAATATAAGAGAAAAGATTGTACGAACAACAACTGATAATGGGTCAAACTTTTTGAAGGCCTTCAGAGTGTACGGGCAGACAGAAGAGAACGATATTCAGTTTGATGGAGACGGTGAGGAAGGAAATGGTGGTGGCCAAAATGATGAATGTGATGAAGAGGAAACCACAGAGGGTGAATTCATTGACACTGGAGCACTTTTGGATGAAGATGATTTCGTAGAATTCCAGTTACCCAAACACCACAGATGTGCATGCCATCTCCTCAATCTAGTCTCCACAGTTGATGCCTCAAAGGCAGAGGACAGTCCAGTGTACAAGAAAATATCAAGGTCCACAATTGGTAAATCTGCTAGTCTGTGGAAGTTAAGCTCAAGATCAACCACTGCAGCTGAAGTAATCGAAGACTACTGCAAACTGCAACTTGTAAGGCCAGTTCCTACAAGATGGAATTCATTCTTCTCAGCCGTTGAAAGACTAGTGAGAATAATAAAAGAAAGGGGTGAAGTAGCACTTGCAGCTGTCTGCAGTAAACTAAACATACCCCAGTAAGTGTTTTATTTGCCTTTTAATTAACGTGATTCAACAATTTTCTACTTTTGTACATTAACTAAAGTGTTGCTCTTAAAATGTCTATTAAAAAGACAGAAAATTATCAAAACTGTTATCAGAACTGTGAAAAACAAACACAAATTTAATTTTAGCAGGCTGAAAGTTTAGTTTGATAAATTGCAATACATACCTAATTAAAACACCACAGTAAAACCCAAGTTACTTGTCAAGTCTTTTTTAATAAATTTAGAAAACAAAGTAATTTATCTGAATAATTTATTTTTCAAACTTTTTGAGAAAAGTTCTTTCACCCTAGCAGCAGAACTATGTAAGAGCACAGAGGGAATTAATGTGTTTAAAATGATTGTAAACTAAAAGTTTTTCATTTTGTTCTTCCCTACTTGTTTTCACACTGAAAAGTATCAATAAGAATACCGACGAAATATCAAATACAAAGCGGTATGAGGAAGAGTAGAAGTATTGATAAAATGGCACCAATACCCATCCCTAGTGAACAATCTTTTTTTCTGAGATTGAAGTTGTATCAACTCGGCTGAATCTTTTATATTATTTTATTTTCCTTTTTGTATTTGTGCAGGTTTACACCAGCAGAACTTGCATTTCTCTCAGAATATGCAAAAACAATGAGTCCAGTTGCTAAGGCACTTGATGTTCTTCAAAGTGAAACCAGCGTGCAGATGGGATGGTTGGTCCCTACCATAACTCTGCTGAAGAATAAACTACAGCATTTATGTGGATCTACCAAGTTCTGTGAGCCTTTGATTGCTGCCCTTCTTTTAGGCCTTGATAAACGGTTTGGAGAGATGCTTGCTGACCCAGAGCTGATAGCCTCTGCCATTCTTGTTCCTAAGTTTAAGACCTGCTGGACAAGTGATCAAAATGTCCTGAAACTTGGTAAGTGCTCAACTGTCCTGTAATTCTTTGAATTTCTTTGGAGCCGCTGGAATGAGGCTGACATTTTATTTATTGGCACACACAAGCACACATAATAGCCATTGCACATTACAGTAATTTTACAATAGTCTTATATTATTTCATCTGCACTAACTTTTTGTATTATAATTTATTCTGCAGGCCTTGATTATATTAGAACACACTTGAAGGTTCAGGTCGGGAATCTCGCCAGCGAGAGCTCTGTTTCATCTGAGGAAGACGACTTGTTTTCCTCTTTAAAAAAGACTAACCCTCTTGAAATGACACATCAACTGGATGCATACCTTGGGTGCCCAGGAGACACATCAGAAGTCTTAAAATGTTTTCCTGCTGTATTCCAGCTGTCACGCAGGCTGAATGTGGCACTCCCAGCCTCAGCAGCCTGTGAAAGACTGTTCAGTGTTGCCGGACTCGTCTTCTGCCCGAGAAGAGCATGAACTGTCTCAAAGAACTTTGAGAACCAGCTACTTTTGAGGCTTAACAAAGCCTTTTGGTAATTTTTTTTTTTGGCAGTGATGCAGAGTGAAATTTGGTAGCTGCAGGAATGTTGCTTTTTGCCCTATTTGTGTTAATAAACATTTGAGTGTGTTCATTAATTTCCAATAAAGGTTGTTAAGAAAAAAATGTTTCTGATTCATAAAGTTTCACACCACAACACTGAATCATTTAGTTATTATATTCTGCTCCTTGAAGCATGTGATAATGGTTAAAAACATGTTAATACGCTTTTGTTAACAATATTCCATTTTTTCTGAAAATTACTTTTACTTTTTTTACTTTAAGTAGTTTTAAAATAGGTAACTTTTTACTTTTACTTAAGTAGAAAACTTGAGTTGATACTTCTACTTTTACTAAAGTTGTTTTTTAACTCGGTATTTATACTTCTACTTGAGTAGAAAATGTTAGTACTTTTGACACCTCTGGTCTTTTCTTAAAAACCTCAACGCTCTGTGGAGCCCTCAAGCTCTCGGGAAGATCGTTCCAGAGCCGTGGAGCAGCTGCCTGGAAGGCCCTGTCCCCCATAGTGGAGAGTTTGGTCCATGGTTGGTGCAGGCAGTAGGAGAAGGAGGAGGAGCGCAGGTCTCGGACAGTGGTGAGGAGGGTTAAGAGTTCTCGGACAGTGGTGTGGAGGGTTAGGAGTTCTTGAAGTTAAACAGGTGCAGTGCTGTGTATGCACTGATGGGTGATGAGGCAGAGCTTGTACTGAATTCTGTATTTAACGGGTAGCCAGTGGAGGAATTTGAGGATTGGAGTGATCAACATTCAGCTACACCTCTGTTAAAATGTTTCTCCATCTGCTTGATCCACTGGGAATAAAGTGAATAATAAAACAATTAAATATTAAATTGATGTTTGTCATACATTAATGTAAATTTATAGAACAAAACCCACAAATGTGGGCCGGTCACATGAGGCATAATTAATTTAATTAGCTTTTCTACCTTTAATTTACACCCTCTAGTTTTATAAAACAAAACTTGAGGGCATTTGTCGTTTTATTGTTCTTTTCATTTTTTGATACCATTTGTCATAATCCAGTTCCTTCCGGTACTTTCAGTCCAGATTTCTCACACCTGGTTTCAACTGGCTCTCCCAAATGTTTGTATCTGTGTCTTGTCTCTCCAGGTTGCCTGTTGTTTGATGTCTTGTCCCCGTATGTTTTCCCCAAATTTGGTACTTTTCATTGGGCGACAAGCCCTAGTAGTTGTGCCAGGTGAGTAATGTATCGTTATCGTACCGACGGCATTAAAATATTATTTTTTGAGGGAAATTATTGTACATTCAACATAACCCAAGAAAATTCCATAGATCATAGGCTGAAGCAGATTTTTTGCTCATCACTGTGGTGGTGCTTACGTCAAGCAGACTTGGGGTCTAGCAAAAGCCCCATAACTCTGCTTATGCAATGTAAGCTTCATAATTGGGAGGGTGGGAGGCATAGCTTAGTGGTGGAATTGCCGTCTTTGACCCAAGGAGTTGCAAGTTCGAATTCCAACTAGGTCATGCCCAAGTGTCCCTGGAGAAGACATCTAACCCCCAATTACTCCCACTATTGAGGCTGTCATGGCTGCCTGCTGAGTGTAGCAAAAATAACACTACCGTATTTTCCGCACTATAAGGCGCATTGCATTATAAGGCGCACCTTCAATGAATGACATATTTTAAAACTTTTTCCATATATAAGTCGCACCGCATTCTAAGGCGCTACAGTAAAGGCTGGGGTTACGTTATGCATTCAGTAAATGGTGCTGCGCTAAAGGGAATGTAAAAAAAAAAAAAAAAACAGTCAGATAGGTCAGTCGAACTTTATTAACAATTACAAAACAGCTTTCTGTTTTTACTCCCAAAATGAATAAATAGCTGTTTTATTATTTTCCCCCGAGATAAAGTATTAGTATTTTCGTGACACAGTTTATCTTCCATTGGAGATAAACTCTGTTTAGTCTTACTTACTTGGCGCAGCACATCCTCTTGCTTCCTCCACTTCCTCACCATTGATTCATTGATGTTAAACTCTCTCGCTGCGGCTCTATTCCCGTGTTCTACTGCGTGACCGATCGCCTTGAGTTTAAACTCTGTGGTGTAACAGTGTCTCTCGGTAGGAGCCATTTCCGGGTCTTTACACAAACACGCAAATGGAAATCAGACGCCCTTTCATATATCCCAGCATGCACAGCGCACTACTTCTTCTACGGGGGAAATGGAGCCGGCAACTGCTTACCGCAGTTGCGACACCTGTTGTAGCTCAATATTGATCCATATATAAGGTGCTCCGGGTTAAAGGCGCATCGTGAACTTTAAAAAAAATTTAAGGTTTTCAGGTGCACCCTATAGTGCGGAAAATACGGTATTTGAAATCCATTCTGCCCCAACCACGCCTCAAGCAATTGACTTTATGCATATGCAAATGGCCTCAATTGGCACTTGAAAATATTCATGTACAATGGAGAGGTGTCGATATTGTGCAGCTGTAGTGACATCTCCCACGACCAAAAGAGAGAGGAAGACTGTGATCATGAGAACTCTGGGATTGACATGTCAATGAATTTAAAAAGAAACAATCACACTTCTCACGCCCGCTATCTGACGGCCCTCCTTTAATGAGTTGGTCGTTTCAATCGCGCGTTATGTTAAATTTCAAAAGGTAGGGCATGTGCTTTCTCAGGACGAAAGAAGAGAGAGGTGATGAGCAATAGTCAGGCTTTCTCGTGGTCTGATCTGTGATAAAGCTCTAAAAATTAGTAATATTTCATGATTACATAGTAAAAAATTTAATGTGGCTGTTTATGTCAATAAAGAAAGAGTTACTCTGCTTGTTTTGGGGCTTTTAAGCCGACGGCCACTTTCCGCTGTACAAATAATTTTTTTTATTTTTACTCACTCTATTCATCCGTCACCGTGGAAATTGTGTGCTGCACTCCTACACCGCAGCAGGCTGCCACGACAGCGCCAATAGTGCGAGAAACGGGGGGTTAGGTGTCTTCTCTAGGGACCCTACAAGTGCACTCAGTGGAATGCAAACCCGCGAATTTCCGGTTGACTTATGGTTCGCTGACAACTTCCGGTAGACTTCCGGTTCGCTGACAACTTCCGGTTGCATTCCGGTTCGCTGGCAAATGCTTTAACCACTGAGCCATTGTCTCATGGCCGGTTTACTTTTTCTGGTAGGCCTTTTTCTGGTAGGCCTGCAAATTATTTTTGCAAAGTATTTTTAGTGGTCAGGTCCACGCGAAGGATTGCCCTCAACTTTTTGGATGTTTTATATTCTGCATAAAAAGAAACTGAACTTTCCGAATCAGAATAATCTAGTTTCGCTCCCCGAACAGCGAGCTGGTGAAATAAATTTTCTCTCTAACATGTGCAGCCTCCCGCTTAGATGCTAGCATAACATCTGCATTTTAATGGAGACACGACACAATGAGCATGCTGCGTTCAGACTGAGCCAAATTTATTTATGATAAACCTATTACTGCACAGCGGTACCACATCTTCCCGGGAGATATTTCATCATGTAATTTAGACCTACAGGGTGCATGGGGAACAAATGTCTCGATAGTTTTTCTTTACTGGCATCTCTGTATGAAACTAATTCTAAGGATTGTCTTCTGCTTATTTTCTCTCCTGCCCACGCGTCTGTCATCTAATTTTTTTTACTCACACTCCTTCTTCTGAAGTGGAAAATCTGGAGTAATTGCTTTCTGAATTTGAGGAAAGCAAGCAGGGATGAAAACAGGCTTTAATTCATTTTGCTCTCTCTGGGAGGTTGGGGTGGTAGGAGTAAACGAGTATGCATCGTCCAATTTCCCTGCAGTCAGCGGCGTTATGGGGCCGAAGGTGTTTCTATTAACGCAGCACCGGGTCATCGTTGGCATGCAGAGGCTTATTTTGATTAGCCTCACAGCTAAGCAACCGAGACAAAATCTGTAGCTTAATGCACTTCAGAGAGAAGGTTTTCAGAGGAAGAGAGAGATGGGTTTGCTGGGAAAGGTTTAAAAAAAGACATAATTGGTTGACTGTCAGGGGAAAAGACTGGCAGAGTCATGATTGTTGGAGGAAACGGAGAAAAGGTTTCTACTTAAACTACAAGAGGTAAAGAGATTCCCGACTTAGTGACAAAATTTAACACGATGTTTGGCGGAAATGAGACATATCATCTTCTCCGACAATCAGCTGCTATCCAATTCCGGTCCATTATTCCAAAAGGGGTTTATGCCTGTGTGGTCTCTGCTTGCTTCTTCCAACTGAAGCTCTGTAGACGAAAATGAACAAAGGAAGGAACATTTCAAACTCCGTTCCGTTCTGTCATTTTACGCTCATTCGGGGCCGGGTCGCGGGGGCAGCAGCCTCAGACGGGAAGCCCAGGCTTCTCTCTCTCCGCCTGCATCCTTCAGCTCACCCGGAAGAATCCTGAGTCGTTCCCCGGCCAGCTGTGAGACATAGTCTCTCCAGCAAATCCGGGGTCTGCCTCTCAATCTCCTCTCGTTGAGACGTGCCCAAAACGCCTCACTAGCGAGGCACTCGGGGGTATCCTGACCAGATGCCTGAACCACCCCATTTGGCTCCTCTCGACCTGGAGGAGGAGCGGCTCGACACCGAGCTTCCAGGATGGCAGAGCTCCTCACCCGATCTCTGAGTAAGAGCCCAGCCACCCTGCGGAGGAAGCTCATTTCGGCCGCTTGTATCCGTGATCTCATTCTTTCGGTCACCACCCACAGCTGGTGACCATAGGTGAGGGTAGGAATGTAGATCGACTTGTAAATCGAGAGCTTTGCTTTTCGGCTCAGCTCTCTCTTTATTACAACAGACCGATTCCAAACTCAAACTGGCATTTTATTAGAGCACAGGTATGATGATGTAGTGCCTTCACTCCAGCTATTAGGTCAGGTACCAACCAATCGGACCAGTTCATGAGACATTGTATGTTCCATGTTGCTATGCAAATGGAGTTTAAGCATCACCAAGATCGTAGCTTTGGTTTATCTGGACTGTATTGTTTTCTCCGGGTTTTTTTTGTTCTTGAAATCAAATTTTTATGATAATCAGTTTGTCATTTGAACTAAAAAAAAAGGTAAATTCCAGAAGGCTGTTCCACATTATTAAGCAAATCAAAATTTCCAACAATCTGGGAAAGAAAAATGATCTCTGCTGCTGAAAATCAAGACAAAGGTAGATGAAAACATTCCATTTTTTCACAAAAACGTTTAAAGAGTTTTGTATCTGATTCAAAACCCATACTATGCCGTACCTGTTGAGGAAGGATTCTGCCAGACAAACATGCAGCTGCTAAAATGACATTGCAAAACAGCAAACAGGAAGTGTTTAGGGTCCTTTACAGGCTTGCAGGTCTGCAGATATCTTTACAGAAAAATCTCATCTGCACAATAATTTGGAACTAAGGGTAGATATGACACCATGACATCAAACGCAAGCCTCCAAGTGAGACTCTGTAGTTTGGGAGCTTAAACATCGAGGTAGACATACACGAACTATGCAGTCTGTGTTAGCAATCTTCTCCTTCTCACTTTTCTATCGAATCATTTTCCTCCATCTCACCCTGTCTCCTAGATTACCAACTATCGTCATGTCCAATATCGTCAAAATATTCTCTAACCTACTCTTTGGTTTTTTTAGTTTCAAACCTAACATCCTCACTTCCTCTCCTCTGCACATGTCCAAACTATCTCTGTCTGGCCTCTCAACAGTTTTCTACACCTTTCCTTTCATTCTTGAGGAAACTCTTCACTCACACATCACACCTGATACTTTTCTTCACTCGTTCCAGCCTGCCAGCACACACTTCTTCACCTCTTTTCCACACTCCCCATTGCTCTGGACTGTTGATCCTAAATACTTAAAATCTTCCACCTTCTTTCTCTCTTCTCCCTGTAACCTCACTTTTCCATTTGGATCCCTCTCATTCACACACATGTACTCTGTCTTACTCTGACTAATCTTCATTCCTCTTCTTTCTAGTGCAAACCTCCACCTCTCCAGCTTTTCCTCCACCTCTTCTCTCCTTTCACTACATGTCATCTGCAAACAGGTATATTCCTGCCTAATCTTGTCTCAGCCTTTTCATTAGCATAGCAACAAGAAAGATCTCAGAGCATATCCCTAATGCAGTCCCGCTTCCAGTCTTAACTCCTCTGTCACACCTACAGCACACCTCACCACTGTCTCACGATCCCCTTAAAGTCCTCATAAAGCTCAAAATAAATCCTCATACATGTCTTGCACTGCTCTAACCTACTTCTCCATTACCCAGACTTCCTCACACAATATCATGCTTCCTTTTCGGCCAACCAAGTAAACTCTCACCAGTCTCCCTGTTATCCAGTCATCCGGACGGACTTCCTGACCACACAGAGCCTGTCTCACCACCTTCCTAAAAAATTAAACAACACTCCTATTTCGGCTACTGTCGAAATAAGACAGTATTTTGACAGTAGGAGCCCCTTTGTCCTCTTCATCTTCCTCACTGCCAGAGTCAATGTTGCAGTCACTAACTGAGACTTTAGACTGCGATATTCTGCTATCAGCTTTATTTGTGCCAGAACATCTAGGGTGTAAAAAAAGGTTTATGGATGTGGTGAAGAAGAACATGAAGGTAGCTGGTGTGAGAGGAGAAGATGCAAAGTTGGTGTAATGCGAAGCATTCGTGGCTTTTTGACCCCTCAGATGTTTTATGGTTTGATGCTCCACAGGGTTCAGATCAATCAGAGCTATCAGTGACGTCAGCATTATTTACAGATGTCCTAACACACCTCCAGCAGAGACTAAGAGTTTACTGGGAGTTCCCACACTGTTAGGATGGTGCTGAGTGTGCATGCGGTGCGAGCACGGGCATGGTTCTCCCTGCCCTTTCACTCTCAGTAGATAACCTTTAGGGGTTAATCCTGGGATGACGAGAAGCGTCCTTCATCTGCAACCCCTTCGTCTGAGGGGATTTAGCCATCCAACAGTTACAAACACAACCAGACAGCACCCCCTTTCACGCCTAACCTCTAAAGCTCCCCGGCCTCCCACACTAGTCAGCAAAGCCAATTCACTGAGCTGCTGGATCACAACATAAAGGAGATCAATTCTTTTGAATGATTGAATCTCTTCCATTGGATTGGACAGAAATCTCCACATGAGGATTCATCTCACTTGAAGAATGTCACTGGATTTACACAATGTTGTGACTAACGAAGCAACAATCCAACAAAGACTGTTTGAAATGGAAAATCCGGGGTAGTAAAAAAACACCCTTTCAAAATAAATTAGAACTCTTCAAAGCTTTGACTAGAACACATTCCACAATTTACGCAACACGTTATCAAGTTTTTATAATATTTCACTTTATTTTTTTATTAAAACAGGACATCATAACATCAGTCAGTCACCTTTTTAACCATCTATGCCTAACGGGATTGCGGGGGGTGCCGAAGCCCATCTCGGCTGATTCGAGTCGAGAGACAGGGTACACCCCGAACAGGTCGCCAGTCTGTCGCGAGGCCACACACACTCATTCCTAGAGGCAATCATTTAGCGGCCAATCAACCTACAGCAACATGCAGGTTTTTGGAGAGTAGGAGGAAACCGGGGTATCTGGAGAAAACCCACGCATACACGGGGAGAACATGCAAACTTCACACAGAAAAGCCACTATTCCAAGCCTTGTCCTAATTTGGGACTTGAACCCACAACCTTCTTGCTATAAGGCCAATATCATAACGTCAAACGTTATAAGATAAAAAATGTGATTTTGTTGGGGGTTTTTTCTTTGTTTTTGTGTCACTCCTGTGGTCCCAGGGACGTCTTGAACCAGGTTCTTCTGGTTGAAAGATGGTAACATTACCACTTGGCCAACGCCTCCTGGAACCCCATAAAAATGTGAGTTTAAGGTGCTTTTAGTTACATGAAACTTTTGAAAGCCTTCTTTAATAATCTTTTCACTTAAAAATGGACGTAAAACGTTCTTTTAAATTGTGTCTGTTTTACAGCGATATTTGACCTACCTGTATTTTTAGTTTCACGTTACATTAAAGATAATGTTTTTATGGATGGCAGCTCTGAGCGTGCATTAAACTTTTAAACAACTTTTAAATTCAGGTGAAAGTTCTGTTAGCCGAACCAAGATTAATTTAGGTCTAATTTCACAAACTGAAGTTTAAGTCATGGACGTCTAAACAAATCATACAAATCATTCCAAACGTGTTCTACACATATGATACATCCATTCTCTCATCTCTCGTTTGGGGCACTGTTTACTCTTAAAACGTTATTTTTATTCCAGATTATCTCTGCTGCCTTCATAAAGATGTTTGGTTGATATAGCCATAACAACCTGGTCATTTTTACACCAAGTCAGATTAAATAAGGAGGTTCTATGTTTGATTAGAAGATCAGAAAGCCACCTTTGTGTGAACGAACGAACAAAACAGATCTTCAAATTAGTGCTGCCATTTTAACGCATTAATTCAATTAATTAATCGCTTTAAAATGATTAACGCACTTAATTATGACGTCATAACGTGGTGAGCCTATGCTTGCACATTTGCATTTTGGCCTATTGAAAGACCCGTAGTCTTCTCGGCAGTCCTGCGCTGGCAAATGACAGAGTTGCAGGGGCGGATCCAGGGGGGGGCATGGGAGCGCACATCCTTGACCCCACTCTTCTTTCCTTTTGGTCCACAAAAAAAAAGTGTTCTTACCACTTTAATTATTATTAACTTTGGGCAAAATATGCACCAACATGCAGAAAAATTACTTATTTTTCAAAATGTTTTTGGGGGTAGAGGGTTGCCTCCTCACGCCCCACTACCCCCGGGCCCCCACTCACCCCTTTAGAAAATCCTGGAATCGCCCCTGAGTTGAGCCACTGAAAGGCAAGCTTTTATACAAAAATGGTAGAGACGGGACAATAAATAAAACATAGTAATTTGTAGGTTTTTTCAAAAAGGAGTTCTGCTACTACCGGAGCAACTCCAGCCTGACATACCATCTAAACGTAAAACATGTTCAGGCAAGTTCCTTTGTTCCAAATGTGGCTACCGGGAGCTCGCTCCACCAAACCAAGCTAGCTGAATTTGGCAAGCGAATGAGCAAATCTACAACAGAGAAATTAACAAATACTATCGCAAAGTGGGTTGCTGCTGATTGGAGGCCTATTTCTATTGTTGACGATAAGAAAGAACCTTAAGAATCCCTAACCTTGTTTTACTTTTTTTAATGATGCAGCTGGCCTCATGAGGTACAGTTCACCAATAATAAATCGGATTTAAAATCTTCTCTTCTTACTGTATTGACTTGATTAGTCATACAGTACATTTTTTAGTCCTAGAATTCAAATTCTTTATCAGGAGACCTTTAGCAAGTATGACGTTAAATGCGATTAATTCAATTAATTAATTACAAAATCCTGTAATTAACTCGATATTTTTTTTTGTCGATTGACACCACTACTTCAATTGAAAACTCTGACCTCATGTCATAAAACAAAACCGGAGTCGTTCCTTAAAGTGTTGGAGCAGTTCGCTGCAGCGCTCCATTGAAACACTTTAGGAAAAGATTTCATCTGGAATCCAAGTGGGTGAGAAACACTTTGCTCATCTTCAGACACTTGAGCTGAGTTTGTTCTCATGTCAGAGCTGATTGATGGCGAACGTTCCGTGGATTAACTCTCCACTGTTTGGATACGGTTTCCCTGATAAAACCCTCATGAAAGACTCCACTTGTGTTTTCCAACATGTCTGCTGACAAGTCAGGGATTGTGTCGGAGTGGTGAGGGACGTACTGTTGGGCAAGGCTGATGGTAAAACAACATCTCCTTGTTATCTAACACAACACTCTGAGGTTGAAGCAGAACTCTTTCTTTTGATTTATTCTAGAGAAATAAAAATAGAACGGGAGATACTTTTGACCTTTTGTAGCTCTAAATCAGATTTGATCCTCCACCTTCAGATTCAGGCTTTTTTTTTTTTGGTTTTACACTGAACTCATTGTGCATTGAAGTTTTTCCAATTAGGTTTTTCACATAAAGGAGTTTTTGTTTAAGGTTTTCTTTTTTCTTCTTTTTTTTTCTTTCCTACATTTCTAAATTTGACCAAATTGATAAGTACGTATTTAAAATACAGATGGGTATAAAAGACCGAATTTGAGAAAATTTAACAGAAAATCAATGCTTTGATCTTCTGGTATTTTCTTAACAAGATGAAGAAAAAAGCATTCTTTCTAAAAAGTTATACGACACAATTCAAACAAACGCCCTACGAAAGACTGGCGACCCATTCGGGTGTGCCCTGCTCCTTGCCTTGAACCAGCCAGGATAGGCTCCTGCACCCCCTGGTACTCTGTTGATGTTGGGCAGAGGTGAGTGGAGTACCCAAAAAATTCACTCAAGTAAGAGTTCAGTTTCTCCAAAAATAATGTTACTCAAGTAAAAGTTTTTGGGAGGAGACGGCAGCTCAGTGGTTAAAGCGTTCGCGCGCATACCGGAAGTTTGCGGGTTTGCGTCCCACAGAGAGCACGTCTAGGGTCCTTAGAGAAGACACCTAACCCCCGCTTCTCCCACCATTGGCGCTGTCGAAGGGCAGCCTGCTGTGGTGTAAGGAGTGCAGCACACAAATTTCCCCAGTAAGGGATGAATAGAGCAATTCATATATATATTTAAGTAGACCTGAAAAAAATTACTCAAGTAAGAGTAAAAAGTATGCATTGAAAAAACTACTCAAGAACTGAGTAACTTTAAAAGTGACATCCTTTTTGTTTGTAGACATACAAATATGAACAATAAAACAAAATACGCAAAATTTGTATTTTCAAAATAAAGCTAAAAAAAAAACCCATTAGTGATGTTTGTATTGTTTTACTGTTAATGTGGTTATTAGCCCAACCAGGGGCGGATCTAGGTGGTGGCATGTGGGGTAAGGGAAACGCTCCCCCACAATCCCCACCATCACCACCACCCTTTTGGTACACAAAAAAAAAAAGAAGAAGAAAGGGGACTAGTTAAGCTAACCATTTGCAGGGCCAGCGAATGGGCCACCAAAATGCAGGGAAATTACTCTTATTTACGTAGGCTAATGAGACATTAGTAATGACCAGAGGAGAGAGAGAGAGTACATCGCCAGAAGGATGTTGGATTAGAAACCACCAGGAAAGAGGCCTAGTGGAAGACCAAAGAGGAGGTTTGTGGATACAGTGAAGGAAGACATGAAGATAATTGGCGTGACCGAACTATCTTCGATCACACCGAAGATGCACCCTGTGCAGCAGATAGGGTTAGATGGAAGGAACTGACTTGCTGTGGCGACCCCTGAAGAGAAGTGCCAAAAAAAGAAGAAGAAATTAGATTTAACTTGCTGCAACATGTTTTCTCAGGTTGGATGTGGACAGAAATGTTCATTTGCGTTGGAGCACACAGCTGACACCACACCACACAGCTGTTTTTTGTCTTTAGGAAACTAAACATGCTTTCAATTTAAGGTCAGAGATGCTTGCCAACTTCACTGTCTTCTGCTATTTTCTCTTGTTCAAGAGAGACATTTGATTCCTCCATTTGTGCCATTTTCACCTGCTTTAGCAGCAACTTGTTATCCAAAATAACTTTTTCATTAAAGTTTTGTTGCCTTGCAAGATCGAGCATGGGTACACCCGATAGGTCAGTTAGAGTCATGTGACTATATTCACTACATTTGATTGGAGGAACGTTGTCTACGCTCATATACAGCAGGAATCACTCTTAAAAAAACCTTATTTTACAGGTCAGCTTTTGCCTAATGTAACAAAGTAAGAGTAGCGTTATTTACTTGTTAATTTACTCAAGTAAAAGTACAAACCATTAAAAAAAGTCATAGAAGTACATTTTATTCAAAAAGTTACTCAAGTAAATGCAACGGAGTAAATGTAACGCATCACAACCCACCTCTGGTGTTAGGGATGGACGGTTTAGTTTCTCCTTCATTCATTCATCTTGTAAACTTTAGTAGATGAATGAATGGAGTTTTTTTGGTGACCAAGTATCCCTGCATGGTGGTCCTTCAGTTCATCTTGATAAGTAGGGATTTGTTGTTTCAAAGGTCTGCAAAAGTTCAAGTCTGAAGCCTGAACTTTTGAATGGGTCATTGTAACACAAACGATTTTTCTGTTTTCCAACATGTCAGAGATTAGATTGAAATCCTCGTGTTTGTTACACGACTCAATGAGAGATGGTGTGACTTCTGATTTGAGAACACAGACTGTGATGGAGTTTTGTTTCTCTCAAAAGTTGATTTTGGCCTGCTATAAAAGAATATTGACGTGTATCTGATAAATAAGCAGCGACTAGAATATGTTCTTGCTGAGAATACTGCCTAACTGCTTTCTGTAGGTATAGGTGGAAAAACCATGTACTGGATGGTTGGAGTCCTTGATGTGAAGGTTTCTCTTCTACCCTGCATAGCTTAAAAGTCCAAAGTGGTACAAACATGCTCTTTAGTATCCCCTTCTGAAACACCGTAGATCCATTCAGTTTGTAACTGATGTAACCCACATTGATGCAAGGAATCTTCTCCATCACATAAATGTAGAATTTTGGGCCTGATCTTGGGGCTGAGTTTCATTTCGTCTTCTGAAACGTTTATTCCCTGACAGGGTCGCAGGTGATGGCGGAGCCAATCCCGGCTGATTCAAGGCGAAAGGGAGGTTTCAACCCGAACAGGTCGACAGTCTGTCAGGGCCATCCATAAAACTATCCATACACACATCACACATTCATTCGCAGGGGCAATTGAGAGTGGCCAATCAACCCAACATGCATGTCTCTGGAGGGAGGGAAGAAACCGCAGTATCTGAAGGAAACCCACGCATACATGGAGAGAACATGCAAACTCAACAGAGAAAGGCCACTGTTTCAAGCCTCGTCCTACCCGGGACCGGAACCCCTGATTTTTGGAATTACTGATATAATCTCCTGGATATCCTGGATCACTGATTACCTGACGGACAGGCCACAGTTCGTCCGGGTGGGCAAAGTCCTGACTGATGTGGGTCTAAGTGGTGTGGGAGCCCCACAGGGCACGGTGCTCTCTCCATTCCTCTTCACATTGTACACCTCAGACCTCCAGCACAACTCAGAATCGTGCCACCTCCAGAAATTCTCCGATGACTCTGCAGTTGTAGGGTGTATAAGTGGTGGACAGGAGGAGGAGTATAGGAGAGTGGTGGACGGATTTGTGGAGTGGGCAGGAGAGAATCACCTACTGCTCAATGTAGACAAGACCAGGGAGATGGTGATTGACTTCCGGAAGAACAGATCCGCCTTGCGGCCACTCTACATTCTGGGTAGGGATGTGGAGGTTGTGGAGGAGTACAAATACCTGGGAGTGACCATCGACAGCAGACTGAACTGGAGGAGCAACAGTACTGCTGTGGACAAGAAGACCTGCAGCCGACTTTACTTCCTAAGGAAGCTGAGGTCCTTCAATGTGTGCAGCAAGATCCTGGAGACCTTCTAGCAGTATGTGGTGGTCAGCTCCTTGTTCTTCTCCGTCATCTGCTGGGGGAGCAGCATCGCAGCCAGTGACGCCAACAGACTTAATAAACTGATAAGAAAGGCTGGCTCTGTCATTGGCTGCCAGCAGGACACACTTCAAGCAGTGATGGAGAGGAGGTCACTGAATAAACTTTTATCCATCATGGACAACCCTGACCATCCTCTCTACCCACTTCTGGACAAGCAGCGGAGCTCCTTCTCCAAGAGGCTCAGACAGCTCTGCTCAAAAACCGCCCGGTACCGGAAATCTTTTATTCCCAACACAATAACACTTTTTAATAACTCACAGAATAGCAAATAACTGGTTCATGCTCATGTAATTCATCACTGTTTGTCACTTCATGCTTCTTGTGGTTTTTTTTTTGTTTTGTTTTTTACCCCCTTTGCACTTACAGTCCATATTGACCTCAATGTTTTGTGACATTATTCCCTCTATTTTATTATTTTAATATTTTATTATTTTTTATTTTCCTTCTTGTATATATACTGTCTATTTCTTTCTTGTTGCTGCTGTAACGCACAAATTTCCCAAGTGTGGGATCAATAAAGTAAATCTATCTATCTATAACATAAAAATTGCCAATTTTTTATTCATTTTTTCAACCTCTCAAAACCAAATAAAAAATGTCAATAAAAAGACATTATTTTTTGGTGTCAACATGCAAACTGAATTTTTTTTTGTACTTGGAAGTAAAGCAGCCTATAAACACGTGACCATGTTCAGTGACATTCTTCTCATTTTCCATCTTGCATCCATTAATGGCGTAAAATGAGGGTGTGATTGAGCCTGAATTTATGCTGGAATGTTTGTTATAGTAATTATGCTTGCTTTCAGGCGGTGCATCAGTCAATGTCATGGCTTGGTTATGTCTAACGCAGACAGCTATACCTACCTTCATAAATGCCGCACACCCTATGGCATATTCTCTGTACGTAAACCTGACATGTTTACCTTTTTATGGGTGACTTTGATCAATGAGGGCCATCGTGAGAACAAAATTTTCAAGTCCGGCTTTCCGAGGCTCCCTGAGACGGTAGAGACACTTGTGTATGATTATTTGACCAGACAGGAGGCGTTGGTGCTTCAAGTGAGGTCAAAAGCAGTTTCACAGCTCCAGCAATGTTCCTTTTGAAGTCCACCAACATCTCCTTGGTCTTGTTTTTTCTCCTCACCAGATGTTACACCTCTTCACTTTTTGCGACATTTTTGTGACTTTTTTCCAACTAGGAAAGTTGCGAAGCAACTTTTTCCCCCCAACAGACTTTTTTGTGAATTTTTTTGTTGAAAAACAGTCGCAAAAATTCACAAAAAAATTGCAAAAAAAGTCGCTTCGCGACTACATTAGTTGGAAAAGTCGCAAAAAATATGCAAAATGTCACAAAAAGTTGCAAAAAAGTTGCAACTTTTTTTGTCGAAAAAGTTGCAACAAAGTCGCAAAAAATCGCAAAAAAGTCTCAAAAAGTCGCAAAAAATTGCAAAAAAGTCACAAAAAATGCTTTGCGACTTATGGATGTGTCCCTTATGGATGTGACCCTCATGGATGTGTCCCTTATGGATGTGTCCCTTATGGATGTGACCCTTATGGATGTGTCCCTTATGGATGTGACCCTTATGGATGTGACCCTTATGGATGTGTCCCTTATGGATGTGACCCTTATGGATGTGTCCCTTATGGATGTGACCCTTATGGATGTGTCCCTTATGGATGTGTCCCTTATGGATGTGTCCCTTATGGATGTGACCCTTATGGATGTGTCCTTTATGGATGTGACCCTTATGGATGTGTCCCTTATGGATGTGTCCCTTATGGATGTGACCCTTATGGATGTGTCCCTTATGGATGTGTCCCTTATGGATGTGACCCTTATGGATGTGACCCTTATGGATGTGACCCTTATGGATGTGTCCTTTATGGATGTGTCCCTTAAAAAGTCGTGTTTTTAAGACTTTTTTTGAGATTTTTCACTTCAGTCTGACTCATTGTTGTCAGAGATGTTTACAACTATGAGCATGTCTCTCACCATGATCCTTGCAGAGCAGTTTTACGTCAGCAAAGTGAAAGTCAGGAGGCTTGGCACGGAGCCTTGGGGTGTGCCGATGCAGGGAGAATAAATGGTACACAGAGGAGTTTATGGTTTATTTAATGACTTGGGTCTGGACATGTTCTGTCCATCAAAAAACAGACATAGGAGACAAAAAGAGGTGTTTGTCCTGAGATTTTGAATGCCTTCCTGTTCTTGTTATGATGACACATCATTGTAAAATTAAAAGACTCTGGACTCATTTCTTTGAAAGGTCACAGAACAACTGGTTCTTTGTTTAATTAGATTCAATTTTGCAGCCTTGATTCATTTTATTGTGTTTCTTAAAGTTACTTTTCCTGAAACCATTCATTCTTCTTTGGTCTTCATCATACTGTGTTCTTTGAATCCCAGAACATTTTTGTTCGGATATGTTTTTTGGATCATGTGACCAAAGTTGAATATCAAATACCGTAATTTCACGGCCATTAGGCGCACCGTACGAAAAGGTGCAGCCTCAGTTATGTGCGCCATTGCTGTATTTTTAACACACACATTACGCGCACCGTACGAAAAGGCGCAGTCTCAGTCACACACCGCCTTACAACAACACACACGCAAGCATGCAAATGTGCGTATTAAAAAATAGATCGGGAGCAAAACTGAGTTTGGTTGTGCTTTATTTAAGTAGTAACGATACTAAACAAGCACATTACCGGTAATAGTCTTTATTCAAATCCGTCAAAGTCCTCATCCTCTGTTTCGGAATCGAACAGCTGCGCGAAATCCAACCGAGCAGGTCCACTTCACTCCTCGCTGTCAAAGTCACTGTCTGTACTGTGCGGCTCCTCAGAAAGGATACCAGCTTTTGCGAAAGCTCGGATAACAGTACCAGCAGACACATTAATCCAAGCATCTACAATCCATTGGCAAACTGTAGCGTAACTCGCCCGGCGCTGCCTTCCACCCTTCCACGGCTCAATTCCCATGTTCCTCCACGTAGCTGATTGCCTTCAGCTTAAACTGAGCGTCATAAGCGTGTCTCTTTGCCATTTTCAGGGTTAAAACAGCAATGTTGTGCATACAGCACATACCTTTTTTATACACAATCCACGCCCACACTTCACTCGTTAACGTTCTCATGCCTTTTCTTTCAGGTCCGCCTCGCACCGCGTTTTCTTTTAGGTCTGCATTTTCTCACACACAAGGCGCACCGCACGAAAGGGTGCACCTCTCATTTTGAAGAAAATCTGAGACGTTTATATGCACCTTATAGCCGTGAAATTATGTTAGGTTGGCTTTACAAATTCTTGGGAACGCAATATTTCTCAAAGCACTGAAACAATGTTATTGAAATTGCCCACAGTTCCTCTGTACCACGGCAGGAGGGTGGGGGGGCGGGCATATTGTTTGACGCCTTGGTGTTGCCTTATTTATGCTACAGATAGCCTGTAAGTGACTTATTACAATATTAAAAGCAATGGATGCTCTACGTGGTGTACCTGAGGGCTCTTTGTTTGCTACAGTAAAGAAACTCAAAATCTGTACCAATACTTTAGATTTTTTCTTTTTAAATTTTTCCAAAGCACCTCAGTTAAAAAGAACATTTTTGATGTTTGCAGGTAGCCTCAACTCCACCAAGTTGCCTACGAAGTGGGATGAGTGGTAGGCGAATCTTTGGTGGTGGTGTTCCACAGGGTGTTGTGCTGGGGCCCCTGCTTTCCATCTCGTACACATGCAAACATTCACCACGATTACGTTACAGATGATACTGTTATGGTGGAGCTCATCGTTATTGAAGAAATTGAATCTACCAACAGAACAGAGATGGAAATGATACTCAAATGGAGTGGGACCACAAACTTGCTTCTTAATACATTTAAAACGACAGAATGAGTTGTAACTAAAGTTGGGAAAGGATTTGCTCAGGGTTGTGGAGGTGAAGACAAGCTTCCTTGTTCTTGATGTCCAACTAGATAAGAGCCTTTCCTGAAGTTCATCAGCAGAATATCTGGGAATATTCTAACTTGGGGTCCTTCTATTGAGAGCAGACTGACTCATTGGTTGTACACTATGGTACACCAGCTGTTGAAAAGCCTCCAGAGGGTCATAAATACAGCCCCAAAAACTTGCTGACTGCCCTCAGCACATGCTGACACAACTACACCACTCCCAGTCTCTGGAAGAAGCTCAGGACGTCATAAAAAAAAAAAAAAAACGCCCATCATCTCGGTCACTCCCTCTTAACCAATGCTCTCTTTGGTCTGGTTGTTTACGTTCAGAAATGCCTGGCTAAACAGATACAGACATGGTTCATTACTCTTTTTTTCTCATTATTATATCATATAAAACTCTAGACAGCAAATAAAAATGTCTGTTTTTCCACATGAACAGCCTGTTTCCTCCATTCTTCAAGTATTAAGTCATAAATAGATAGGCTCATTTCTGTCCCCGTCCTTCCAAGGAGAGAATTTCTCCTTCAACCAGGGTTCCTTATGTTTTTTTCTGTTTTCCCCTTATAATTTGATTTTTGATTTATTCTTTCTCATTGATTTTTGTAGGTTTTATTGACAAACTTTACTCATCCAAGGACAGCAGGAAGCCAGATTGTGTCGTACAGATTGGCTCCTGGTTGGCAGGGTGGTTGCTATGCAACATGAACATAACGGAGAACATCACACTCGCTAGGTCAACCATTTTTACACATAATAAAAAATTAAATAAATAAACCTTGTTAGGGAGAGATGGTGGCTCTGTGGCGTTCGCTCGCGGAATAATCGCCCGCGGAACATTCGCCCGCGGAACATTCGCCCGCGGAACATTCGCGGTTTGTATACATTGGGTGCGGGTCTAGGGTCTTTGGAGAAGACCCTGTTTCTCCCGCCATTGACGTCGTCGTGGGCAGCCAGCTGCGGTGTAGAAGTGCGGCATACAAATTTCCTCGGTGAGGGATGAATAGAGTAAAATATTTATTTATTTCCCCTGCAATTCGGATATTTCCTGACTAGATGGCGATCTCTGGATTTGTTCGCTTTGTTGAGAAAACAACAACACTGCTCCCATTAAAATGTGTGTCTCCGTTATGCAAAATAAACCATGTGCACAGACATGCAAAGCCATCAGGCCCAATACATGCACATAATCAAGCATGTTAGATGTTAAAACAAGCGCTTTGATTTCAAACCTAGCGCTGCGAAATGCGCGTTTTTCAGCGCTATCGCTCTAGATTTCAGATCTAGCACCGCCAGATTTGAAATTTAACGCACTTGTTGTAACATTTTGCACACCATTCTATCGGTCTAATCTAGCGGTTACCAAAGCATGCCATCCATCTCCTCCTGTTCTGGCCCCCTTGTCAAATGTTAGAACACAATGTGGTCCGCTAACCAAAAAGTTTGCCCACCTCTGGCTTCATGTAACATTGTTAGCTGGCCTCTTATACGTTTACACACATTATCAATTAAACAAGAAGTTTTTCGTAAATGTCACTGGAAGGTTTACACAACATTGTTTTCGGAAGACCAAATGTATATTAGATCAAATCCTTAGATCTCCAAAACTATTTTTTTTTTAAATTTCTGTTTGAAGTTCCTTGTATCCCATATATCTTCTTCTTCTTTCGGCATTTCCCTTAAGGGGGCGCCACAGCAAGTCAGTTTCTTCCATCTAACCCTATCTGCTGCATCTTCTTCGGTCACGCCAACTAACTTCATGTCTTCCTTCACTGTATTCTTGAACCTCCTCTTTGGTCTTCCTCTAGTCCTCTTTCCTGGTGGTTCCAAATCCAGCATCCTTCTTCCGATGTACTCTCTCTCTCTTCTCTGTACATGTCCAAACCATCTCAGTCTGGCCTCTCTGACTTTATCTCCAAAACCTCTAACATGTGCTGTTCCTCTGATCCTGTCCATCCTGGTCCCACCAAGAGAGATCCTCAGCATCTTCATCTCAGCTTCCTGTCTTTTCTTCAGTGCTACTGTCTCTAAACCAATCAGCATGGCCGGTCTCACCACGGGTTTGTACACTTTTCCTTTCATTTTAGCTGAAACTCTTCTATCACATATCACACCTGATACTTTCCTCCACCCGTTCTAACCTGCCTGCACATGCCTCTTCACCTCTTTTCCACACTCTCCATTGCTCCTAAGAACTTAAAATCTTCCACCTTCTTTATCTCTTCTCCCTGTAACCTCACTTTTCCATTTGGATCCCTCTCATTCACACACATGTACTCTGTTTTACTTTGACTAATCTTCATTCCTCTTCTTTCTAGTGCAAACCTCCACCTCTCCAGCTTTTCCTCCACCTCTTCCCTCCTCTCACTACAGATATGTATCAAACAGAAAACATAATCTCATAAAAATCTATAGCTATCCATTTTTAAGCATATCCCATTTTTCTCATTGGTTGTTTTCTGAAAATAGCCAAAATTGAATTATGTTAAAAAAGGTCCTCGATGAATTCTAATCCGAGCTTTTGGGTCTGTCGGATCATAATTACGAGGAGGGGGTGAAGGTAAACAAGGCTTGTTGATCCTCTGTGTTCTTTGTTGCTCCAGCATGTATTGATCAGAGCCATTGTTGTGCCATTGAAGCGGTGATGAATGAACCTGCTGCGCGACACATTTCAGCTCCTCTCACCATGATCATGTTCCCACCCAAAGAGCTGACAGTCTAAGTGAGACATCAGCTGCAGGTGGTCTTCATAGCATGGGCATTTATACCACTATGCTCCTTTAATTCATCTTCACTGTGTCGAAAACTATTTATTCTTTTAGAAAACAAAATTAAATGACTAAATTTGAACACAGAAACTGTTTTTGTTGGAGTAGTAAATCTTCATCCCACAAACTTCAAATGACTGCTTATGAAACATGTGTTTTTTATCAACTTTAATGTTGGATATTTGAAATATTTATGAGGAAATCTGCCGGTTGTCATAATTTAAGCGATAAAAATGGCACTTTATGGTAAAAAAACCAAAGATGACAGCTTGTTGGTTAAAGAAATTAGGATTTTATCATTGAGCAGTTCATCTATGAACATAGTTTTTTAATTCCAAAGGGACAAAAAAACTTGCCAACATAGCTGGAGTTTTCTGCAAGTGTGGGTTTGGGTGGGGTAGTTAGTCTGTTTGTGGCAGAGCTCCACTCTGCTTTTTGTGTGTGCATGTGTGTGTGTGTGTGTGTGTGTGTGTGTGTCCAGAGGAGGTGTGACTCAGTCGCCCCCTCTTGGTAGAGTGCCCCTGTGTAGCTAAAGAGTGTACAGCTTAAGTTTCTGCAGTTAAAAAAAATAAAATCCAAGCAGTTCCTTCTGTTTGAATCATTATTCTGTTTTTTCATCACTACATAGATTTTCTGCAGAAGTGAATATTAAATTATTAAAAATGGGAGAAAAACGGAATAATTTACTTCTTCTATCCCCAAGAAAGTAGTTAAAAGTTGTTTGCAAATGTGTTTTTTTCATGCAAATATATTTCATGATATTATTTTACAGCTTCATCATCAGTGATCAGTACTGCTGCATATGGTCGTGCAAAAAAATTGAACAAATTGAGGGTTTTTTTTAGAGACGGGCCGAGTTTTATATATCAACTGATGATAATCTTGAATTTTTGGAAAAGAATAAAATGCATTTTGTGTGTACAGAATACACAAAAATAAAAGCACTGTTTCATTTCAATCAGGACCCATGAAAACTACTTTGTTATCGTCCGTCATAGATTCTCTACTAGGTCTTCGATCTGCTTCTGAGTCTCCTTCCGGTGGGACATATCCAAAACACTTCGCCAGTGAGGTGCCTGAGCCACCCCATCTGGCTTCTCTTGACTTAAAGAAGCAGCATCTCTACTGCGAGTTCTTTCTGGATCAGAGAGCTCCTCACTTTATCTCTAAGCGAGAGCCCAGCCGCCCTGCAGGGGATACTCATTATAGCCACTTGTATCGTTCAGTCACCATCCACAGCTGGCCCATTAAAGGACCCGTAGTTTTCTCGGCCGTCCTACATCGCCTGCGCTGGCAAAATAACAAGGCAGCAGTAGTCCAACACAACAGACATGGACAAGACTCAGGAGGATGAGACAGTCGCAGGGGTGGATCCAAAGGGAGCATGGGAGCGCCCAGTGGAGGGAGCGCCCACCCGTTTAGAAAATTCTGGATTTGCCCCTGAGTCGGGTCACTGAAAGGCAAGTTTTATACAAAAATAATAAAGACAGGACAATAAATAAAAATATAGTAATTTGTAGGTTTTTTCAAAAAGGAGTTCTCCTACCATCGGAGCAACTCCAGCCTGACATACCATCTAAACGTAAAACATGTTCAGGCAAGTTCCTCTATAGCGAGTGTGGCTACCGGGAGCTCACTCCGCCAAACCAAGCTAGCTGAATTTGGCAAGCGAATGAGCAAATCCACAACAGAGAAATTAACAAATACTATCGCAAAGTGGGTTGCTGCTGATTGCAGGACAATTTCTATTGATGAAGATAAGAACAAGTCGATCTACATTCCAACCCTCACCTATGGTCATCAGCTGTGGGTGGTGACCGAAAGAAGACCAAGAGGCAGACCCCAGACCCGCTGGAAAGACTGTGTCCCACAGCTAGCCGGGGAACGACTTGGGTGAGCTGGAGGATGCAGCCGGGGTGAGAGAAGCCTGAGCTACCCATTTGAGGCTTGTGCCCCCGCGACCCGACCCTGGAACAAGCGGAATATGACGGAACGGAACGGTACAGTACAATTTTTTTATATCCTGGAATTCAAATTCTTTATCAGGAGAACTTTAAAAGATATGACGTTAAATTACAAAATCCTGTAATTAATTAGGTTTTTTTTTTTTTAATCGACTGACACCGTTAAAAACAATGTTTTTGAATAAAATTTTAAAAACCCTGCAGTTTTGTTTCTCCCTTTTGTGCAATGCGATTGCTGTGTGATCATATATTTTGACAATGCGTGCGCAATTGCGCGCCAGTTACGTGCACCTCTGTATCACATATTAGATTCTAAGAAGCACCACGGTGTCAAACAACGTGCGTCCGCCTGGTTTGGCACTGAGTAACTTGCAGTTTCTTTAACGTCCTTTCAGTGGTTTGAGAAACATCAAGTTCAAGAATTTGTGACCTCAATGTTTGTGACTTTGAGACCTTGAACACCTAATCAGTTCATCTTTAGTTGGTACTGAGTAACAGTAGACTGTTTTTCAGAAGATTTTGTGTTCATAGAAGTATTACAGAACCACGGACAGACATTAAACCAGAGTGCTTTGCCTCGTCTCTTGGTTATGTAATGGTTTTTACCTTCAAAAAAATCAGTGACCAGAATGGGATCGAGCTGCCAAGCTCTCGTGGTCATCGTAAAATCTTCCACTCACTATGAATACTGCTGAGAGGGGGATTGGCTTGCATCTTATTTTTTCCTTCTCACATGGGAAAATCCAATCTTCCATTTCAGTGAAAAGAGCAAGAAGGACGACGAACAGTGGAATATTATAGTGGATTTTGGCTCATTTTGCGAGCAAGTCTGACAAGGCCCAATCATCAGGCCCTGGATAAGCGGAAGACAACGAAACGGAACAAAAACACATACAAAGAAATCAAATAAAAATGAAGTTATTATATTGCAACATTGTTGTTTTTGGCAGCCATCTAAATTTTTGTTTTAGTCTTCGTCTTTGGAACGAAAATTAATTTAAGTTTTGCTCACATTTTCGTCATCTCTGTATATTTTCGTTTTAGTCACGTTTTAGTTAACGGAAACCCAAAAGTTTTTGTCTAGTTTTAGTCATGGGAGACGTAGAACATTTTTAGTCTAGTTTTAGTGATAAAAAAAAAAAAAACAACTTAGTTTAACAATTGTGGTTTTATTACTGAGAATGATGCAGGTTTTTTTGTTTAAAAAAAAACAAAAAACGCTTTAACTTGCGCAAAACAGCGAACATTGTAAAACAACATAAAATAAATAAAAAATTTTCAGTGAGTGACTTAAAAATGACACCTCTTAACAAATCCAGTAAACAAAGCAAACATTGCATTGTGTCTTTAGAGCAGTCGTTAGCGCAACCAAGCTAGCTAAAGAAGCTAGCAGCGCCGACAAGCTAGCATTAGCTTGAAGTTAACATACTGTTTGCGCAAAATATGTAGAAAACTTTAAGTTTCCGACCACCAAGCTTCTTTTTTACTATTTTCACCATGATGTGTGACTTTCTCGTGGCTGCGTGTGTTTTGTGTAGATGGTGTGAACGTGCAGTATCGTGGGGCGTGTTCCGCTGTGAGAGACAGATGCAGCTGCTGTGCTTTTTTTTTCTCTAACAGACAGAAACGTGAAAGTCTGACACCATTTTTGTTACATTTTCGTCTCGTCAACAGAACCTTGCAAATGTCCCGTCACATTTTCGTAACCAAAATGTCGCATTTATTTCGCTATCGTTACGTCATCGTCATGAAAAAATGCTTTGTCAACAAAATCATTTCGTTGTCGTCATCGTTGACGAAAACAACACTGTATCTCAAAAGAGTCGTGACCCTCTTTTCACTGTCTCACAATCACACTGTTACCAAAAATTCCCAGATTTGAACCCCTGCTCTTACGTAATACACGGTAAAGTGTACTTGAAAATGCACGTGAGTATTAATATGCTGAGCCTCCTCACAGGACCGATTTAAATACCCAATTACAGAATAATTAAACTTTTTTTTTTTTTTTTTGTTTTGATAAAAAACATGTTGTTTGAACGTATTGGTTTTATAAAAGTGCTAAAACAAGAAGTCAGCCATTTTTTTTTTAACTCAGTGAAAGTTATTTCTTTATTAACACAAAACCTTCTAAATAGAAATCTCAAAATGTGGTGTAACACCATGTCTGGCATGTTTTCTACTGGCACAGACTCCAGTAGCGAAGATAGAGAATAGGTGCTTTGTGCAGGTACTCTGAAGAGCATGAGAGAGGTGGATCTGCTCATAGCTCCCTTTTGCTTATCTTTCCCATGATAGCACATCTCACGCTGCGTGGGCTGGACTGGACCCTCCCTCTGACCAAGCCTGGCTATTCTCCTGCCTCAATAGCTCTGTGTGATTCCTCTGGTGGAGTTTGGAGTTGTCTGAGGGTCTGCAGTTGAGCCCATCATGTCCCCGACACCCCTCAGCCCCTTATCCATCAACCCCACCTCCCACTTCAATCGCAGGCCAGCCAAAGTCCAGCGCCCGCTGTGGCTGAGAAGAGTCGGTCCATGCCCCCTCGCTAAAGACCTTAATGACAAAGACAAAAGAGAAAAAGAAAGGAAAGTTGTGCCGCGGGGTTGGCCAGTCTGACAGGGCGATTTATAGCCGAGCACGAGACGTTGCCAAGGTGAAAGTTTACACGAAGAGACGAGTTCCCAAGAAGAAACCGTCAGACAGGGAGGCATAGGAAAGGGAGGTGTGAAACCAAGGAAGGGAGGTGAGGAGATAGCAAAACGGAAAACCAGACCGATAAAAGACGAAAGAAGAGGGAGGATGTAGATAGAGTCAGAAAGCAAAATCAAAAGCCTTCAAAACCTCTGCTCAGGCCGAAAAAAAACTTCTAAATCATGAACTACTGTTAGATTTAAGTCATTTATGTTTATTAAATATTTCTATCCGTGACCTTGTCAAGGATAGAAGATAAATGAATGAATAAATATTTCCAAATCATCTTTGTGTTTTCTTGCTTGGATTTTTTTTTTATTGCTGTGCTGCTTCGAAATGTATTTTTACATAAAATTATTTGACATTTGAATTTTTTTCAGCCAGCATTTGTTGCACGGTGGACTAAAATCAGTAGGTTTTGTAAAGGTCTTTAGGATCCATTCCGCAGGTTCTCTCTACACAAAGTGAACAACAAGAAAACCAGACCACATTTAAGCACCTTCGTGCTCTCTGTCTATGGCAGGCATGGGCAAACTACGGCCCGCGGGCCACATGCGGCCCGTTAAACGGTTTAATCCGGCCCGCCGAACTAGAAAAAAACATTTTTTCCATTCCGTCATCTTCCGCTTGTTCTGGGGTCGGGTCGCGGGGGTAACAGCCTCAAGCGGGCAGCCCAGGCCTCTCTCTCCCCGGCTGCATCCTCCAGCTCACCCGGAAGGATCACAAGTCGTTCCCCGGCCAGCTGTGAGACATAGTCTCTCCAGCGGGTACAGGGTCTGCCCATTGGTCTCCTCCCAGTGGGACGTGCCCGAAACACCTCGCCCGCGAGGCGCTCGGGGGGCATTTTGACCAGATGCCCGAACCACCCCATCTGGTTCCTCTCGACCTGGAGGAGGAGCGGCTCAACACCGAGCTCCTCCTGGATGGCAGAGCTCCTCACCCAATCTCTGAGTGAGAGCCCAGCCACCCTGCGGAGGAAGCTCATTTCGGCCGCTTGTACCCGCGATCTCATTCTCACAGTCACCACCCACAGCTGGTGACCATAGGTGAGGGTAGGAACGTAGATCGACCTGTAAATTGAGAGCTTTGCTTTTCCGCTCAGCTCTCTCTTTACCACGACGGACCGATGCAGCGTCCTGGTTATTGCTGATGCCGCACCGATCCGCATGTCGATCTCCCGCTCCATCCTTCCCTCACTCGTGAACAAGACCCCGAGATACTTAAACTCCTCCACTTGGGACAGGACCCTCTCCCTGACCCGCAGGGGGCATTCCACCCTTTTCCGGGTGAGGACAATGGTCTCGGATTTGGAGGCGCTAATTCCCATCCCGGCCGCTTCACACTTGGCAGCAAATCGATCCAGTGAGAGCTGGAGATCATGGTCCGATGAAGCCAACAGAACCACATCATCCACAAAAAGCAGAGATCCCATCCTGAGGTCACCAAACTGGATCCCTCCACTGCCTCGGCTGAGCCTAGATATTCTGACCATAAAGGTGATGAACAGAATCGGTGACAAAGGGCAGCCTTGGCGAAGTCCAACTCTCTCTGGAATTGGAATCGACATACTGCCGGCTATACGGACCAAGCTCTGGCTCCGGTCGTACAAAGATCGAAATTTTTTTTTTTGATTTTTCTTTTTTTTTTTAAATGTTCGTCACTAGATGGAGCCAAAAATACAACAACACTGCTCCCATTAAAATGTGTGTGTCTCTGTGATGCACACACTTTCAAAATAAACAGTGTGCACAAATAAGGAAAGCCATTGGACCCAATACACGCACGTAAACAAGCGTGTTAGATGTTAAAACAAGCAAAATGTTCCATCAAGCGCTTAGATTTCAAACCTAGCGCCGCCAGATTTGAAATTTAACGCTCTTGATGTAACATTTAGCGCTTGTTTAAAATCTAGCGCCATTCTGTTGATCTATTCTAGCAGTTACCAAAGCATGACATCGATCTGCTCCTGTTCCCATGGGGAGTCAAAAAGTTTGCCCACCCCTGATCTATGGGCATGTTGCCTTGGTTGTGGCTATTTTTTGGGTTTATGTGGAACATAATAACGTCAGAACCAACAGGCCAATAGTGCTGCTTCTACAGTGCCATGTTTCCAATTTCTGACTGGCCGGTCACCAATCACACTTGGCTATTGCTAGTGGGAAGACGCATCGTTCCCCGTAAACCCTTCTACGAGGGGTCACCAAGATGCAAGATTACCGTAATTTCACGGCCTAAAAGTCTCAAATTTTCTTCAAAATGAGCGGTGCGCCTTTTTGTGCGGTGCGCCTTGTGTGTGAGAAAAAGCGGACTTAAAAGAAAATGCGGTGCCCGCGAGGCAGACCTGAAAGAAAAGGCATGAGAAAGTTAAAGAGTGAAGTGTGAGCGGCATGGGAGCGATGGATGACCGAAGGAGACCACAGTTTCACGAAGGGTGGAAGGCAGCGCCGGGCGAGTTACGCTACAGTTTGCCAATGGATTGTAGATGCTTGGACTAACATGTCTGCTGGTACTGTTATCCGAGCTTTCGCAAAAGCTGGTATCCTTTCTGAGGAGCCGCTCAGTACAGACAGTGACTCTGACAGCGAGGAGCGAAGTGGACCTGCTCTGTTGGATTTTGCGCAGCTGTTCGATTCTGAAACAGAGGATGAGGACTTTGACGGATTTGAATAAAGACTATTACCGGTAATGTGCTTGTTTAGTATCGTTACTACTTAAATAAAGCACAACCAAACTCAGTTTTGCTCCCGATCTATTTTTTAATACGCACATTTGCATGCTTGCGTGTGTGTTGTTGTAAGGGCGTGTGTGACTGAGACTGCGCCTTTTCGTATGGTGCGCCTAATGGCCGTGAAATTACGGTATTTTGTTTTTTTATTTGAAGGATAAGCCACATAATAATGCATTGAACTTATATAGCGCTTTTCTAGACACTCAACACATGAGATGACACATCTCATTTTCGAGGGGTCCTCAACCTAACCTGCATGTTTTTGGAGGGTAGGAGGAATTTGGAGTACCCAGAGGAAATCCACGCATACGTGGGAGAGCATACAAACTCCACACAGAAAGACCAGTGTTTCGAACCTTGTCCCCCACCTGGGATTCAAACCCATGACCTTCTTGCTGTGAAGCCACTGTGCCACCATGCTGCCACGATTACAATGAAATTTGGCCCGAGCTAAAAGTTGTCGTACAATCTAAAATCGGAATAAATTCAAACACAATATTGCACTTTAAAAAGACGGTTTAAAGTCTCGTATTCTTAGACATTCTGGATGTTTATGAGGTCAAATAAGAAGGCCAAGGTGTGAAAAGCACTGTCGGCAGAATGTGGACGCACATTGGAGGAGAAAAATAAGACAGAAACTGATATTTCAGTGAAACTAAAGAAACCGTTCAGTGGATTAAGAAGCTGAAACCAGAAATATTAAAGACATTATTGAAGCGTTTTGCTAATATTATGACATCATTTGCTTTTTTCTTTTAGTTTTATGAAGGTTACATAAATCGCATGAGGAAAACACGGCTACCCGCTAAAATACTCTGCTTTTTCTGGATGGAGATGCAGAAATAGATCAAATCTGACAGCAGTGAGAGTTTGAAGCAGCGGGGAAGTGTGTGTGGGATTGATTTGAAAAACTAACTTCTGAATCACGCCGTCATCTTAAAAGTTTTGAAGTATTTTCAAAGGAAAAACGTCGAAGTTGTGTTGATATTTTTTCTCGAAGACGGAAAAAGGGAAGCGTATAAAGTCTTGTAACTGGACCGTGGTTGTGCAGTCCTTACGTCGTTATGCAGTTTGGGGTTTAAAAAAA
Source organism: Neostethus bicornis (assembly GCA_902685375.1). Lineage (NCBI taxonomy): Eukaryota > Metazoa > Chordata > Actinopteri > Atheriniformes > Phallostethidae > Neostethus > Neostethus bicornis. Next base: position 22,792,237 of record LR738552.1, read on the forward strand.
TGAATGGATAAGTGGGGACATGGATGGAATGATGATGGGGTACATGTTAAGAATGAGATATAATCAGCGGTGGAACGTAACAAAGTAAATGTACTTCGTTACTGTACTTAAGTTAAAAAATGTGTATCTGTACTTTACTCAAGTCAAATTTAAGACCTATACTTTTACTTCACTACATTTTTAGAGAAAATATCTGTACTTTTACTTCGCTACTTTTTAAAAGTGTGTTTTACATTTTTTGTTACATTTTCGTTCAGGAATTTGAAAAATAGACAGTTTTTTTAGCGCATCTTGAAGCCGCATCGCCAAAATCAAAAGAAGCAGTTGATCGGGAGAAGAAGTCATGAATCGAGAAACATTTTCCGCATTCATTCAGCGCCAAAAACCTAACATCAAATATAGTACAAATTAAAAAGAGTCAGAAGATCGTTGTTTGTTGTGTTTACTTCTAAATAAAAAGTTGAGCCATCATTACACAGAGCAGGGGCGGATCTAGAATTTTCCAAAGGGGGGTGGGGCTTTGACAAAGCCAATATATAGTGACTGGGGGCCTCCCCCCCAAAACATTTTAAAAATAAGCGTCATTTTCCTCCATTTTGGCGGTCCATTCACTGGCCCTTCTAGGTGATAGCTTGACTTGTCCCCTTTCCTTTTAATTTAAGTATTTATTTTTTTTGTGGACCAAAAAAGGCGGTAGAGGGGGGTCACACCCCTGCAGAGAATTTATCCTGGTTACCATGGTGACACCATATAGCACAAAAAATAACATTTGAATTATGGTCAAATACTTTTACTTTTTACTTAAAAAGTACAATTTACACCAACTACTTTTGTACTTTTACTTAAGTAAATTTTTTTTTATTGGTACTTTTACTTTTATTTTAGTACATTTTTTGCCTAATTATCTGTACTTTTACTTAAGTACAAAAAGTGAGTACTTCATCCACCACTGAATATAATCTCAGATAAAGTGTGTCAGAAGGACTCCTGGTTGCCATGGTGACCTGTTTTCCAGAGAAGTGGGGATCCCGGGGAGTTTCTGCTCATCTTCAAACTGCATCAGAAAGCTGTGTGGGAGCCCTGCTGTAACCATGGTAACACATATGTCATCACACAAAGTCTACAGGCGTTGTTGTGTGTTGTGAATGTGTGTGTAAATGAGGACAAATATGTGTGTGTGTGAGCGCAGGTATTTATTTCTGTCGATGTGTGTGTTTGTGTACGTATGTTTGTATCTATAAATAAGTACAAACATGTCTGTATTTGTGTGTATTTCTGTTTAAGTGTGTGCTTGTGAGTCAATGCGCACACGTTTGTATACAGGGGTGAATTCAGGGTGGGCGGGCCTCCACCTTTTTTTTTTTTGGTCCACAAAAAAAAAAAAAAAAAGAAGAAGAAGAAAGAAAAGGGGACTAGTCAAGCTATCTCCTAATAGGGCCAGCAAGTGGGCCACCAAAATGCAGGAAAATGACTCTTATTTTTTAAAATGTTCTGGGGGTGGAGGTATGCGCCCAGCCCCCCCATACTGGCTTCGTCAAGGACCTAACGCCCCCCTTTGGAAAATCCTGGATCCGGCCCTGGGATATGTGTACATATCTTATATACCCGGTATGTAGATTGGTTTGTGTGTAACTGTGTATTTGTACGTGTGTGTATGTCTATGCTAATGTGAATGTGTGTGTAGATGTGTGTCTGTGTGTTCTGTAGTCATATTAACAGCAAGTCTCACACACACAAACACAGACACACACCATCTCTCTCTCTCTAAGACGTTTCCTACTTTCCACTCGCCCTGCCAGTGCTTCATTCCACATGCAGGAGATGATGATGTTTGTCTGAAATATTTATGCCAGGTCCTCTGAATCATCTCGTTTGGGTTTCGTACTCGCACCCGGGTGCAGGAAGGACAGTGTGTATTAATCTTACACATTCGAAGGGCAGAAAAAAAAATCTTTTGGAGGGAAAACATCTCTCTCAGCGAGGATAAATATTTGGATTAATCCTGTTTTTCTCATGCAAAGTGAGGCCCGGCGATACGTTGAGCAGAGATGAGTTGAGTAAGCCTCGATGGCTTAAAGAGATCAGTTGGAATCCCCACACACCCTTTCAGAGTGGCCAGCAGCACACTCATGTGTGAAATAGACTCTTGATGAAGCTGCTCTCATTTTGGGACCTTCATCCTAATCCCCTCTGGATTCTCAAAGAAGGACAAGGCCCTTTCTTTGGGGAACAGAGGCCAGGGGGTGGGTCGATGAGTCTATGGACAACAGTAGCGTCTGTGGGAGATTTAGGAGATGATTTTATAAGAGATGATTGACTGAACAGGAATGAAGAGAAAAACCTCCGGCGAAATGTTTGGAAGAGTAACTATTCTTCCTTTTGGGAACAATAAGCGGTGGACGGACAGATGAGGAGCTTTACCGAAAATACAAAGTTTTAATTTAATTTATTAGTTTATTTAATTTATTTCAAGCATTTGAAACAAATACTGAACGTCAAAAATAGTTACTGTTGCTACTGTTATTTTCATTTTATTATTTTGTTCACTCTCATTCATAACAGTTTTTCTTCCTCTTTATTTGACTTTAGTTTATTCAGCTTATGGGAAAAAGTTTCTGAAGCTCGGCTAAGGTCTGAAGTAGGGCTGCAACTAACGATTATTTTGACGATCGATTAATCTGGCGATTATTGGCTCGATTAATCGGGTAAAATTGGAAACTTAATAAATAATAGTTTTTTGGCATTTTATTGAATGTAGTTATGCAAAACACAACTCATAACCACTTAAACAACACGTTGAGCTCATTCTAATAAGTAAAAATGTTAATCTTTCTGTGAAATAAAGAGGGAGAATATTACCATTTCTACAGCAAATATAAAATAATAAATCTACTTACTGTATACAGTAAAGGTAAATCATGAGCACCCATAAAATGTGTTTTATGGTACTGGCTAAAAAAAACATCAAATGTAAACTGTTGACCATCCAGGATCACGTTTAAAAACAAGAAATCGTTAACAGTTTTAGATTTGCAAATTTAACCTTGTTCAGAGGTATAGTACCAAACAAAAATGGTCTAGGTTAACATGAGTAAAAATACACAAAAAACAATCAAGTTGTGTAATATTAGGTGCAGTTGACAGTAAAAACTTTCTAAACGATTAATTGATGACTAAATTAGTCGACAACTACTTTGTATTTCAATAATCGATTATAATCGATTAATTCGATTAGTTGTTTCTGCTCTTGTCTGAAGTAAGAATTTGTGAGCAGCAGTATGGTTTTATGCCTAAAAAGAGCACTACAGATGCAGTATTTGCCTTGAGGATGCTGATAGAGAAGTACAGGGAAGGTCAGAGGGAGCTGCACTGTGTCTTTGTAGATCTTGAGAAAGCGTATGACAGGGTACCTAGAGAAGAACTATGGTATTGTATGAGGAAGTCTGGTGTGACGGAGAAGTATGTTAGAGCGGTGCAGGACATGTATGAGGGCTGTAAGACAGTGGTAAGGCGTGCTGTAGGTGAGACAGAGGAGTTCAGTGTGGGGGTGGGACTGCACCAAGGATCTGCTCTGAGTCCTTTGTCGTTTGCTGTGGTGATGGACAGGCTGACAGACGAGGTCAGACAGGAATCTCCATGGACAATGATGTTTGCAGATGACATTGTCATCTGTAGTGAGAGGAGGGAAGAGGTGGAGGAAAAGCTGGAGAGGTGGAGGTTTGCACTAGAAAGAAGAGGAATGAAGATTAGTCAGAGTAAGACAGAGTACATGTGTGTGAATGAGAGGGATCCAAATGGAAAAGTGAGGTTACAGTGAGAAGAGATAAAGAAGGTGGAAGATTTTAAGTATCTAGAATTACCAGTCCAGAGCTATGGAGAGTGTGGAAAAGAGGTGAAGAAGTGTGTTCAAGCAGGCTGGAACGGGTGGAGGAAAGTATCAGGAGTAATGTGTGACAGAAGAGTTTCAGCTAAAATGAAAGGAAAAGTGTACAAAACCGTGGTGAGAGCGGCCATGCTGTTTGGTCTAGAGACAGTAGCACTGAAGAAAAGACAGGAAGCAGAGATGAAGATGCTGAGGATCTCTCTGGGAGGGACCAGGATAGACAGGATTAGAAATGAGTATATCAGGGGAACAGCACATGTAAGAGGTTTTGACGATGAAGTTTGAGAGGCAAGACTGAGATGGTTTGGACATGTGCAGAGGAGAGAGAGTACATCGGAAGAAGGATGCTGGATTTGGAACCACCAGGAAAGAGGACTAGAGGAAAACCAAAGTGGAGTTTAATGGACGCAGTGAAGGAAGACATGAAGATAGTTGGTGTGACCAAAGAGGATTCAGCAGATAGGGTTAGACGGAAGAAACTGAGTTGCTGTGGCGACCTCTGAACGGAAATGCCGGAAGAAGAAGAGGTGCTAACACCTCGATGCCTTCCCGGTCCGCTTACACGGTCTAAAAGCTGGCGACTGAACGGTTAAAAAAAACAGTCCATAATGAGTCCACGAACTCAGGCTTCAATGAAGCACACCAAGTGGCCCCTCCACATTCCTGCTGGGTCAGAATGAGTGTCCCCAGTTCCTCCATCTTGCCAGCGAGCGTCCGGATGTTATCCATGACAACCGCAGGGACACTGGGCTCAAAGCGCCTCCTTTCTGATCGTCTCCTTCTCAGTTCTGTCGGGACTGCATAGACTCCTCCAGCCACTGTGGATCTTGTTCCGAAAGCTAGCTGCTGGTTGGGTTCATGCTAATGAAACGACTCCATGACCAGCAAAACGGAGAGCTAGCCGTTGAAACCAAAAAACGGCTTGCCTAAAAACAGCCGTCTCCAGAACGGGACCAAACACAGGCAAAAGACAAACAGAAACCGAGAGGAAAAAATGCAAAAATAGACGACCAGACGCCAAAAAAACAGGAGACACCGGAACAGGCAGCCACCAGGGGCACTGCCTTTTTTACGAAAACCTTGTGCACTTCATTACAAAACAGACACAAGATGTAGATAATACAAGAAATCAGAGGTCCAGAAAGAGTTGGACTGTTTCAATCTGCCCTGTGGCTCTGCTTCTGTTCATTACTGTTAAGGACAGAATTTCTCAATGCAGTCTAGGCCGTGAGGGGGATTTGGTTTGGTCACCTCAGAATTGTGTCTCTGCTTTTTTTCATGTGATGTGGTCCTGTTGGTTTCATCAGGCCATGATCTCAAACTCTCACCGGATCAATTTGTTATAGAGTGTGAAGCAGCCGGGATGAGAATAAGCGCTTCCAGGTCTGAGACCATTGTCCTTGACCAGAAAAGGGTGGAGTGCCCCCTGCAGGTCAGGAAGAGAATCGTATCCCAAGTGGAGGAGTTTAATTGCCTCGAGATCTTGCTCATTAGTGGCGGAAGGGTGGAGCAGGAAGGTGGGGTATCTGCAATGTGTAATTAGGACCCTGCATTGGTCCGTCGTGGTGAAAAAGGAGCTGAGCCATAAGCTGAAGTTCTCGATTTACGAGTCGATTTATGTTCTTACCCACACCATTGAAACCAGGATTTACGTTCCTACCCTCACCATGGTAACCAGGATCTAAATTCCTACCCTCACCATGGTAACCAGGATCTAAATTCCTACCCTCACCATGTTAATCAGGATCTACGTTCCTACCCTCACCATGGTAACCAGGATCTACGTTCCTACCCTCACCATGGTAACCAGGATCTACGTTCCAACCTTCACCATGGTAACCAGGATCTACGTTCCTACCCTCACCATGGTAACCAGGATTTACGTTCCTACCCTCACCATGGTAACCAGGATCTACGTTCCAACCTTCACCATGGTAACCAGGATCTACGTTCCTACCCTCACCATGGTAACCAGGATCTACGTTTCTACTTTCACCATGGTAACCAGGATCTACGTTCCTACCCTCACCATGGTAACCAGGATCTACGTTCCTACTCTCACCATGGTAACCAGGATCTACGTTTCTACTTTCACCATGGTAACCAGGATTTACGTTCCTACCCTCACCATGGTAACCAGGATCTACGTTCCTACCCTCACCATGGTAACCGGGATCTTTGTTCCTACCTTCATTTGTGGGCAGTGACAGAATGAACAAAATCCTGCTCAGAGTAGTTTCCTCTGCAAGGTGACCAGGCTCTTGCCTAAAAATACAGGGTGGAGCGCTGCTTTTGAGAAGAGTTCAAAGTAGAAACATGGCTACTCCAAGTTGAGAGAAGCCTGATGGGGTGGTTCTGGCAGTTGGTTACGATGCCCCAGAAAAGTGAAATAAAATGGTATGATCGGACAAAGATCCAACGCACCAGACTTTTTACAGCAGCATGCCAGCAGCTATCAAGCTTTCTTTTCCGTTCCGTTCCGTCATCTTCCGCTTGTTCCGGGGTCGAGTCGCGGGGGCAACAGCCTCAAACGGGCAGCCCAGGCCTCTCTCTCCCCGGCTGCATCCTCCAGCTCACCCGGAAGGATCCCAAGTCGTTCCCTGGCCAGCTGTGAGACATAGTCTCTCCAGCGGGTCCGGGCTCTGCCTCTTGATCTCCTAACGTTGGGACGTGCCTGAAACACCTCGCCCGTTAGGGGCTTTGGGGGCATTTTGACCAGATGCCCGAACCACCCCATCTGGCTCCTCTCAACCTGGAGGAGGAGCGGCTCGACACCGAGCTCCTCCCGGATGGCAGAGCTCATCACCTGATCTCTGAGTGAGAGCCCAGCCACCCTGTGGAAGAAGCTCATTTCGGCCGCTTATACCCGCGATCTCATTCTTTCGGTCACCACCCACAGCTGGTGACCATAGGTAAGGGTAGGAACGTAGATCGACTTGTAAATTGAGAGCTTTGCTTTTCGGCTCAGCTCTCTCTTTACCACAACGGACCAATGCAGCATCCTAGTTATTGCTGATGCCGCACCGATCCGCCTGTGGATCTCCCGCTTCATCCTTCCCCCACTTTCTTTTCATTTAATCTAATGAAAAAGTCGTTCCTAAAGGAAAACTGTGGTATGTAATTGTAAATAAATGAGATTCTCTCTCCTCACGTCTCAGATTGCCTCGTAGTTTAGGAAACAGTAATTACCCCCGCCGTGGAAAGTCCTCGCAGCTCAACATCTGAACATTCATTAGAGTAAAAAAAAAAACAGATAAAAATTCAATTATTTTCCACTAAGTGGGTGCATTAGTTTGGTTTGTCCTTGAGTTGCGGTGAATGACTCTCATTGGCTCCCGTATAATCCCGACTGAATAAAAAAGGCTGTTTTTTGCTGGAATAGACAGAAATTTAAACGTAGCCCATTTATAACGAATTTAATTATAGATGTTGTTTTTTTAATATTAGTGGGAAATTATCTTTGTTTTTTTTAAATTACCCGGTCCTGTCCTAAGTGGAGGTGTTGAAATACTTCGGGGTCTTGTTCACGAGTGGGATGGAGTGGGATATTGACAGGCGGATTGGTGCAGCGTCAGCAATAACTAGGATGCTGCATCGGTCCGTCGTGGTAAAGAGAGAGCTGAGCCGAAAAGCAAAGCTCTCGATTTACAAGTCGATCTACGTTCCAACCCTCACCTATGGTCACCAGCTGTGGGTGGTGACCGAAAGAATGATATCACGGATACAAGCGGCCGAAATGAGCTTCCTCCGCAGGGTGGCTGGGCTCTCACTCAGAGATCGGGTGAGGAGCTCTGCCATCCAGGAGGAGCTCAGTGTCAAGCCGCTCCTTTTCCAGGTCGAGAGGAGCTAGATGGGGTGGTTCGGTCATCTGGTCAGGATGCCCCCCAATCACCTTGCTGGTAAGGTGTTTCGGGCACGTCCCACCGCAAGGAAACCAATAGGCAGACCCTGGACCTGCTGGAGAGATTATGTCTCAGAGCTGGCCGGGGAGCAACTTGGGATCCTTCCGGGTAAGCTGGAGGATGCAGCCGGGGTGAGAGAAGCCTGGGCTGCCCGTCTGAAGCGGTTGCCACCGCGAACCGGCCCTGGATGAGCGGAAGACAACGAAACGGTCCTGTACAGCGGTATGACAAGGATTTTCATTTCTATTTGTATGTGTTTCTATGTGTCACAAATAATAAAAAATCTGTTAATTTTAAACTAAGTTTGTGTGTGTGTGTGTGTGTGTGTGTGTGTGTGTGTGTGTGTGTACTGTGAATTAGTCAGACTTCCACATTTAAAACTCAATCATTCGTGTTGTCGTTTATCGCTTAATTACCTCGCAGCTTTGAGTCCTGGTGATCGATAAAAATTTGTTTGCAGTCGAAGAGTCGCTAATGAGATCAGATAAAGCGACAGAATTAGACCCACTGGTGCCACTGCTGGTGTTATTAGCACGTTCATTAAACCTGTTCACATCAACCACTCAGAAATTGAGTTGGCATTTGGTAATGAAAAAAAGATGGCGTTTAGACCCGTTGGTTTTATTTCTGATTAAGTAACCACTAATATTTGTGAAGAAAGAAGATGCCTCTAAATCAGTGCTTCTCAAATAGTGGAGCGCGTCCCCGCCCACACCCCGTGGCGGGGTGACCCTGTGGAACATGGGACCCTGTGGAACATGTTTTTTTTTGTGTTTTTTTTTTTTTTTTGCCGTACTAGAATAAAGTGTAATTGCACATCCACAACAGTAGTTGGCGCTCTTATTGTCAGAGTGTGCAGGGAATATTAACTCTATGGTGTAGAGCAGTGGTCCCCAACCTTTTCTGCGCCACGGACCGGTTTAGTGTCTAACAATATTTTCACGCACCGGTCTTAAGGTGATGAGACCAGCCTGAAAAAAATGGCTCTTTAAAATCAATAATAATAAATTTAAATCCACTTTGTCTTCACGAGAAAATTTATTAGCAGCGTCTTTACAACGTGGAAACATTCTCTCTGCTCGAACGCACTCTTGTTTCCATGGTTACGGTAAACATATATCTTCAAAATAAAAAAAACATGACAAAACCAAAGTGAATAAAAATTACAGTTTTATGCGGCCCGGTACCACATAACCCGCGGCCCGGTACCAGTCCGCGGCCCGGTGGTTGGGGACCACTGGTGCGGAGTTTTTTGCACCGAACATTCTCGAACACAGCACAGAGCAAGGTATAGGCTTCGAAAAGCTGTGCACTGCAAAACGTGCTCATTGTAGCCAATAATTCTGAACTCCTTATTTTTATTTAAAAAAAAAAAAACAAAAAAACAGCACAAATTGTTTGATTCATTTTGTTTTTGTAGATTAACGTGTTTTATATTTTGTGCTCCTGACGTAATGTTGCTGATCAATTTAAATGTTTTGATTTTATTTAATTTATTTTTCAGTATCAAATGGTTCAATTAGTCAAAAAGTTTATAGTTTAAATAAGAATTTAATTTTTTTTAAAATTTATTTTCAAGTTAATTGATGTACGTCGCTTTTTTGTTTGTTTGTTTTCTTTAACGTTAATGAGGATACAATGTTATGCAGCGGTGTACTTAAAACAATTTCATAGACAAATGATACCAATTATAGTCACGGTGGAGAGTGGGGGGAGGGGGCCGCAAAATATTTTCTTCTTCCTATGGGGGGCGCAACAGAAAATATTTGAGAAGCACTGCTCTAAATATAGAACAGACTTTTGTTTTGTCTTCTGAACTGCCTATCCCTAACAAGGTTGTGGGGATGCCAGAGTCTATACCTGACTGATTACAGGCAAGAGGCAGGATACACCCCAAACAGGTCGCCAGTGTTTTGCGGTGCCACACACAGACACACACTCACTTCTAGGGAAAATGTCATCGAAGCCAATTAACCTAACATGTATGTTTTTGGAAGGTGGGAGGAAATTGGAAATCGCTCAGAGATAGAGGGAGGAGCTTGGGGAAGAGACGATACTCTTACAGGTCGAGAAAAGCCAGATGAGCTTCCTCTGCAGAGCGGCTGGACTCTCACTCAGAGATAGAGTGAGGTGCTCTGCCATTCAGGAGGAGCTCGGAATAGAGCCATTGCTCCTCGAGATCGAGAGAAGTCAGATGGGGTGGTTCGGGCATCTATCTGGGATGCCTCCCGAGCGTCTCTTTGGTGAGGTGTTTCAGGCATGTGTCACCAGGAGGAGACCAAGAGGCAGACCACTGAGCCACTGGAGTCATAGTCTCACGTTCCCAACTGCCCTGGGATCATCCCAGGTGAGCTGATATCTTTATTATCGTCCACTATTGTTTGAGGCCTGAAATATCAAATTTCCCTTTGGGGATCAATAAAGTATTTTTCAACAAAGTATTTTCAATTCAAGTGCAGTGTAAAATGATTTAAGTTGGAAAAACTACCCCATTTTTTGTCTGAACAGGCTTCACATTACAGATTTAAACAGAACAAAAACTAGATAAAAAGGGGGGGAAAAAGGAAAGGAAAGAATTACTCTAGTCATCCCTCACTGGGGAAGTTTGTGTGCTGCACTCCTTACACCACAGTAGGCTGCCCTTTGACAGCGCCAATAGTTGGAGAAACGGGGGTTAGGTGTCTTCTCCAAGGATTGTAGACGTGCTCTCTGTGGGATGCAAACCCGCGAATGCTCTAACCACTGAGCTGCCGTCTCCCCTCAAAAAAGAAGAATGCATAATAATTACAATACAGAGCAAAAAGCTAACAAATACTATCTAGATGGTGGATCAGCGCTAGAGCGCTAGCCCGCGGACCGGAAGGTCGCGGGTTCGATTCCTGCTGAGACCACCGTCTAGGGTCCTTGGAGAAGACACCTAACCCCTGCTTCTCCCACCATTGGCGCCGTTGAAGGGCAGCCTGCTGTGGTGTAAGGAGTGCAGCACACAATTTAGCCCATTCCTACCCTTAGACTCTCTTTTACAATGAGAAAAACTCATAAAAACCCATCAGTGCAGAAAAAATAAGAAATATCATGGGGATCCATATGAAGGAGAGATCCCTCCCCTGGAACGAAATGACATTAATACATTAAATGGTTAGCCTGGGATTCCTCTTTAACTTGACAATCCTAGTTTTTTAGTTAAGCTTTAAGTTTAATCGAAAGTTTCATCGTTTCTTTTACCGTAATTTCACGGCCATAAGGCGCATATAAAAGTCTTAGATTTTCTTCAAAATGAGCGGTGCGCCCTTTCGTGCGGTGCGCCTTGTGTGTGAGAAAAGGCGGACCTAAAAGAAAATGCGGTGCCCGTGAGGCGGACCTGAAAGAAAAGACATGAGAGCGTTAAAGAGCGAAGTGTGAGCGGCGTGGGAGCGATGGATGACCGAAGGAGACCACAGTTTCACGAAGGGTGGAAGGCAGCGCCGGGCGAGTTACGCTACAGTTTGCCAATGGATTGTAGATGCTTGGACTAACGTGTCTGCTGGTACTGTAATCTGACCTTTCGCAAAAGCTGGTATCCTTTCTGAGGAGCCGCACAGTACAGACAGTGACTTTGACAGCGAGGTGCGTAGTGGACCTGCTCTGTTGGATTTTGCGCAGCTGTTCGATTCTGAAACAGAGGATGAGGACTTTGACGAATTTGAATAAAGACTATTACCGGTAATGTGCTTGTTTATACTACTTAAATAAAGTACAACCAAACTCAGTTTTGCTCCCGATCTATTTTTTAATACCCACATTTGCATGCTTGCGTGTGTGTTGTTGTAAGGCGGTGTGTGATTGAGACTGCGCCTTTTCGTACGGTGCGCCTAATGGTCGTGAAATTACGGTACTCCTTGTGGAGCAATCATGGAGGATGTTTGATCTTCATCCACACCTCACTAAAAAAACGCACGTAGTTTTTATCAGTTGATGTAAGTTTGTCTAAAATCAAAATGTATTTTTCCAAACGATCCCAAAAACAATGTAATTACTCCTTTTTAAATTAATTCAACTAATTATATCACTACTAATGCCTGATTAACGTCACATTTTACCAACTCAATCCTTATCTCTGGGAAATATTTTCATAAATAGGACAAAGTTCAAGACCTTAGAGAGCCTTTGGATGATTTACGATGTCCTTGAACGAGGGGGGGGGGGGGATGGTGGGGGGGGATTGGTGAAAGTCTCTTTACCAGAAAAGTGTGTGTTGCAGAGCGGCCGGTTCCCACATCCTTACTAATCACCATGAATACAATGTTTCCCTCGTTCTTCCTCCAATAAGACGACTTGACCTTGTGTCCTAATCTAACCCCTGTTCCGGGAGCAGGTAAGCAGACTGGGATCAGGAAATGCTCAAGAACGTTCTCACACAGATAAGAAACTCACTTTGAAGCATCTTTTATTTAAAGAACATTTTAATTAAATACAGCTTCAATGCAGACACCTGCTTTCCGCTTGTGGATCTGATGTGCCCTCCTATTTAGATATCTACAATAAAAATTTTATACAAACTGTTTGTATTTTTAACACGATCTTTAAACTGCATTCGCATTTTAAGTATTTCCGTTCCGTTCCGTCACCTTCCGCTTGTTCCGGGATCGGGTCGCGGTGGCAACAGCCTCAAGCGGGCAGCCCAGGCCTCTTTCTCCCCGGCTGCATCCTCTAGCTCACCTGGAAGGATCCCAAGTCGTTCCCCGGCCAGCTGTGAGACATAGTCTCTCCAGCGGGTCCGGGGTCTGCCCCTTGGTCTCCTCCCGGTGGGACGTGCCCGAAACACCTCACCCGCGAGCCGCTCGGGGGTCATTTTGACCAGATGCCCGAACCACCCCATCTGGCTCCTCTCGACCTGGAGGAGGAGCGGCTCGACACCGAGCTCCTCCCGGATGGCAGAGCTCCACACCCGATCTCTGAGTGAGAGCCCAGCCACCCTGCGGAGGAAGCTCATTTCGGCTGCTTGTACCCGCGATCTCATTCTTTCGGTCACCACCCACAGCTGGTGACCATAGGTGAGGGTAGGAACGTAGATCGACTTGTAAATCGAGAGCTTTGTTTTCGGCTCAGCTCTCTCTTTACCACGACGGACCGATGCAGCATCCTAGTTATTGCTGACGCCGCACCGATCCGCCTGTCGATCTCCCGCTCCATCCTTCCCCCTCTCCTGAACAAGACCCCGAGATACTTAAACTCCTCCACTTGGGGCAGGATCCTGTCCCTGACCCGCAGGGGGCATTCCACCCTTTTCCGGGCGAGGAGTCTATGTGATGTCTGTAATTACAAGGTTGAGGCGGTCTTTTGTAATCTCAAACTAAGTGACATTGGTATTTGGTTGCGTGACTTTGAAAATCTAACCAGTTCTTTCATAGTTAATACTGCGTAACTGTGGGCAGTTTCTATAAAATCTCTTTGTCAGCGTTGGAGATATTATGTTCACCGAACGGTTACAAAAGCATAGACAAACAGGCGCACAGACTTCGCAATTCCCAAGGTATGAAAGTATTTTCAAACATTTATAGAGAACCTTTTTTTTCTAATTTATGGAAACTCGGACGGACAAACAGGCAGAAAGATCAATCCTGATCTTTCACAGAAACTCGTGAAGAAGCACACAGAGGGCATGAACATGTTTGGACTATAAAACAACGCGCTCCTGCAGTTTTTCAGCTGTGTTTGAATCCTCAGACAGCTCCATCACTGGCATCTAGATTCTCTACCTGGCTTTATAAGGACCTGAGCAGTGCCAGAATTAGGCTATTTCTGGAGAAGGTCCTCGGTCTCTGTGCCCAGCAAGCTTTGTTTGGACTGGAGCAGGAGATGTTCGGCAAGCACCACAACACACTCGTTCTTCAGTGTCACCCACTAAATCTTTATCATCCACACAGTCCAGTGAAGCAGATAGAAATGAGAGTTTATTTAACCGGGGTTTTCCATGACAAGACAACCCTTTGTGGGTAAATAGTCTGTCTCTATGAAAAAGTTTAAACAAGTGTTAAATCTAACATTTTAGTCAAATAAAAGTACGTCAAATTTTTTCTTAAGAGAACACTAGTGCACATCAGTGGCGGTCCGTGCATTTCACACCTAGGCCTTCGGTGATGTGCTACTTTAATAATAATAATAATAATAATAATACATTTTATTTGTAGTGCGCTTTACACTTTAAGAAAAAATCCCAAAGCGCTAAAGCGTCGGACTTTGTCCGACTTAAATAAATACCCCTCAAATACCATCATTAATGACACCACGGCTGGAGAAATTATATACAGAAGCAGACGTGGGCACTACTGGGCGTTTCATCACCTTAATTGTGTACAACAGGGGTCGTCAACCATTTCTGCGCCATGGACCGGTTTATTGTCTAACAATATTTTCACGGACTGGTCTTAAGGTGATGAGACCAGCCTGAAAAAACTGGCTTTTAAAAATCAATAATAATAAATTTAAATCCACTTTGTCTTCATGAGAAAATTTATTAGCAGCTTCTTTATAATATGGAAACATTCCCTCTTCTCGAACGCACTCTTGTTGCCATGGTAACGGTAAACATGTACCTTCAAAATAAAAGACATCACAAAAACAAAGTGAATAAAAATAACAGTTTGTGCGGCCCGGTACCACATGACCCGCGGCCCTGTACCAGTCCGCGGCCCAGTGGTTGGGGACCACTGGTGTACAACGGAGGCAATTTTCAAGAGCATTTAAACGTCAATAAACTGGCACATAGATAAAATAAATAAATGCTTGCACTCACCAAAACGGCTAACCCCAAAAACACTTATTTCAACACAAAATCCATTCTCTTTTCTTTCCTCAAGACATGGAGGCCAAAGTTTTCCATGTTTGTGGAAATTTTGCTGTTTGTGGAAATTTTGCTGTTTGTGGAAATTTTCTCCGGTATGTCTGAAAGTGCTGAGGGTCGAGGAGGGAGAGAAACAGTCATTTTTCGTGGTCTTGAAATCGGTTCTGCCATTCTGAAACCCTTCTGCCATTGTGAGTTAAAAAAACGAGTAGATATTTCAGATTTTTCTGCTAAAGCTTCATGATCTTGCTCTGTGTCGCTTTGTTGACATGAGAAGGGTTGCTTCCGCTTACGTCAAGTTAGTATCCAATCACAAGACGCGTACATGTCACGTTTTACGTAAGGTATTCTAGCAGGCTTTCTTGTCACCAACTGATGATCTGATTGGCTGTCAGAAACTACAGGTGTCCGTTTACTATGAAGTAAGCAGGCCCCGCACTGCTCGATGTGAAGGCCTAGAGGCAGATTTCATACAGCCTAGCGACACCAGCGAGCTGAATTCTGATTGGTTAAAAACTTTAACCTAATGTTACAACACTGAAAGCTGTATAACCAAATGGATATAATATGACATGAAGAAAACAGAATATGGAGAATAATTATATATTTATTTTTAGGAAAAATACGTTTAAAATGAAATTGACTTTTATTATAATTATGATGATGATGTCTGGTTCAGTTAGGCAAGCAGAGAAGGTCCTGCTGGCCCTGACCGCCCGCCACTGGTGCATATACTGTAATGTCTAGTAATGTCTAGTAGCTGCTGGGGCTTTTGTGGGGTGAGAACTCTCATAGCAATTATTTGGTAACATGGTAGCTTTTATTAGCTTTAAAAAAAAGATAAAAAATACATAAGGCCCCGTCTATATGTAGCTGGATAATTTTGAAAACACATACGGTATCTGCTGTCCTTCATTTTAGGAAGACGTTCGTGTCCACATGTAACCGTTTTCAAAATACCTGCATCCCCACGCTTCTGAGTGCGATTATGAGCATGCCAGACCAGTAGTTGGCAGTATTGATGTAAACGTAAGTTCTGAGCTATCCAATCAGAGCACCTTTGTCGTCATATCCGCAAAACCAAAAACATGGCGCCAGGCATCTCGTTTGTGTGGACCGACAAGGAGGTGGAATTGCTTTTAAAAGTCGTCATCGACTACAAAGTTAATAAAACACAGGAAAATATAGGTTGGGTCCATGCTGCCCAAACCTTGTTTGCGATCCAAACAAGGACGCACACCAATGACGTAAGTGCAATACTTGTCGCAGGTAGTGACGCATAAAAACGCAAATCTCCGTTGTCGCACGTCCACATACAAACACAAAGACAGAGTTTTCCAAATTCTTCACTTTGGCCGGAGTTTTCAAAAGTGCTGGTCTTGAGTGAAAAAAATCTTCGTTGTCGTGTGGACGGCTGGCCAAAATGGATAAAAATATTGCGTTTTCAAAAATACCCGGTAACGTGTGGACGTGCCCTTATTTAATGTCACTAGATTTACACTGGTGTTATGAATACCCACTTCCTGTCTAGAAGTGGATGCAGATGGAAGGAGAAGGACTCAATTGCAGGACAAGAAACACGGTTTATTTAATGAAGGGTTCAGTCATGCTGTAACAAAAAAAAAAACCACATTAATCAGTGGAATGTCTTTAGGTTTTTGTTCTAAATGTTTATCATGGTCAGGCAGCCAGGAAGACCTGGCTGGGGTGGTAGGTAATGACCCAACACACAAAGCTGCACACAGATCTTCAGGTGTCTAAAATCAGGCAAATGAGGAGCGGCCCCGGGTTCCCTCTGGTGGTGGGCAAGGGAACCTTGACACTTCGTCTCACACAGCTCCCTTGGCATGTGCACAGCACAATGCAAATATTATTTGAGGCTGCAAAAAGAGTGAAGAGCTTATCAAGTTAGTGATAGTGGTATCATAGTGGATAGTGGTTCATATCTAATTCTATATTCATATTTTGGTGCATTTACAAAAGAAATGACTGAACCAGTTGGGACAGGGTGCAAGTAGAGTGCATTGACTATGGCACTTTTAGCTCATGTCAGAATGTGTAAATTGTAGAGAACTAACGCTGTGGCAAAGAACAACCTGATGTTCAAATGGTATTCAAATGCTGGATGGGTGTCATGTTGTAAAGTGGAAGGACCATAGGCAAAAATGCAAAGTTCAAAACAATTTAGGATAGACGGGTAGTGGTGGGGTTGGCGGGCAGCAGGTACAAACATTTTAGGAGCAGGATCCCAACCTGGTCGAGGAGCAGGATCAGTCGAACGGGCACTGAAGCAGACTAGAATTGAGAGGGTTAATGCGCAGAGAGGTAGAGACTTGGCAAGGCAAGGGAGTACGACTGGGCGGAGAAGGAAAATTGAAGTGAATATACTATATTTATCCACAAAGGGAAGTCCCAGGCCGGTCGCACTCTGTCCAATCTGGTGACCCAAAAGCTGGAGTCCGAAATGGGTCACAAAGCCTGGCCTAAGTGAAGAACACCAAACTGGCCTCGATATTTTCTTTTTTTTTTTTGGTGTTTTTTATTCCTTTGTTTTCAACTTCTGTGGTCCCAGAGACTGCTTGAGCCCAGTGGGAATTGAACCCACTAGAAATTATGTAGTTGCGGTCAGTGTGAGGAATGCGGGAGAATGGAGGTTTCAGGAGACAAGGATAGATTGAGGAAAGTGACCCGTGGTGATGTCAGCTGGAGACAAAAGCCGAAAAGACCCGACAGGGAATGCTGGTGAGGCTACCTTTAAATAGTCGGCAGAGGAATAAGGCGCAGGTGGTCCAGATCAGGTAGAATTGGGGGAAAGGTGAGATGGTCCCTGGCTCCCTCTGGTGGTGGGTGAGGGAACCACAACACTTATTGTAAAACTGATAAAATTCCTCCAGCTTCAAAAACACCCTATGTGCTCGGCGGAATGAAGAGTACCCAAAAAGAACGCACACTGAGATGGAAATTTGCAAACTCCATACCACATGGTGAGTGAGTCAAGTACTAGCTGGTACGGGAATTGAACCTGCAATCATCATGCTTTGGTGATGCATTTTTTTAAGGAATTTTCTTAAAATAAAGCAATGCAGATATTGTTTTGTGTCAGAAGGATAGAAGTAGGGCTAAGAACTCAGATTGTTCATCCTGATGAACAGAGAAGCTTCTCTGTGGCTTTATGACCCCTGTGGGACCTGCTCAGCTTCAGCTGTTAGATGCCAGGATGGTATGGCCGCCGGCCAAATGTAATATTTACACTAACAAGTACAACTGTTCTGTACATCGTCACGGTGAGTTACCGATCCCGGGACAAGAGCCCTGCGTGCACTCGGCTAATGTTAGAGAAACAGGTGCTCGGCCTAACAGTGGGAAATGGGAGGTGGAACAGGATGAGGCCAACGGCCCCCCCGGGATTTACGTTCGGTTGCCATGCTGAACGTTTAAACACACACGGACAGCCACCATGTCCGCCATGACACCCCCATGAATGTTTTACTCCTCTGTCAGGTACCATATAGTTTACAGTCACACGGTTTGTTCTTGACTCATCTAATTTAAAACTGTCCTTACAGTTTACATCAGGAGCAAAACGGCTGTCAGACAGTAAAAAATAAAAACCTCAATGTGGGGTAAAGGACTGGTTGTTTTTCTGCACTCACTGAGTTCAATTGAAACCTGTTTTTCTGAAGAAATCAGAACAGATTCAGTTGCTTATGAGTTTGTGAGAGGTCTTGTTTGTGAGAGGAGATAAAATCACACTTAAATTACTTTGTCTACGTCCAACTTCAGCACCACATCTGTCTTTATGTATCCGATAGTTTCAACAGAACCTTCTCTGGAAGATGCTAAGGTACCGTATTTTCCGCACTATAAGGCGCACTGCATTATAAGGTGCACCTTCAATAAATGACATTTTTTAAAACGTTTTCCATATATAAGGCGCACCGGAAAATAAGGCGCTACAGTAAAGGCTCGGTTACGTTATGCATTCACGTTATGCGTATCTTTCATTGGAGATAAACTCTGTTTAGTCTTACTTACTTGGCGCAGCGCATCCTCTTGTTTCCTCCACTTCCTCACCATTGATTCATTGATGTTAAACTCTCTCACTGCGGCTCTATTCCCGTGTTCTACTGCGTGACCGATCGCCTCGAGTTTAAACTCTGCGGTGTAACAGTGTGTCTTGGTAGGAGCCATTTCCGGGTCTTTACAGGTGCGTTCAAGATGACACAGGCGGACACAGTTCTGATCGGCGCAGATCGGTGCTCAATGCATGCCGGTTAGGTTTTGCATTCAAAAACTAACCGGCATGCATTGTGCACCGATCTGCACTGATCAGATCGATCATCGACTATCCCTAATGGTGGGTAGTTATTTTTTTCAAATGAACCAATGGTTCCTTTCTAGACAAGACTGGACTTCGGTCATGGGGCCTTTGTGGGTGTTTGTGCCTCCTAGGTCTATCTGGTCTTCTGTAGTTATGACCTCTACAGTCATGGACCAATCGACTCCTGGTGTAGAACCATCCCCAGTTATTATGTCCTCACAGCAGCACGTTTGTTTTAGTTACTGTTATTTTAACTCAGTTGAAGAGACAGTAGATGTACTAGTTCAAGGGAAGTATGGGATGGGTGTGGATTATTATCTACTTGCGTAACTTCATGTTTGAAAAGGACTTTACAAATAAAATTTGATTTGATTTGGACGTTGCGTATGCAATGTGCCCAAACAGCCCAAAAATAAAATGACTGCATTTTAGCTTTTTCTAAAATAAAATTAAAACAAACTGACTTCATAATATGACAACAAAAATAATAACTATGAAAAGTTTAAATCTATTTTCTAAAACCTTAAAATACAAATTTAAAAAATGTTTAAATGGAACTAAAGTTATCGCTCAAATTTAGCATCATGCTAGCACCTTTTCTTCACCATGTTACTCGTTGAAGTAATTGTTGACTCATCAATAAGAGAGTTTTCACATTGAGAGGAGACCCAGAGATAAAACCCAAGACCGCTCTAAAGAATAGGCGTCCATTTATGGCCTGGGGGCTGAATCTGGTCCAAAATGTGGAAATATTTGGCTGATAAAGCCATTCCAAATGACAATTAGACCAAACCCACCCAGAATGCTCTGCAGGCTGGGGTTTCTACTGTTAACAGCTGCCATAGCAACTTAATCCTCACAACTCTGTACGTTTGCATTGTGTAATATTAAACGTTACTTGTTCATTTTCAGTTTTTAAGCCAAACTCGGGTCATTGTTATACTTGAGGAATTTTTGTCTCATAAACTGGGTATTTGACGCCTCAGCACTGAAAGGATCTAACGCGGGGAGCTGGAGGCAAACTTTTAGGTTTGCGGGTCACATTGAGTTCTAACAGTATCAGATGGATGGCATGCTTTGGTAACCGCTAGATTAGACCAACAGAATAGCACGCTAGGTTTTAAACAAGCGCGCTAAATGTTACATCATGAGCGTTAAATTTCAAATCTTGCGCTGCTAGGTCTGAAATGTACTGCGATAGCGCTTAAAAACGCGCATACAGCGGCGCTAGGTTTGAAATCTAAGCGCTTGATGTAACATTTTGCTTGTTTTAACATCTAACATGCTTGTATTGGCACCGATGGCTTTCCATATCTGTGCACACTGTTTATTTTGACAGCGTGCACATCACGAAGTCACACACATTTTAATCGGAGCAGTGTTGTTGTTTTCTCAACAAAGCCAATATATCCAGAGTGCGTCATCTAGTGAGAAAACATCAGAATTGCAGGGGAAATAAAACTAACAAGGTTTATTTATTTATTTTTTTCAAATTCAGCGGGCCAAGTTGAAATGCTTAACAAACCGCATTAGGCCATACTTTGCCCATTCCATCAGGTATGGGCAATACTTGCAGTCGGGCAAGTCATAGACCAAGAAACACTCCTGGATTGAATGAAAGAAGTCTGTGCTTTCCTGCTAAGGCTAAAGTGCGCCGATGTATGATGTGGTCCGAACAGAGGGGATATTAAATTTTTGATTGCAAGAAAAAAAAAAGTTTTAGCTTTAAATGGAGCTTTTTTTTTTTTTTTATCGAGTCCATTTCAATGCTAGCACCTTAACTTTTTTGGGAGACGTTACAAGTAGTTACTTAGTTACTTAATCAATTAAGAAAATAATTATAGTACCAAATGGTATTTTTTATCTTTCGATTGAGACAAATTGGTTGGTTTTGTTGCCTTTTATCCTTTATTTCGTCACCAAGAAGGGTACTTTCTAATTTTTGGAATTGATAAAAGACGTATTAAACAACATGGATTATCAACCTCTCCTTCAAGCCCCTCACCATGCCTGGTGCTGGATAATGTTCAAGCTTCAATGCAGACTCAGCAAAAAACCAGATCAGTGAGGAGATGAAATTTAGGATCATTAAATCCCACCGTAACTACCTCAGGGTGGCTCCTGACAACAATCTGAACATGTGTTGTTCTGCAGAAATTGCTGCCTTGAGGAAGAAGAAGAGCCAGCTCGTTGATCCTTCTCCATCTCTGTACCCTGCAGGAATGTTTGCAGAGGTGTGATGACACAGCAGCTTTTTATTCTGGCCAAACAAACACATGTTTGGAGCCATTTTTATTTGGCGGCATTTTGGTTTCATTAGTTTTAATTTGCTTCTTGTAAAACAAAAGATATCTATTGTAATCTTTGACTTTAAGATTAAATATCGCTTTGAGCTAATGTTTTAAAATACCGTAATTTCAGGACCATTAGGTGCACCGTACGAAAAGGCACAGTCTCAGTCACACACCGCCTTACAACAACACACACGCAAGCATGCAAATGTGCGTATTAAACAATAGATCGGGAGCAAAACTGAGTTTGGTTGTGCTTTATTAAAGTAGTAACAATACTAAACAAGCAC
Organism: Neostethus bicornis; assembly: GCA_902685375.1. NCBI lineage: Eukaryota > Metazoa > Chordata > Actinopteri > Atheriniformes > Phallostethidae > Neostethus > Neostethus bicornis. The sequence goes on from LR738552.1 coordinate 22,813,747, forward strand.
ATTACCGGTAATAGTCTTTATTCAAATCCGTCAAAGTCCTCATCCTCTGTTTCGGAATCGAACAGCTGCGCAAAATCCAACAGAGCAGGTCCACTTCGCTCCTCACTGTCAAAGTCACTGTCTGTACTGTGCGGCTCCTCAGAAAGGATACCAGCTTTTGCGAAAGCTCAGATAACAGTACCAGCAGACACGTTAGTCCAAGCATCTACAATCCATTGGCAAACTGTAGCGTAACTCGCCCGGCGCTGCCTTCCACCCTTCCACGGCTCGATTCCCATGTTCCTCCGCGTAGCTGATTGCCTTCAGCTTAAACTGAGCGTCATAAGCGTGTCTCTTTGCCATTTTCAGGGTTAAAACAGCAATGTTGTGCATACAGCACATACCTTTTTTATACACAATCCACGCCCACACTTCACTCTTTAACGTTCTCATGCCTTTTCTTTCAGGTGCGCCTCGCGGTGCGGTGCCTGTTTTGTTGTTCACAGGCACCGCTTTTTCTTTTAGGTCCGCCTTTTCTCACACACAAAGCACACCACACGAAAGGGCGCACCGCTCCTTTTGAAGAAAATGATTATATGCGCCTTATAGTCGTGAAATTACGGTATGTCCAAATTTAATTATTTTACCATGAATAACATCAGCTGCTAGTCAGGTTTCATTTTACACTAACTAACTCATGGACTGTTTTTGTTAGGCAGGCTACCACTACGTACTGCCTCAACTCAATTTTTTGTCACTCCTGCTACTAGGACAGGGATTGCACGCATTAGCATAAAGTTGAGAACTTTCGAAAAATCGCCATCTAATCAGCAAATAGAGAAGACGCTAGAACGCAAAAGTGCCCAATTGGGTTTGTTTGTCGTTCGGTAGCTACACTTGGAGAACAACAATGCTTTACGGTCGATGTTAGTAACGACAAACAGACTGCAGCGCATTGTGCGCTCCGCAGAGAAGGTGATCGGCTGCAGCCTTCTATCGCTCGAAGACCTGTACGTCTCCAGGACTCGGGGACGTGCAGGTCGGATAGCAGCTGACCCTTCCCAGCCTGGACATGGACTTTTTGAGCGACTCCCCTCGGGCAGGAGGCTCCAGTCCATTCGGACCAGAATGTCCCGCCACAAAAAACAGCTTCTTGACAAATGACAGTCCTCCCAAGTGGAGGAGTTTAAGTATCTCGGGGTCTTGTTCACGAGTGGGGGAAGGATGGAGCGGGAGATCGACAGGCGGATCGGTGCGGCATCAGCAATAACTAGGACGCTGCATCGGTCCGTTGTGGTAAAGAGAGAGCTGAGCCGAAAAGCAAAGCTCTCGATTTACAAGTCGATCTACGTTCCAACCCTCACCTATGGTCACCAGCTGTGGGTGGTGACCGAAAGAATGAGATTGCGGGTACAAGCAGCCGAAATGAGCTTCCTCCGCAGGGTGGCTGGGCTCTCACTCAGAGATCGGGTGATGAGCTCTGCCATCCGGGAGGAGCTCGGTGTCGAGCCGCTCCTCCTCCAGGTCGAGAGGAGCCAGATGGGGTGGTTTGGGCATCTGATCAGGATGCCCCCCGACCGCCTCGCGGGCGAGGTGTTTTGGGAACGTCCCACCGGGAGGAGACAAAAGGGCAGACCCCGCACGCGCTAGAGAGACTATGTCTCACAGCTGGCCGGGGAACGACATGGGATCCTTCCAGGTGAGCTAGAGGATAAAGCCGGGGAGAGAGAGGCCTGGGCTGCCCGCTTGAGGCTGTTGCCCCCGTGACCCGACCCCTCTGAAGAAGCGGAAGATGATGGAACAAAATCAGTCAAACATGGCATCGTGACAAACTGGCAACCTGTTCAGGATGGGCTCCCTCAACCAAAAGATGGGCAAGGAGATTGGAAGATGGATTTATTAATGGAGTGTGGGGAATGTGGAGAACAGTACAAATTCATCCATCAAGTGCCTGAGCAGCCTAATCCAACCCTGGAAGGGCATCAAAACCCATCTTGATAAGTGTTAGGCAAAGGGCGGGGTACATCCTGGAGAGGTGACTAGTCTGTAGCGGGCAGTACGACATGTGGTCTTCAACTACGCAATTTACAAATACAAAGATATCCAACTTAATCTCAAAATGAAAAAAAGTTTTTGTTGCATCAATAATTCAACAACAGTAATTATAATGTTTCATTTTAGTCCGATGATTTCAAAATGTAAACTTTCAAAGACAGACTGATTCATTCTAAGTTGGTACTGAACCGGATGATGACCAAACATCCAGGAACATCTTGTCTCTCGTGTGTACAGCAGATCTGTTTACTGGTATCCACAGGAACACTTTGTTGGTGAGCTACACAGCCATTAATCTTTGGCGCTTGCACATCGTCCATAAGCAATAGATTTTAGATGTCATAATGTACATCCTGCAGGTGTTAGCCTAAATAAGGAAGGTGGTGAAAACAGTGTAATACATCATTTTACTGACGTAGATGCATGTGCTGCAATGGACTTTCTTCGGGTTGACCTTCAGTTGTTGTTTAAATTAACATGTATGAAACGCTTCATGTGGTTTATGTTTAAGTAAACACCAGATTAGATCAACCTTTCCTGATTGTGCAATAAAAAATTTCACCATATTGACGGCAGATGGACCAAAAATCCAAAATAAAGAGTAGAAAAGTACCGTATTTTCCGCACGATAAGGCGCACTGCATTATATGGCGCACCTTCAATAAGTGACATTTTTAAAAACGTTTTCCATATATAAGTCGCACCACATTCTAAGGCGCTACAGTAAAGGCTGTTCAACTTTGTCCTCTAACTGTGGCCATCTCGCTTTGTACCCCCGGAAACTCTGTTTTGTCTTGTTTACTTGGCGCAGCGCATCCTCTTGCTTCCTCCACTTCCTCACCATTGATTCATTGATGTTAAACTCACTCGCTGCGGCTCTATTCCCGTGTTCTACTGCGTGACCGATCGCCTTGAGTTTAAACTCTGCGGTGTAACAGTGTTTCTTGGTAGGAGCCATTTCCGGGTCTGTACACAAACACACAAATGGAAATGAGACGCCCTTTCATATATCCCAGCATCAGAGGTGAGATGCTAAAAAATCTAGCCCGACCCAACCCGAGCCTGCGGATATTAAAACCCGACCCGAGCCCGACCAATCAACTTGATTTGCAGTCCCGAGCCGATACAAGCCCGAAATGTCATATTTTATTTGTGAGGACTCGGGGGTAGAAGGATAATTTATATATTGGAACATTTTCAAGAACTTGTTTTCTAATTTAAAAAAAAAAAAAAGATCACACTATCAGACCCCGAACACACTTGTCTTGCTTAGTGTGAAGAGGAGGGACGGTCTTTGAAACAAATGACAAAATAGATCTTTGACGATCATCACTTTAGCCAGTCCAGCTGTTTAAATGCCAGTTAGCGTCGAGGCGCCAGTGTTTTTGAGTTTGTATGAAAGCAAAGCGCCACATTGACTACATTCAGCGAAGCCAACGCAAGTTTCTGTAGCATTTTGAACAATCAGTTTGAAGCTTTTCCACACCTCACTCTTACCGGTGCGTGTTTGTCTTTTCAATTCTCCTGCCATTAGTTTATCCTTAACTTCTTACTCCTTCATATTGGGAATACCAGTTCAAAATAAAAACAGACGTGCGCTTAAGATCTTACCTCTGCCCAGCATGCACCGCGCACTACTTCTTCTACGGGGGAAATGGAGTCGGTGGCTGCTTACCACAGTTGCGACACCTGTTGTAGCTCAATATTAATCCATATATAAAGCGCTCCGGGTTAAAAGTCGCATTAGGGACTTTAGAGAACATTTTAGGTTTTTAGGTGCGCCTTATAGTGCGGAAAATACGGTACGCTTGAAAAAGCCACGTACACATACCGCTTGAGAGAAATGTCTCAATTATCTTGTACTTCTGTGCTATAGCTTAACATTCCTTTTTTAAAAACCAGATTGCTGGAAAAAGATGTGCAGGAATAAAGGTTTCTTTTTTTTCTCCTCTGAATGTAAAGAGACGTTGGTTTTCTTTGCCACGTATCTGCTCTTTGTCACAGACACCCTAAAGTTTATGAACGAGAAAACAGCAACAGGGTGACTGATCTTCTTCCTCTCTCTAACTTTATATCCTGAGATCTCAGCCTTTTGCAGCAGGTGTTCAAAGCGGCATCCAGAGTGGAAACAATATGAAACATAATCTGTGATGGCAGCAGCTTTCCTGGCATGTATCAGCGGTGAGATACAGCAGCCAATGAAGACGGGGTCATTGGTTAAGGTCCCATGAGATCTCATTCTGCGATAACACATTCAGCACTTAACCTGAACCTCAACTGGATGAGCCTCATTAAACACCCAGCTGTAAAAATGGAGGAGTGCATTGAGCATGTTGGACTTCAGGGAATTTTCTTCCAGAACACCAACGAGGATGGAAGTGGGGAGTCATATGAGGTCATTACAGGACAACCGATCTGTTTTATGTCTTGTCTTATTTATAGGGTGCGAAATTGTGGTGTTTTGATACTGAAATTTCAAACATGATTCAATACTGGAAAAACAAAAACCAAAATAAAAAAACAACGCAATATCGTTTTTGATACCACAATAAGAAAAAGTATCTTTTAATGAACGTGAGATAGATTATTTCAAAAACAGAACTGAAAAATTAAAATGAATCCTTTTCAAGTGAAGCTCTTAGTACAATAGCCATATTACAGTAAATATTCTTCTTCTTCTTTCGGCATTTCCCTTCGATGGCGCCACATCAAGTCAGTTTCCTCCATCTAACCCTATCTGCTGCATCTTCTTCGGTCACACCAACTATCTTCATGTCTTCCTTCAGTCGTATTACAGTAAGTAGGACACTTTAAAATAAAAAATCAAGCATAATTTTTTGTTCAGCACGTCATATCAAGTTACTGTATTTTCCGCACTATAAGGCGCACCTAAAAAACGTACATTTTCTCTAAAGTCCACGATGCGCCTTTTAACCCATAGCGCCTTATATATGGATTAATATTGAGCTACAACAGGTGTCGCTACTGCGGTAAGCAGCCGCCAACTCCATTTCCCCCGTAGAAGAAATAGTGCACGGTGCATGCTGGGATATACACTATATTGCCAAAAGTATTCGCTCACCCATTCAAATGATCAGAATCAGGTGTTCTGGCCCCAGGTGTATAAATTCAAGCACTCAGGCATGCAGACTGTGAAACAAGACATTTGTGAAAGAATGGGCCGCTCTCAGGAGCTCAGTGAATTCCAACGTGCAACTGTCATAGGATGCCACTTGTGCAAAAAATCCAGTCGTGAAATTTCCTCGCTCCTAAATATTCCGCAGTCAAGTGTCAGCTCTATTATAACAAAATGGAAGCGTTTGGGAACAACAGCAACTCAGCCACAAAGTGGTAGGCCACGTAAAGTGATGGAGAGGGGTCAGCGGATGCTGAAGCGCATAGTGCAAAGAGGTCGCCGACTTTCTGCACAGAGCTACAAACTTCATGTGACCTTCAGATTAGCCCAAGTACAGTACGCAGAGAGCTTCATGGAACGGGTTTCCATGGCCGAGCAGCTGCAGCCAAGCCACACATCACCAAGTGCAATGCAAGGCATCAGATGCAATGGTGTAAAGCACGCCGCCACTGGCCTCTAGAGCAGTGGAGACGCGTTCTCTGAAGTGATGAATCACGCTTTTCCATCTGGTAATCTGATGGACGAGTCTGGGTTTGGAGGTTACCAGGAGAACGGTACATTTCAGATTACATTGTGCCAACTGTGAAATTTGGTGAAGGAGGAATTATCGTATGGGGTTGTTTTTCAGGAGCTGGGCTTGGCCCCTTAGTTCCAGTGAAAGGAACATTTAAAGCTTCAGGATAACAAAACATTTTGGACAATTCCATGCTCCCAACCTTGTAGGAACAGTTTGGAGCGGGCCCCTTCCTCTTCCAACATGACTGTGCACCAGTGCACAAAGCAAGGTTCATAAAGACGTGGACGACAGAGTCTGGTATGGATGAACTTGACTGGCCTGCACAGAGTCCTGACCTGAACCCGATAGAACACCTTTGGGATGAATTAGAGCGGAGACTGAGAGCCAGGCCTTCTCGACCAACATCAATGTGTGACCTCACCGATGCGCTTTTGGAAGAATGGTCAAAAATTCCTATAAACACTCTCCTCAACCTTGTGGACAGTCTTCCCAGAAGAGTTGAAGCTGTAATAGCTGCAAAAGGTGGACCGACATCATGTTGAATTCTATGAGTTAGGAATGGGATGGTACTTCAGTTCATAGAATGAGTAAAGGCAGGTGAGCGAATACTTTTGGCAATATAGTGTATGAAAGGGCGTCTCATTAGGTGCGTTCGAGATGATACAGGTGGACGCAATTCTGACCGGCATGCATTGCGCACCGATCTGCGCCGATCAGAACTGCGTCCACCTGTGTCATCTCGAACGCACCTATTTCCATTTGTGTGTTTGTGTAAAGACCCGGAAATGGCTCCTACCAGGAGACACTGTTACACCGCAGAGTTTAAACTCAAGGCGATCGGTCACGCAGTAGAACACGGGAATAGAGCCGCAGCAAGAGAGTTTAACATCAATAAATCAATAGTGAGGAAGTGGAGGAAGCAAGAGGATGCGCTGTGCCAAGTAAACAAGACTAAACAGAGTTTATCTCCAATGGAAGAAAGAAGAAAGCTGTTTTGTAATTGTTGATAAAGTTTGACTGACCTATCTGACTGGGTTTTTTTTTTTTACATTCCCTTTAGCGCAGCACCATTTAGTGAATGCATAACGTAACCCCAGCCTTTACTGTAGCACCTTATAATGCGGTGCGCCTTATACTGTATATAAAAAAAGTTTTAAAAATGCTATTTATTGAAGGTGCGCCTTATAATGAAGTGCGCCTTATAGTCCGGAAAATACGGTACATAAATATGTTAAAAACATAGAAGTTTGCATTAAGTTGTAGTTTACAACAATCGGCCCTGTACCAACCCAAACGTCCCATACCGGAACATGGCACAAATGCGTGTACGTTTTCACCCCTGGAATCTAGTGTGCATTTTATATCTTTCACTATACACATTTTATACATAACAACCCATATCTGAGTATTCTATTATTTTTTTTTATGCTAGTGCAAAGTAACACTTTCACCAGCTGAAACTATTCTTTCAGCCTGCCAAGCGTGCAAACTCTAAAAAAGCTGCATACACATCCTGGAGGTCAATTTGAGTTTAAATTTTTTAAGTTTTTCCACCTGTGTTTGCATATTTAGATTGTCTCTTCAAAGAAAGTCGGTGCACAATTAATTCCAAGCAGAGCAGAAACAGAAAGCAGCTTTGTGATGAGACAAACATGTTTATCAAACCTGCTGACCTGATAAGCTCATGAAAGCCAAATGGAAGCAGTTTGTGAACTTTTTCCAGCAAAACAACGTACATTAGCTCCTTGTTAGTGACCTTCACACGAGGAACAAAAAAATTTGCCAGTCCTTGTTGACCCTGCGCAACTTCTTGTTTTGCACAGATAAAATCTGAAAGGGACTTTATAGGAAAGTAAAAAACAAAATAATTTGGGAAAGAAAGGCAATTAAAAAATGCAGCCGCAGTCAGTTTGAACTTCTTCACTCTGTGAACCAAAAAGTCAAAGATATCAGCTCAGCTGTTTTTAAACACTTTTTAGGCCTATTTTTTTGTGCAAAATTTTCAAAACCTCAACAAAATCTCATGTGCATGTTATAAAGAGGTACTTTATTTAATCTTAAGTTGTAAACTCATATACTGTATTTTCACGACCATAAGACGCGTGTAAAAGTCTTAGATTTTCTTCAAAATGAGCGGTGTACCCTATCGTGCATTGCGCGCTATGTGTGTTGTGAAAAAACAAGTGAAGCAGATGAACACTACGCTTGCTGTGATTTCGGGAGGTCTGACAAAGAAACTCCAACCGCTGGACATCGGCATGAGCCGGCCGTCCAAAGTAAGGCTGCGAGCGGCGTGGAAGCGATGGATGACCAGAGGAGACCACAGCTTCATGAAGGGTGGAAGGCAGTGCCGGGCGAGTTACGCCACAGTTTGCCAATGGATTGTAGATGGTTGGGTTAACGTGTCTGCTGGCACTGTTGTCCAAGCTTTCGCAAAAGCAGGCATCATTTCCGAGGAGCCGCACGGTACAGAAAGTGACACCGATGGCGAGGAAAGTGAACCTGGAATGTTGGATTTAGTGCAGCTGTTAGATTCGGAAACAGAGGATGAGGACTTGGATGGATTTGATAAATGACTTTATGACGACTGTAACTAATATTTAAATAAAGACAACCAAATTCAGTTTTGCTCCCGATCTATTTTTAAATACGCACACTTGTCTGCTTGTGTGTGTGTTGTTGTAAGGCGGACATACGTATTCCTAGGGGCAATTTAGTTGCAGCCAATCAACCTAACATGCATTTATTTGGTGGGTGCGAGGAAACCGGAATACTTGGAGAAAATTCACACACACACTGGGAGAACATGCAAACTCCTCAGAGAAAGGCCAGCCTCATCCCATCCATGATTCGAACCCATGACCTTCTAGTTGTCAGGCCTAAAAATAATGTGTTTTTTTTAAAAAAAATAAAAATAGTTAAGAATAACATTATACACTTTTTATTAGCCTTATTTTGCTCATCTTAAATTTGGTCTTGAGTTTATTGAAAAAAATTCACTAAAATTGGAAATTAGGTTTTGTCTACAAAAAATTAGGGTATTTATTTTTGGGCCACAAACCAGCCCTAATCCTTGCTAAAAAAAAAATGCTAATCCAAATTTTATTTCACAGCTCCACTGGATTTTGTGTTGGACTTTTGGACTCATCACTATTTAATTACTCAGCATTGAAACTGTTCAAATGTCTAAGAAACGTTTTCCCGAGGTTTGGCAGCGGTTCAAAAAGACACAGGAAAAGAAACTCTGGGTGGTCAATTGTTGGCTGTGTGAAAAAAAAAATTGCCAAGTCAAAGTCTGTGTTTGTTTGGGGTGTTGATTACTTTACATTTTGGTTTGAAGTGAACATATGGACAGATTTTATAAATCAACCTATTCAGAGCCAAATTTCTGTGGCTCCATCTTCCAGATTCAGTACCGATTATGAATGAAATCTTTAGCTGTAAGGTAGCTCTGCAGAAATGATTTGTGTCTTAAACTACCGTTTCAGCAGAGCCTGATTTCCATGTTTGAACGATACTCGCTCTTTGCAGCTGTCCATGCTGGAAGCCGATGCCAGTGGGCGCCAGCGGTAACCAGCGTTGTCAAATCAAGTCAGTAACAATCTTTTGGAAGCTGTTCAATAACCCAAAGCCATCAGTCAGGGAAACAAAGGCCTGGTGTGGCTCAGAATACAGCTATTCATTGCAAGGCAGAACCCAGAGCACTGGCCAAGTCTTTCATGGATAGAGAAAGAGATTTGTTACCAAACCATGCTCAATTAAGAGTCTAATTCGCTGGGGGAGATAAGGGGTAATCAATCATCCACGGTTAGACCTTGTGCAAACAATGTCCAAATGTGTCAGACTGGCAACACTTTGCCAAAGTAACTGACGACTTTAGACAAAGGTGTGAGAAACTGTCCTGTCAAATGTTTTCACACAGAGCTGCTGTGTCAGAAAGCAGGTTTCACGAACAAGAGCTCTGTGTGTCGTCCAGTACCGTATTTTCCGCACTATAAGGCGCACCTAAAAACCTTAAATTTTCTCTAAAGTCCACGATGCGCCTTTTAACCCGGAGCGCCTTATACATGGATTAATATTGAGCTACAACAGGTGTCACAACTGCGGTAAGCAGCCGCCGACTCCATTTCCCCCGTAGAAGAAGTAGTGCGCAGTGCATGCCGGGATATATGAAAGGGCGTCTCATTAGGTGTGTTCGAGATGACACAGGCGGACGCAGTTCTGACCGGCATGCATTGTGAACCGATCTGCGCAGATCAGAACTGCGTCCGCCTGTGTAATCTCGAACACACCTATTTCCATTTGTGTGTTTGTGTAAAGACCCGGAAATGTCTCCTACCAAGAGACACTGTTACACCGCAGAGTTTAAACTCAAGGCGATCGGTCACGCAGTAGAACACGAGAATAGAGCCGCAGCGAGAGATTTTAACATTAATTAATAAATGGTGACGAAGTGGAAGAAGCAAGAGGATGCGCTGCGCCAAGTAAGTAAGACTAAACAGAGTTTATCTCCAAAGGAAGATAAACCGTGTCACAAAAATACTAATACTTTATCTAAGAAAAAATAATAAAACAGCTGTTTATTCATTTTGGGAGTAAAAACAGAAAGCTGTTTTGTAATTGTTAATAAAGTTTGACTGACCTATCTGACTGTTTTTTTTTTTTACATTCCCTTTAGCGCAGCACCATTTAGTGAATGCATAACGTAACCCCAGCCTTTACTGTAGCACCTTATAATGCGGTGCGACTTATATATGGAAAAAGTTTTTAAAAATGTAATTTAGTGAAGGTGCGCCTTATAGTGCGGAAAATACGGTAAGTTAAATGTAGATTATGGTAGCTGCTAATAAACAGGGAATCTACTGATTTGTTTTGTTTTTTTCAAACAACACGTGATTGTGTGTGGACTTTTATTAGTTTGACAGTGGGGTTTGTAGGTGAGAAATTTTGCAAAATCTACGACATTTATATGTTATTTTTTTGTTACGATGAAACAGGGTTTAAAATGGAGAAGTGTACTTTGTGGTTGACAAAGAAGCAGTCTGTTGCAACTTTAGATTGCAGGTAGGACGGGTAGTTATATTGGCTAGTTTCAGGCAAGAAGCCGGGTACATCCTGATAGGTCACCAGTCTGTCGTAACAACCCATATAGAGCACATGCTCATTCACCTAGGGACAATTTCCCAGTGACTATTTAGTGGAGATGGTAAACTAAAACTATAGCTTTTTGGGCCCAGTGCCACGCCAATAATTTTTTCTAGACCGATCAGTTTCAACCTTAACGATATTCTGGCGTAATGGCATTGCAACAACACAAATACATTGTGCAGAGGTTTTAATAAATTTGCCTTAAAAAAGACTGGCCTTTTTGCTTTCCGTTCATTCTCCAGTGCGAAGGGTTGGGGCTGCTCACACTCTCTCTCTGAGCTACAAGTATTCCTCGACGGACAGAGGGGACAATAAATTGACATGGTTGGCAAAGTGACTGCTCTATCGCTCAACATATGATGTAAACTATTTGAAATACAACACCGGGCAAATAAAATCCAAGTTACATTTCAAGATTTTTTTTTTTACTCCAATTTTGTTGCACAAAGAAAAGTACGACAAAAGTACGGATGACTTAGTATAAAAATTAACAGTTTTCATTGGACTTTTGAATTGAACTGCAATGGGAGTGTATGTTGATGACTCAAATATTTCTCCAAATGATCTGAGCTAGTCTGATCCCAAACACCTGGGTGATTAGCCTGATGCTGAGCAGCTGTGCCTCATCAGCCTGGTGCCTATTTAAAGGCAATCACCCCCAGACTTCTCTGTCAGGTCATACCTTTCATTCCAGCCAGGTCTTCCTGGCTGACCGACAAAGATTTACAATAACCTTAAGACAATATTCTGAGTAGGGCTGAAACAGTTAATCGATTTAATCGATTAAAATCGATTATCAAAATAGTTGTCGACTAATTTGGTCATCGATTAATCGTCTAAAAAGTTTTTACAGTCAACTGCACTTAAATTGGTCTCCATGTGGGGCAGTAGAGAGCAAATTGACGATGCGAGCTACCAAAATAGGAGGAGAAGAAGATAGCAGCCAATCATTGGCCTTCATTTCACCCCGCCTCACGTGATCAGGCAGATTCAACAAGATGGCGGAAAGAAAAACAAAATTATCCAAAGTTTGGATCATTTTCCGCTAAATTTGAAAAAGACTCGCGTTAATATGCAAAGTTTGCAAAACGGACACGTTTTGGCACGGAAGCATAACGACGCTGCACGAACATCTGAAAAAAAAAACATGTCAGACTCGAACCGGGAGACGGCAAACCGGAGCGATACACGACGTTATTTCTTATAAAACAATTTTACAGGTCGCAAAATACACTTTTTATTGTCTGCAAAAAAAAAAAAAAAAAAAAACAACCTAACACAGACTATTTTCTGTGGAAAACGGTTGCACTCCGCAGCAGAGCGCTTCTCTCAGGGACTCTTATTTTGGAAATGATTGTGTCCGATATGAGGCCGCTGTCAGTAGGAAGACTGACAGGAAAAGTGTTTTTTAAAAAAAAAAAAAAAAAAAGATCGCTAAATTCAATCCAGGATAATAGACCCCCTCCTCGACACCGCAAAACACATTTTTTCCCACAAAAAAATGAGTGTTGTTAGTTGGGCACCCCTTTACCGATTAGTAGATCTGTGTTTGTAATATTATAAGTGGTAAAGATGGTCATTTTATTTATTAAAGTTACTATTTTTACAGTAGAGATGGTGTTTTTTGTTGGTTTTTTTGTACTAATACCACACAACTTGAATGTTTTTGTATATTTTTTTCTCATGTTAATCTGGGGCCTTTTTTTGTACAATACTTGGGAACAAGGTTAAATTTGCGAATCCAGAAGTGTTAAAGGTTTCTTGTTTTCAAATGTGATCCAACAATTTACATTTGATGTTTTATCAGCCAGTACTACTAAAGCACATTTTATGGGTGCTTATGATTTACTTTTACTGTATACAGTAAGTAGATTTATTATTTTCTAGAAATGTTGATATTCTATCTCTTCATTTGACTGGTACTGTAATAAACCCAACGTGTTGTTTATATGTTTATGAGTTGTGTTTTACACAATTACATTCTATAATGTGCCGAAAAAGTAATATTTATTAAATTGTCATTTTATCCGATTAATCGAGTAATCGACCCAATAATCGACAGATTAATCGATTACCAAAATAATCGTTAGTTGCAGCCCTAATTCTGAGCCTGTGTTTGTCTGCTTTACAGCTCAAACTGGACTGCCTTACTTAATAAATCATGTTTGTTATCTTGCATTTGGATCGTCCTTCTTCCACCAGCACCCACGTCGTGACAGAAAATACATTTATTGAATAAAACTGTCCACGAATATCAATTCTAAAATTATAAATGTAAACAGCAGGAGCCTTTCTCTCAGAGCTCACACGGGGAGAATTTCTGTCTCAGCAGAGATGTAAATGTGGTTTTTCTTGGATGAGTCAGCAACATTTGGTCACCTTCCACCCATCCCATATTGATTAAAATACCCATCGGTGCTGTCTGTCATGTAGACGGTGTCTCAGAGAAGACCACAGTGGGTGAGCGGCAGGCAGATTGTATCACTGACTCACCATCTACCTCCTGCCTGCTGTTTCTGGTACTTTACTGAACTCTAACAAATGTATTTTTTCTTCATTCCTTTTTCTATTTTCAGTGGCAAGTAAAAGAAACGGGAAAGACACGTCACTATGGCATATCAAACTTTCAACATCTAAAACTCTTTTTTGAAACAAAAAAACATGGTTTGGACTTGCAGGACGATTTTGAAGCTGGTTTTGGAGTCCCATCTTGGATACTGTGCCATTTGCATGGTGGTTTTGAGGGATAATAATTCTTATTTAATAACATACAGTATTCAGATAAACATCGAAACCTTTGTTAACTCAGAAATACGACATTCCGTTCCGTTCCATCATCTTCCGCTTGTTCCGGGGTCGGGTCGCGGGGGCAACAGCCTTAAGCGGGCAGCCCAGGCCTCTCTCTCCCCGGCTGCATCCTCCAGCTCACCCGGAAGGATCCCAAGTCGTTCCCCGGCCAGCTGTGAGACATAATCTCTCCAGCGGGTCCGGGGTCTGCCCCTTGGTGTCCTCCAGGTGGGACGTGCCCGAAACACCTCGCCCGCGGGGCGCTCGGGGGGCATCCTGACCAGATGCTCAAACCACCTCATCTGGCTCCTCTCGACCTGGAGGAGGAGCGGCTCGACACTGAGTTCCTCCCAGATGGCAGAGCTCCTCACCCGATCTCTGAGTGAGAGCCCAGCCACCCTGCAGAGGAAGCTCATTTCGGCCGCTTGTACCCGCGATCTCATTCTTTCGGTCACCACCCACAGCTGGTGACCATAGGTGAGGGTTGGAATGTAGATCGACTTGTAAATCTAGAGCACTGCTTTTCGGCTCAGCTCTCTCTTTACCACAACGGACCGATGCAGCGTCCTAGTTATTGGTGATGCCGCACCGATCCGCCTGTCGATCTCACGCTCCATCCTTCCCCCACTCGTGAACAAGACCCCGAGATACTTAAACTCCTCCACTTGGGGTAATGTCAGAAATACGACATTTTGAGAGAAAAATAACTTATAGTTACTTTTATTCAATTTCACATCCATTTTTGCCACTGTGAATTTCCCTTCCTCTCGCTACCTACTTGGCCCCAAATTCTGGGTGAGTGCACACAGCGTAAATCTCATTCAAGGTTGAAAATACAAGCATGAGCATATACTGCAGTAACTTCCTGAATGTGGGCGCGACAGAACAAAATCCATGGCCAAGAACAATGGGTCTCAAACGTGCATGAATGAAGTGGAGAAAAATCACTTCAGGTATGTTTAAGATGTGGGACCTTCAAAGAGTTGATTTTAGATAAAACCCTTTTTTAAATGTTTGTGTGTGGCTGGCTCACAACAAGACCTCTGCTGAGAGGAAAAGAAGCCAAATCCATGCTGTTAGAATCTCCGGGTTCACTGGCTAGCTGCTGAAGTTTCATCTACGTGTCATGTTAACTTCAGATGTAGCATATACACAAAAGCTGTCATCATGTCTTCTTTCATCAAAGACACATTCTTGGCAAGAGACAAATCCAGGGAACTGCAAGTAAGCAGTCAGCAAAGACCTCTTTGTCTGTTCCTTACAGCAGTCCCCTCCAGGGTAAAGAGAAACACTGCCCTGTAGGGGTGGGCGTATCGATCCTAATATCGATAATATCGATACCAACGCTAGTATTGATATTGATCGATACTACAACTAAGATATCGATACTTTGGTTGAAGTTTTATCAAACCGCACTTTGCTTCTGTTTTTTTTTTTTTTTTTTCAAAAATGACATCCTAACTTAGCTGTCTTCAAAATATGCGTAAATGCTGTGTGTCGCGCTTGTATGTGTGTCGCGCCTGTATGCTAAAGCGAGGCAGCCCCACCACCTGTCTTTCGCTTTGACTTGTCAAATGACTCAGCAATTGGGGCCAGAAAACAAAAAACGGAAGTCGGTAAAAGTAGAGAAAGATGGAAGGAAAAACGAGAAGTAGCGTGTGGCTGTACTTTGAGGCTGAAAATGAAACAAAGGCTACCTGCACCATTTGCAGAAAGGCTGTTAAATATAGGGGTAACTCTACAAATTAAAGAATCACCCCAAAGAAAAACTTCAGAAATGGCGAGTGGAGGAGAAAAGCCTGACCCCTTCTGTTTCCCAGAGGCAGCGCTCATTAACAGAGATGCTCCAATTTTAATTGTGAAAGTACAACATAATCATCTTTAACATTAGTTAACATTTGTTTGTGTGCAACTGGGCACTTCTATGGATCTACCTACCAACCTGTGTGTACACATACAGTATACTTGGTCATACTATATATATGATCCTAACCCTTGACGCGAAAATAGTCATTTAAAAAAATTAAATATCGGTATCAGTATCGGCGATATCGGGCTGGTGTTTACTTGGTATCGGATCGATAACAAAGCCCTTCCCCAAAACGTCTTCAGCTGGAACTCATAGAAGAGATCATATTACTCCCGTGCTAGCGTCTCTCCACTGGCTCCCGATTGAGTTTAGAATTGTTTGAAATTCTCTTACCTACCTACAAGGCCCTAAACGGCATGGCTCCATCTTACATTAGTGAACTTATAGTACATTATCAACCAAGCAGAACACTCCGCTCACAAAATGTGGGGCTGTTAGTGGTTCCTAGGATTTCTAAAAGTACAGTTGGAGGTAGAGCCTTTAGCTACCAAACTCCAGTTTTATGGAATACGTAAGCTCCCAGCTCAAGTGAGAGAGGCAGACACTTCTTCTTCTTTCGGCATTTACCTTTAGGGGTCGCCACAGCAAGTCAGTTTCTACCATCTAACCCTATCTGCTGTACCCTCTTTGGTCACACCAACTATCTTCATGTCTTCCTTCACTGCGTCCATGAACCTCCTCTTTGGCCTTCCTCTTGTCCTCTTTCCTGGTGGTTCCAAATAAAGCATCCTTCTTCCTATGTACTCTCTCTTTCTTCTCTGTACGTGCCCAAACCATCTCAGTCTTGCCTCTTGAACTTTATCCCCAAAACCTCTAACATGTGCTGTTCCCCTAATGTACTCATTTCCAATCCTGTCCATCCTGGTCACTCCCAGAGAGATCCTCAGCATCTTCATCTCTGCTACCTCCAGCTCTGCTTCCTGTCCTTTCTTCAGTGCTACTGTTTCTAGACCAATCAGCACGGCCGGTCTCACCACGGTTTTGTACACTTTTCCTTTCATTTTAGCTGAAACTCTTCTATCACACATCACACCTGATACTTTCCTCCACCCATTCCAGCCTGCCTGAACACGCTTCTTCACCTTTTTTCCACACTCTCCATTGCTCTGGACTGTTGATCTAGATACTTAAAATCTTCCACCTTCTTTACCTCTTTTCCCTGTAACCTCACTTTTCCACTTTTGAGAGAGGCAGACACTGTTCCTACATTTAAAGGGAGGCTTAAAGCATTCCTGTTTGAACAAGCTCATAACCAGGCCAGATAGAAAAACAGACATTTAGCTGATATAGTGGGGGAGGGATTTCTCTTTTCTGTGGATCCCCATGAGGTTTCTTTTTTTTCAACTGCTGTTTTTTTTTTAAAGTTTCTCCTCACTCTGAAGGAGTGGTAGGACTGTTCTGAAATTGGTTGACTGAAGCAGTTTAATTTAGGATCCAGACAGTGAACACAACTAAGTAATTAGGTTGTTTGAACCATCCTTCCTTTCTTCTGTGCATAATAGAAGATCCTGTAAACTACAGTAAAAAGTTTCTGATTTTTTTTTGGCATAAGGATCTGAGAGCTCCTGCGGATGACAAAGGGAAACATTAACATATCAAAGACCGAAATCTTACATGACCCTGAAGGCCTGTCTGAACGTACAATACATCTCGTACACGGGAAAGAGGAGGTTTGACTGGAGAAAGCGAAAAAGTGAAAGCTATCAAATTAGACGAGGTTCTGTTGAGCTTATCAGTCACATAGGAGAAGGCAACCAGCAGTCACTGCAAAAGAAGAAATGACTAGATATGATTTGGTAGAGGTTTTTTTTTTTTCTGAAGTTGAGGTTAAAATGTCCACTGTCCTCTGTCTCATGAAGACATTCCATTCTTTCCCTTCTGCTCACTTGAAGATGAGGAGGAGCTTTATTAGATTTGATTTTAAAGCTGGGTGAGTCAAGATGTTTCGGCCAAGCAAACGAGTAACAAGGTAGAAATCATAGGGTGGAGTGGGAGGTGGGATCCAGTTTCCTGGGAAAAGAAGGGGGTGAGGGAACACAGAAAGATAGAATCACCTGGTAGCCAACCTTGTCAGGAATAACTCCTAGGCAAGCCTGAGTACTGGGCAAAGGTGGCAGGACCAGATATTGAGTGAACCAACTTGGAAGGACAAGACAAGGACAATACACTGGGCACAACTGTTGTGATGTGGAAGGAGGAAGATCTAAATGTAGGACATCAAACAAGATTTGTTAAACCAAGGATCAGCAAGGCTGTAAGCAAAGAAACAGATGTCAAAAGGGATCAAAATGGTTTTCAAAGAGTTAATCTCAGTCCCAAAGATATCCTTTGGGTCGGGAGTCAGCCAGGGCTGTAAGGCATGAAGACCTGACGAGGAATGCTGGTCAGGCTGCCTTTGAATAGGCAGCAGAGAGATTAAGTGCAGGTGGTCCAATCAGGTAGAATTGGGGGAAAGGTGAGATGGTCCCTGGGTCCCTCTGGTGGTGGTTGAGGGAACCACAACAACAACACTGTAAATTCAGTTATAATTTGGCATTTAACGAGACATAAGCCTGGAGATTTTACACAAACTAGAGTTAATAGGTCCTTTTAGGTCCACAGATCATTGTGTGCGTGGTCATGCATCACTTTTTTAATTCTAGAATCCATTCGAGACCTATCCTAGTTTTACCCAGTCACCAATGCTCCATGTCAATTAGGACCATTTCCAAACCAGTCAGACACCTTCTTGTCCGGGTTTGCAGGGGGGGGCGGTAAAGGGGGAGCGGAACCCATCACGTCTGATTCAAGGCAAGAGGCACCCCGAACAGGCCGCCAGTCGCGAGGCCACACACATACAACCATCCACACACACCCTCAATCCTAGGGGCAATTTGGCACCGGCCAATCAACCTAGCATGCATGTCTTTCGAGGGTGGGAAGAAACCCACACAGAAAAGGAGAGAACATGCAAACTCCACACAGAAAGGACAGTGTACCAAGCCTCGTTTCTACCCGGAAATTGAACGCACGACCTTCTTGCTCTGAGGCCACTGTGCTAACCAAGGCGCCACTGTGCCGCCCGTTTCCAAACCATTGCTACAATAATTTTCCTAGAGTCTACTATCCAAACACTTCCAAAACCCGATTTGGAATGATGGACAATAATTAAAAAAGATAATCTCATTGTGAACAATGGTGAAACCACACACGTTCTCATCATGGGTGTGAAGGAACTGTGTTGTGCCATCCTGGAACTATGAAAGAAACCTCTGAGAACTACTTCCAGAACCTTGTTGGACATATACCACCCAGATCTGAGGCACCTCTCGAGGCAAACAACCATCAAGAGAACCTCATAAAGTCTGACAGGGCGTAAATGACTTCTGTCAAGTATCATAGACGTGAAGACAACCAGAACTAAGTTGAACAGTACAGGAGAAAGCAGTGTAAAGGGAAAGAGGGGAAAATGAGTTTCTTGGCAGGAGTAAACAATATGCTGTATTCCAGCTGTGTTCAATAAAAAGCACAGCAGCATTGATGGGAGTGTTGGGATTTCCTCCAAACGTTTAGAGCTGAAAGGCCATGGAGCTCCCTCTGATGCTCCCGTTGAAGGTTTCTTGTTGTAAGCACATAATGAGAAACTGGGGAAACATTTTACAACCTGACTTCGAGAGCAGATCTAATTTTTTTTCCCCAAAACACTTGCTACTGCTGAATGGATACCACTGTGACCATTTACAATAAATCTCAATGGCTTCAGGGGAAAGAAATAAATTTGAACAAACTGACAGAAACAAGTCCCTTTGTTTATTAATGGAAGTGTGAAATGGCTTAATTTATGTTTGATGATTGGTTTAACGATGCCTTAAGTAGTTGTTTCCGACGACTTGATTTCTTCTTCTTCTCCTTTTGGCATTTCCCTTCAGGGGGCGCCAAAGCAAGTCAGTTTCTTCCATCTAACCCTATCTCCTGCATCTTCTTCAGTCACGCCAACTATCTTCATGTCTTCCTTCACTGTATCCATGAACCTCCTCTTTGGTCTTCCTCTAGGCCTCTTTCCTGGTGGTTCCGAATCCAGCATGCTTCTTCTGATGTACACTCTCTCTCTTCTCTGTACATGTCCAAACCATCTCAGTCTGACCTCTCTGACTTTATCTTCAAAACCTCTAACCTGGGCTGTTCCTCTGATTCTGTCCATTCTGGTCACTCCCAGAATGGGGATGTTACGAACAACTGGATTTATCTGCTGAAATTAGGATGTCACATCAGTTTGTTATGGTGAACAGAGAGTTGAGCCAAAGAGGACCGCTCTCGATTTACCAGTCCTATTCTCACCTACGGCCACCAGCTGTGGTAGTGACTGAAAAAGCAGGGTTGCTTTTCGTCTTCTCATTCAGACAAAGAAGTGCATTCATATAACTTTATACTTTTCACTCATTTCATTGGTTTTAAAGACAAATTTTATGTAAAGAAGTGTTTACCATGACTGAACCTTATTGTCACACCAAAAACATACAGTACCTGAAGTGGTTTTCTATTCCATCCCTACATGTTTGAGTTATTTGCAAGATTTCTCATTCAGTATTTGGAAACGGGACCAACATCCCATATCCACATGCGATTCGAACATCAGTTTTTTTAGGACTTGCTAACTGAGCTTCAACTGCACAGCAAAATGCTCCTGTTTTACAGTTAGGTCCTGTCCACACGTAGCCGGGTATTTTTGTAAACGCATATATTTTTATCCGTTTTGTCCTGCCGTCCACACGAAAACTGAGGGTTTTTTTTTACACTCAAAACCGGCGTTTTTGTAAACTTTGGCCAAAGTGGAGATTTTGGAAAAGATAGATTTGCGTTTTTATGCGTCACTACCTGCGACAAGTAATGCACATTTGTCATTTGTGTGCATCCTTGTTTACAAAAGCAGACAGTGGGCAGCACGTATCCACGGAAACAGGCATTACTTTTTACCCTGTTGCAGACTCTCTTTTCTTGCCTTTTTGTCCACTCTCAACTGCTCTTGCTTCTTGTTGAGGAGCAAAGGAGGAGAAATGCGTTGCAATCGGCGTTTATTAATCACATAAGCCTCTATCTTCCTCTACTCAATACTGCCGACTACTGGTCTGGCATGCTCATAATCGCACTCCGGAGCGTATTTATACGGCTCTGTGTGGACGTGGATATTTTGAAAATGGTTACCTGTGGACGCGAGCGTTTTCCTAAAACGGAGGACCACAGATATGCGTTTTCAAAAATACCCGGCTACGTGTGGACATGGCCTTAATTACCCAACTCTGTATCTAGTTGTCATGTTTATTTACAAGCTAACAAAGCGTTCTGATCCACATAGTGTGGTCAGTGGAGGCAAAAAAATAACCTTAGATTTCTCAGAAACAGAAACTTGGCGGCTGTCCTAGTACAGTATCTACTTTGTGTTGATGAGTGACTCACTTTGTCAACAACTACATGTGACCATTTGCTCTGTATCTGCCCTTCCAGCTCTAAAGATAGAATTAGGTTTCAATATCCAGACTATAAATACTCGGCCAACCCTCTGTCCTTTCAGTTGCACTGTACGGCAGCAACATGGCTCCGACTTTGGTGAGCCTTCTGCAAATTTTCTCATTGTCTTGTGATAAATTAAGACTTTTCAACACCGAATGAATCATGTCACTGATTCCAATGAAAATTTTATCTTCTGTATGAAAATCTTGTCACTGTGGTCTGAAATATGACAAAATAACTTGTCTAGTGTAAACAACCCTCATTCTTCTTCTTTGACTTTTTGCTGCCCACCTCTGAAAAACAAAAACAATGGCTCTTGTGATTTTTTATATCTATTTTTGAGACATTATTATAAATTTAACACGTTTCTAATCAGAAAATTGCAGGTTCTATTCTATCAAATACTATCTCAAAGTGGGTTGCTGCCGATTGCTGTCAGGGTTATGAGGGATGGTGGAAAGAGGAGGACCCAAATTGTACTGTTGCACCCAATGTGACCCCGTGTCCTAATTGGGATTCACAGCCAGCTAAACTCTCCTTTCCATAAACTCCTCCAAAGAACAGTCCGTTGTAGCTTTTTAAAAATTTAATAGAAAGAAGTGTGAAACTGCAAACAAACAGAAAACAAATAAATGAGCATCTAGTCATACACATTTGAAAATAATGCTACAAACAAACATACAATCATGAACATAACAAACTACTCACTCATATTGCCGCTCAAAAGGCTCGAAAAGTGTGGATGGTTGATTAGATTTAAACTAGGATGGTCTCCGTGGTTGCAAGGTTAACTTTTAACTTCTTCTTAACTTCTCTTAACTTCTTAACTGACTACTTACTTTCTATTTCCTACTTCCTGAACACGAATAAACATTAGATCGCTAGCGCCCTCTACCGGCCCAGCTGAACAATAAATTGTTCCAATACACAAATGCAGGACTTTAAACATGGTTTATTAACCTTGATTAACTCAAGGTTTCAAAAGTCCAACTAAAATCAAAATCCGAAACATGGTCAGGCAACCAGGGTGACCTGGCTGGAAGTGAAAGTAGTAAGACCTGACAAGGAAGTCATGGATGGTTCCCCTTAAATAGTTAGTTGGGTGCACAGGTGATTGAAATCAGGAATCACCCCAGGTGACCCTAATCAGATTGTTGATTCATGGCTCCCTCTTAGCTGCAGAAGAGGGGGATCATGACAATTGCAGGCCGATTTCTATCGTTAAGAACGAAGATAAGAACGAACCCTAACCTTGTTATAATTTTTTTTTAAAAAATGCACCTGGCCTCATGAGGCAAAGTTCACCAATAATAAATTGGATTTAAAATCTTCTCTTCTTACTGTATTCAATTGATTAGTCATACAGTACAATTTTTTTAATATCCTAGAATTCAAATTCTTTATCAGGAGACTTATGGCAGATATAAAATTAAAATCCGATTAATTTGATTAAATAATTACAAAATCCTGTAATTAATTCAATTAATTTTTTTAATCAACTGACACCACTGATCATAATTAAAAAACGCTATTTTACAGCACTTTTAGTTACAAAAAAGTATCTTTTCAAAACTTACTTTTGTAGGGCATCTTTTATGGCAATTCTTTACTAAAAAGCAAAGGTGTAAAACCATTCTTTCAGATGCTACTGTACCCATTTTAGAGCGAAATTTGACTCTTTTGGGAGTCAAAATATATGCTTTACTTCATAGCGTGACATATCTAAAAAGAATACTTCATGGCACAATTGATGAACTTTTAAACTTCTTCTTCTTCTTTTGGCATTTCCCTTCAGCGGTCACCACAGCAAGTCAGTTTCTTCCATCTAACCCTATCTGCTGCATCCTCTTCGGTCACGCCAACTATCTTCATGTCTTCCTTCACTGTATCCATGAACCTCCTCTTTGGCCTTCCTCTAGTCCTCTTTGCTGGTGGTTCCAAATCCAGCATCCTTCTTCTGATGTACTCTCTCTCCTCTGTACATGTCCAAACCATCTCAGTCTGGCCTCTCTAACTTTATCCCCAAAACCTCTAACATGTGCTGTTCCCCCGATGTACTCATTTCTAATCCTGTCCATCTTGGTCACTCCCATAGAGATCCTCAGCATCTTCATCTCTGCTACCTCCATCTCTGTTTCCTGTCTTTTCCTCAGTGCTAAGGTTTCTAGACCAAACAGCATGGCGGGTCTCACCACGGTTTTGTACACTTTTCCTTTCATTCTAGCTGAAACTCTTCTATCACACATCACATCTGATACTTTCCTCCACCCGTTCCAGCCTGCCTGCACACGCTTTTTCATCTCTTTTCCACACTCTTCATTGCTCTGGACTGTTGATCCTAGATACTTAAATTGATGAACTTTTAAACATTTACTACTAACATCTATATAAGTGAAAGAAAAAAAAATCACTTACCTGTCTCTCAATGCTATGTGTTGGTTTATTTGAACAAATCATATCCATGACCCGCTTTATTTTGTATGTAATGTAACAGCATTGTACCTGTAGGATAAATAACTAATTTGATTACTTTATTTCTAAAAACGGGACGTTGCATCGGTCTGTCGTGGTAAAGAGAGAGCTGAGCGGAAAAGCAAAGCTCTCGATTTACACGTCGATCTATGTTCCTATGCTCACTTATGGTCTCCAGCTGTGGGTGGTGACCGAAAGAATGAGATCACGGATAAAAGCGGCCAAAATGAGCTGCAGGGTGGCTGGACTCGCACTCAGAGATCGGGTGAGGAGCTTTGCCATATGGGAAGAGCTTGGTGTCGAGATGCTCCTCCTCCAGGTCGAGAAGAGCCAGATGGGGGGGTTAGGGCATCTGGTCGAAATCCCCCCCGAGCGCCCTGCTGGCGAGGTGTTTCAGGCACGTCCCACCAAGAGGAGACCAAGGGGCAGACCCCGTACCTGCTGGAGAGACTATGTCTCACAGCTGGCCGGGGAACGACTTGGAATCCTTTTGGGTGAGCTGGAGGATGGAACCGGGGTGAGGAAGCCTGGGCTTCCCGTTTGAGGCTGTTGCCCCCGTGACCCAGACCCAGAACAAGCGGAAGTTGACGGAACGGAACAAATTTCTAAAATAAGTGACGCTATATGTAATAAAAACACTTGTCCTCACATTCTGCTGGTATTAAAGTGAGAACAAGTTCCTCTTGCATTCTGGGTAAATCCTCTTAATAGCGTTAGATTTTTCTTTGGAACTTACGTAACTGATCAAAATGTCGAAACAGGTTTACTTATTCCAAACTTTTAATAAAATAACAACAACAAAAAAAAAAACAAGCATTAAATGGGATTTCAATTAAATAATAGTTCAAGTACCGGAGTGGGGGTGAGGCTTAAAACATTGGTCTTCCAGTGTAGAGTTTGCACGTTCTCCCCATGTATGCATGTGTTTTCTCTAGGTACTCCGGTTTCCTCCGACCCTCCAAAAACATGCACGTTAGGTTGATTGGCCGCTATGACATTGTCGCTAAGAAGGAGGATGTGTGTAGATTGCTGTAAGTGTGTGGCCCTGCAGCGGACAGGCCCTTTTTCGGGGTGTACCCTACCTTTTGCCTGAAACCGGCGAAAGGCAGGGTAGGCTCCGGCATAGGCTTTGCTCAGCATAGGCTCTGGCACTCTCTGCAATCCCATCAGGGATAAGCGGTTCACAAGACAAAACAAAATTTAATAATGAAATAATCCAAAATTTATGCACAACATGCCACGCAGCAACTGATAATGCATTCGGTAATATTTATATATAGTGTAAATTATTTCACATTTATTATTGTTTGTAGATTCATTAGACTTCATCGTTTATCACTAGCTCACATACCGACTTGAAAAGTCTGTTCCGCTAGTCTAATCCCAATTCTATCCGCTGGGTCATCTGCCCTTGACTTTATGTAACTTTAATTTGATCATATTTAGTTTGATGGTGACGTAAAGCCTGGAGATCTGATTGAAATCTTTCGTGGGACGTATAACCACTGGGCTATCTACGTTGGAGGGGGTGAAGTTGTTCATTTGATTCCTCCAAGTAGGTGAAAAATGACTTCGCACCACAAAATATCCCTGTCTGCATTTATTTCTTTTAACTCTAGATCGGTCTGTTCAACCTTTACAGCAGCTAGAAGTGGTGGACTTGGAGGACTAGAAGAACTCCTGGTGTTTGTGGACTCCAACAGAGCTCTGGTGAGGCGCTAGAGTCTTTGGGAAGTAGTTGGGTCTGACTATTTCCATGTCAACAACCTCCTGGATGATGATTGTAAGCCCTGTAAGCGTCGTGTTATTGTGAGGGAGGCCTGCAGGATGGTTGGTCGGCAGCTTCGATACAACGTTGCTACTTACAACTGTGAGCATTTCGTCACTGAGCTGCGATATGGAAAACCACAGTCCCGACAGGTCAGTCTTTATTACAAAGCAGACTTTATTATACGCAAATTTTGATTCGATGCGGTCAAAAGTTTACGCTACTCCCACATAAAAAGAGATGCATCAGCGTCTGGGAAAATTGCAGCAATTTTTCTGTGTGTGAATGACGTTGTAATCATTCCCTCGCCCACCACCAGAGGGAGCCTTCTTTCATCTCCCTGATTGGGGACACCTGTTTGTGGCATATACGCTATTGCATAAGATTGCAGTGGGCCAATATCAGAAGATTAGATGTCGCTCTGGGAGAGAGTAAATTGAACCAAGCAATGTTTTTGGTTTTTCCACTGTGTATTAAATTTAAAACACACGTGTACAAGAGAATGGACATTCATAATATTTACACATACTCAACAATAAAGCATTGCAATTTTCAAAGCTCACAAAACATAAAAGTTTACAGAGTAATTGTTCATCAAAAGAAAACCGGGACTAAAAGAGTCCGACCATCTAAGTGTAGATGTGGAGGTGAGAAGTCCTCGGCCCACTGAGCCCCCTACCGGTCCGGCAAGGTGGATTGGAAACACTTTGAGTATTCAGGATCAGAAGTTTCAGGATTAACCTGCTCCTTGGCTCGATATCATAAAAAGTCAATCAATCCATCAATCGATGAATCAATGAATCACCGAATCGCTGAATCGCTGAAACCTGGCCAATTTCCGCACGTACAAGACTCAAAATTCAGCGTGATTTTCCCCACTAAAAGGACCGATAGCCGACGGCTCCTGTGACTCAGCTTCTCAGTTTGCCGCACACCTGCTACTAACTCTGTCTTATTAAGGAGACGCGGCAGGAAACAACAAGTCACGTGATCGCACGCAGCGTAAGCTCTGATTGGCTGACAATAACACGTGCACAAATCACTCCGCAGAGTTATAAGGCAGGGAGAAAATGACAGGAGGGCCTAGTTTTACCACCTGGGTTACATGTTGGTGATTGACCAGCTGCAAATTTAAAAACAGTCTGCCTTGCTTTCAGGGTTGGGCATCATTCTTTCCAGCAAGGTCTTCATGGCTGCCTGACCTAACCTTTACCGAACTCTTTATTAAATAAATGTTTGTCGTCCTTCACTTAGGTCCTCATTCTGCACCCTCATCATGACAGGCGTGCGATAAAGGGGTTGCGATAGAAGTAGCTTGCATCAAAGTGACTTGCTGATTCTATTCCTGCGAGCAACAAAATGTTCCGCTGTAACTCGAGGTGGGCAAGCTGAAGATAGCATGCAATACGATGTCTTCTTGGGAGCATCCTGAACTGCAAAGCTCAACAGATTTTTTTTTCGCATTTTTTTTTCTATCTACTCACAGAAGAATTTGAATTTTCATGCCCACTTTTTATAGGCACGATTGCCTATTGCCTTAAGTTGATCGTCGGAAGATCACACTCATTTGCAATTTATTGCCAGGTGATCGGAGACACATCACCGACTACACGATGGCAGGTTTGTCTTCTTCTCCTTTCGGCATTCCCCTTCAGGGGTCGCCACAGCAAGTCAGTTTCTTCCATCTAACCCTATCTGCTGCATCCTCTTCAGTCACACCAACTATCTTCATGTCTTCCTTCACTGTATCCATGAACCTCCTCTTTGGTCTTCCTCTAGTCCTCTTTCCTGGTGGTTCCAAATCCAGCATCCTTCTTCTGATGTACTCTCTGGATCTCTCCTCTGTACATGTCCAAACCATCTCAGTCTTGCCTCTCGAACTTTATTCCCAAAACCTCATCATATAAGATGATTTCTAGAAGTGCATCTAACTGGTCCCCAAGTGTGCCGGCATTGTCAACATGCAGGATCAGATGCATTGAAGCTCTTTTACGTGTCAATACAGCGAGCCAAGAAGTGAAAAATATTCTTCGAAATGGCACATAAGCATAGAGGGTGAAAATTTATTTGATCTAAAAATGTATTTAATAACTTAAAAGTGGCTCATTTTTAATGCCACAGAATATCATAAGAAATTGGTGTTTAATAATGTTACATAAAAAAAAAAAAAAAAAAAAATCCCAAGCGGACTTTTGTCGTGTTTGGGGTTTCAAAGACAAAATTGTAGTTAAGAAATATTTCCATTTGACTCATTCCATTCTATGGCTGCAGTTAGGTTCACCAGTGACAGGGGTGTGTATCTTCAAAAAGCTCGCTCTTGGTTGGAAAGATGGTTGCCATGTGAATACAGAAACAATATAATGACAGTATATTTTCAGCTACAAAAATTCAGCATGGTGCCATCCATACAGCAGAAAATGGCAACTGGATTACCGTAATTTTACGACTATAAGGCGCATATAAATGTCTTAGATTTTCTTCAAAATGAGCGGTGCGCCCTTTTGTGCGGTGCACTTTGTGTGTGACCTAAAAGAAAACGCGGTGCCCGTGAGGCGAGGCGGACCTGAAAGAAAAGGCATGAGAATGTTAAAGAGTGAAGTGTGGGCGTGGATTGTGTATAAAAAAGGTATGTGCTGTATGCACAACATTGCTGTTTTAACCCTGAAAATGGCAAAGAGACACGCTTATGACGCTCAGTTTAAGCTGAAGGGAATCAGCTACGCGGAGGAACATGGGAATCGAGCCGCCGCGAGAAATTTCAGCATTAACGAGTCAATGGATTGTAGATGCTTGGACTAAAGTGTCTGCTGGTACTGTTATCCGAGCTTTCGCAAAAGCTGGTATCCTTTCTGAGAAGCCGCACAAAACAGACAGTGAGGAGTGAAGTGGACCTGCTCTGTTGGATTTTGCGCAGCTGTTCGATTCAGAAACAGAGGATGAGGACTTTGACGGATTTGAATAAAGACTATTACCGGTAATGTGCTTGTTTAGTATCGTTACTACTTAAATAAAACACAACCAAACTCAGTTTTGCTCCCGATCTATTTTTTTAATACGCACATTTGCATGCTTGCGTGTGTGTTGTTGTAAGGCGGTGTGTGACTGAGACTGCACCTTTTCGTACGGTACGCCTAATGGTCGTGAAATTACGGTATATTTTATTTGGTTTTAATCAAATATATATGATGTCACTCTCATTAGGTCCACACCTTCTACAGTCAATGGCCATCGTTCATTTTATCTTCATAAATTCTTCCAGTTCGTGATTCCTGTCCTTTCTACTTGTTTTTGTCCGACAAACCTGCATGACCTGCCAATTTAATCTTAGTGGTTAATGTCTGAGATAATAGAATAAATTTTAGCTGCACAAAATACGTTTGGTGTTCAACTGATTTTGTTTCTCAGGTTCGAACTGCGGTTGCAATTGGAGGCGCCGTTTTGGCTGGTGTCGCAATCGGTTTTTTGGGGGCTGCTTTGTTTTCTGCTCTGCGCAAAGACGACGGAAAGAGATGAAATCCCAAGTGACGTGGCAAAGAAAAATCAGAAGAAAAAAATTGGAAATATGAAGTAGTTTGGACATGTTCTTCTACCGTTTTTAAACTTTTAAACACTAAATTATTACTAAGCATGTGTTCTGTTAAAGCACCAGCTCCTTCCGTGTTTGAAAACGCTCACATTTACACCCCGTCAGACATTTTTACTGGCAACCATCAGCCGGGCTTTGAGAGAAGAAAGTCAGAGAACGAGTACGAGAGGAAAGAAAGAAACAGGAGAAGACGGAGATGTTTTCCTAAAGCCTTTTTATGAGCTTTCAGAGTGTTTATCCCTCCTCCAAACTGGGTGGGCATTGTTCTGGATCACAATCTGCCACTGTTTTGTACTAAACCCAGCCAGAAGCAGACCAAGCAGGTGGGCCCCGTTTTTTTCAGCATGTTGTATAATCCATGTATGTATTAAAGTACAAATAGTTTTGTGTGGGTATCCATAGAAAGCAGTGCAATAAATATGAAGATTTGGAATGAATCTGTGGATTAATCTGTGGTTTTTGTACTATGTGAGCATCTGGAAAAGAAACTATTGCTATTATTATTATTATTATTATATGGCATAAAATGGTACGGAGGATCCCCATGAGGAAACACTGGAATAAGACACAGAATAAAACAAAAAACAGTAAAACAGGTTAAAATCTAGTATTTAAGAAATAAATCAGAAAACTCAATCAGAAAAATAAAACAGTAAAAATAGGAAAGTAAACAGATTTCCATAAATACATAAAATCATTTTAATCAAAACTAAAAATCAAGTAAAAGTCAAATTAAAAAGGTGGGTTTTAAACCTCCTTTTTTTTTTTTTTTTTTAACCTGTCCTGTCCGACGAATAGGGTACAAAAGAAAAAGAAAGGGGGATAAAGTGAAGAGAAAATCTGAAGTTGCAGTATTCAGCATCACGACCAACCTGCTGGATTATCTGAGGGAAAAAAAAGTAAAACAATACATGTTACTAGAGCTATAATACTATTGGTTGGGAGCAAGGAACATAGCGGACAGTAAACAGTGTGATACAGAGTGTGAGTGAAAGTACATGCATGCTGCCGATGTGAACCGTGTGCTTATTAGGAACAACGGATCCTCACCAACCCCAAAAGATTGGAACGAGGGAGGCAGAGACACACGCAACCCGGGCCCGCGCCCATCCAGATCCTGGGACCTTGAGGTCGGGCCGAGGAGCCGCCCGCCCACCCAGCCAGGCGCTTAAGAAAAACCCCTGCCGGGGTACCTCTAGCACCAAGGGGCACGGGCCTCCCTGATGTCAGGACCCACAGGCTACGGGGCAGACGCGGCAACTGTAGCCCACGGCCTTAAGCGAGCCCAGGGGGATGTCAGAAGTCAAGGCCCTGACTGAGAGGGGAGCACTCACCCCAAGGGCCCAGGAACCCAACTCCCCCCTGCCAGGGTTTAACCGGAGGCCCAGCAGGGCCAGGCCATCCTGTAGGCAGCCACCACAGCCCAAAACACAGCCAGGTGCCCAACCCAGGCAGCCCAAAGACCACCTCTGGACACCTAATGTCACTCTTCACTACCCTAGGCCCTGACCTGTAGTTCTGCCAACTCTCTAATGCTGCTCACCCCAGTGTACCTCTTAACTCCAACTGGTGATAAGGGGCCCTGGCAAGGTCAGGCAAAACCGCCCACGGGCCCGTCTCTCAAAAAAAAAAAAAAAAACCCACACAACCTCTGTTTAGAAAAAATTAAACTCTGCGGCCCTGAGTTCTTTTGGCAGGCTGTTCCACAAGCGAGGACCATAATGCTGGAACGAGGCCTCACCATGAGTTTTAGTTCTAAAATTTTGTATTATTAAAAGGCCGATACCAGAGGACCTCAAGGTCCATGAGAGGTCGTACTTCACATGGAGGTCAGATAAACAAGAAGGCCTAAGACCATTAAGACTCTTAAAAACCATTAAAAGAACCTTAAAATCTGTAAAGCCGCTACCACCACTAGCGCCCACAGCTTGCTCACAGAGATATTATAGATAAAAATTAACATTGATTTGGAACAGGATTTTAAGATCTAGTTGTTGTGAAAAAGTTGTGTTGGTTGAACAAAGTTGCGAATTATTACAATTTTTTGGGGTTTGGTTGATTTTGTGTCAATAGTTGCAATTGCAAAATTTTGGAGCAACTAATTGTTTGCTGTGAATCGAGCTCCAAGTCGAGCCTGCACTCAAAAGAAGTTTCTTGTCTTTATTGTGCTGTTTATTTTCAATTTATTTGGTCCGTGGTCGTTCACATTTTCACAGCCTTTGATTGTTGATTTTGGACCATTGAAAAAATGTGACATCAAGCGCCCGGCTCTGTAAATGGACCCTACTTACATAGCCATTTTCCACCAGTGTTGGTACCCAAAGAGGTTTAAATTGTATGTGACGTTCACCCATTCACACACATTCATACCTGATGGTGGAAGTTGCCATGCAAGGCGCAAACCCACACCATTTGGGGTTTGCGCCAGGAGCCATTTGGGGTTCAGTGTTTTGCTCAGGGACACCTTGGCTTGAACTCTTAAGGGGAAATTGACCTAAAACTCTTCAGTTACAAGACGCTCGGTCTACCCACTAAAACATCCTTCCTTCCATGCTCCATAGCAGTTAGCACTCACAAAATTGATGTGAACCACACCCGAATTCTACTGAACGTGCCTTTTCACACTTAGAGATGTGTTTGGGGTTTGTAACCCGGTATGGTTTCAAACACTCACACTAGCCAATCAAGCTTGACTTAGATGGTCAAACACATTTCAAAATGTCTACTATGACTACGTCCTAATTGTCAAATCTATTTTCCTGAGTTCTCAGAGCAGGATGATCGTTCACGTTGCCAAATTCTGCCTGTGCGTCCAGGCAAAGCATCTTTCCTCCTTCTGGCTCCCTGTCGGGTTTTTCATTTCTTTTTTACCTCCATTATTTTTTGTCTTTCCCTCTGAAGAAAGAGGCTGTAAATGCAGGTGTCCCAGCAATGTTCCGTTATTACTTGTGCTGATTGTGTGTTTCTGTCTGTTTAACTACGTCTGAAGCCCTTTGAGATGACTTGATACTGGTCTATAGAAATAAAATGGACTTTCTTTCCCAATGAATTAATTAAGACAGGAAGTTGTCCTGTATTACCATATCTGTCTGAAACACGTCTTCTCTTGTTATTTGTAAGATTAATACAGTCCCAGATGCGTCTTTTTAGACTTTAACAGCCTATAGAAAAGCAGAATTTTGGAGCCTGGCCTTGCTCAGAGCACTCATTGTGAGCAGAGTTTGGGAACAGCATGAAAACCAAAGTTAGAAAAAGCCGGGGCAGTGTTGAGGCTAAAAACAAACCACGCTGTCAGCTCAGGATATATGGTTTCCCCTTCAGCAGCCTGTCACCAATAACTTCTCACATTCAGGTCCCCCAAAAGCAGCTAGAGGAGAGGTGGGGCCCAGCCCGGCCAGGAGTGCATCAAACCCCCCCAAACTTCTCTCAGTTCATACAAAGATGTCATTGAGCCTTGTTTCTGCACCTGCTGAAGTCACATAGGAGATGGCACAGGCTCTTCCTGTGTATCTGAGGGCCAACAAAGCTCTAGTACCTCCCTGCTGCAGAACAACAAATGGAGTTTATAAAGTGCTTCCATGCCAGATAGCAGCCAGCGGTGGGGGCTGATGGAGAGAGAGAGGGGGAGACAGAGAGAGAAGAGAATGGTGGGAGGTAGGTCGAGAAGATGGAGGCGTGACCGCATGAATACAGGAGCCAGAAGAACGTGGTTTGGATGCAGAGGACGTGGTTTTGGAGATGGGACAGTTTCTGGGTGGTGATATCCACTCAGGTGGTTTGGCCGAACCCCCACACCCCCACCGCATCACCCAACCAACCAACCCCCATACACACACATATCCTTACAACAACTAAACAATGATGAAACTGTTCCTGAAAGACAAGGGTCCGGTCTATGCTGGAGAGAGATTAGAATAACAATGACCTGCTTTAATTTTGTTTGTTACGTTTAAAACACTAAAAAGACAAAATTATCTTTGAATCAGAGAGAATAAAAAAGTATTATGTGTGTTTTGAATGTCTCCAACCACAGAATGTGGAGAAGGTTTCAGGCACCTGCATTGTCCGTGACTCTGTCCGTGTTTCTGAAACACATCTGTGAACACAATCTCCCAAAACCACCAAAGGTATTCTAATAAATCAAGAAATCAGTCAGTCAGTCACCTTTTTGTCCGTCTATCTCTTACAGCAGGGGTGGCCATCACGTCGATTGCGATCGACCGGTCGATCGCAAAAACATTACGGGTAGATTGCATGGCATTGAGAAAAAGTAAAAAAAAAAAAAAAAATTTAAAAAGTGTCAATCTAGCAGCTTTTCTGCTGTTACTGGAGATTTTTGGAGTCTGTGACGTGAATTCACGTTGTTAACCCTGTAATCAATAAGCAGCCCACAGTGCTGGTGTGGCCCCTCCCCCTTGCAAAGTGCTGTGAGTGTGTGCATATGTAACAAATCGTGTTGTAGGGGTAGTTACAGCAGGCTGGAAACGATCTGTGGGGTTTGCGATGGTAACATGGGACTGGTAGAAGTTTGATATTTGTAAAGTAAATCTTGGGACAAAAAAGGTTGGGCACCCCTGCCTTACAGGGTTGCGGGGGGTGCTGGCTGGGAAGGATGACAATGACTCGACCTGGTCTGTGGTGATTGCCTCTAAATAGGCAGCAGGTAGATGAGTGTCATCTGACTAATCACCCTCAGGTGTCTTTATTCAGGATGATGAAGAAGGTTCAGAGCACCCTCTGGCGGCAGGTGAGGGGATTACGACAAATCTTCCCTTATGGGGAAATTTGTATGCTGCATTACACCGCAGCAGGCTGCCACGACGGTGCCAATGGGGGGAGAATCGGGGGGATTAGGTGTCTTCCCCAAGTGGGATTCGACCCGGCGAACTTCTAGTCCAAGGGCGAACATTCTAATTATCCTTACCTTCGATGAGCCAGCTTAAAAGGCTCAGCTGGCAACATGCGGGCCTCAGGTTATAGTTTTCCCACTCCTGGATTAGGTTTTTGGAATCATGCGACCAATGGTCACGGTCACAAAATTTAGAATTTTTATACTTATGACCTCAACCACAGGAACTTCACGAAGACCCCAACCATTCATTATTAATACAGTTTATACTATAAGGCAGGGGGAGGCGTTTTTTTTTTTTATGCCTTGAAGTCAAATTATTCTTGTTTTGTTTTATCTTGTTTTGTTCTTCATGCGGATTATTTGGATTCACTTTGAGAAACCACCAGAAGTCGTGTACTTTTTTCTTCTACTTTACTTCCACTGCTTCAAGCTGCAGGAACTTATTTTTTTACTATTTCATTTTAGCTTTTATACCTGATTCCTTTCTTCATCGTGTGAAGACAGAAAGCAGTTACAAGAAAAAGAAAGTCAAAGGAGAGAGAAAAACGCTGGAGAAAAAAAAAAAAAAAAAAAAACCTTTGAAGCAGACTGAGCACCCTGAGCGGTATTTTAAAGTTGGATGGCACATCAGAAGCCAGAAAATGTACATGCTCCCGCTTTTTAAGGCCTATTTATGCTCATATTGCAGCATACAAAAAAAAAAGCTTTTATGCCGAGCAGGGAAAACATTTACCACAAAGCTTTAAGGCTTAATTATCCTTAAGATCACAGAGAATGAGAAAAAAAAAAGAAGCTATGACTGGATTACAACCGAAATGGAAAATAAATACATTTGAAAAGAATCCAAAGTGACACAATTAGCACCTCCAAATCCGAGACCATGGTCCTCGCCCGGAAAAGGGTGGAATGCCCCCTGCGGGTCAGAGACTGGGTCCTGCCCCAAGTGGAGGAGTTTAAGTATCTCGGGGTCTTGTTCACGAGTGGGTGAAGGATGGAGCGGGAGATCGACAGGCGGATCGGTGCGGCATCAACAATAACTAGGACGCTGCATCGGTCTGTCGTGGTAAAGAGAGAGCTGAGCCGAAAAGAAAAGCTCTCGATTTAGAAGTCGATATACGTTCCAACCCTCACCTATGGTCACCAGCTGTGGGTGGTGACCGAAAGAATGAGATTGTGGGTACAAGCGGCCGAAATGAGCTTCCTCTGCAGGGTGGCTGGGCTCTCACTCGGAGATCGGGTGAGGAGCTCTGCCATCCGGGAGGAGCTCGGTGTCGAGCCGCTCCTCCTCCAGGTCAGGATGCCCCCCGCGGGCAAGGTGTTTTGGGCACGTTCCACCGGGAGGAGACCAAGGGGCAGACCCCTGACCCGCTGGAGAGACTATGTCTCACAGCTGGCCGGGGAACGACTTGGGATCCTTCCAGGTGAGCTGGAGGATGCAGCCGGGGAGAGAGAGGCCTGTGCTGCCCGTTTGAGGTTGTTGCCCCCGCGACCCGACCCCTGAGCAAGCGGAAAATGACGGAAAGGGAAAACATTTACCACAAAGCTTTAAGGCTTAATTATCCTTAAGATCACAAAGAATAAGAAAAAAAAAAAGAAGCCGTGTCTGGATTACAACAGAAATGGAAAATAAATACATGTGAAAATAAACCAAAGTGACACAATCTTTGCTGTTTTTTTAACGTTTAAAAGGCTGACTGTATCAATTAGATCAGTCAAAGAGATTCAAATATTTTTCTCTGGTTCCATTTTCATTAATCTTCTGCCTAATATAATTTGGGGAAAATAATGAGATCATTTAATTAAATAAACACCCAAAAACACTCACTCACGGTTTGTGCTTGTCTTTTAAATGGTGACAAATTGACTTTGAAAGCAACAGAATTCTGTCTCTGTTTTGCATCAAAATTAACTCAAAAACCAAGCGAGACATTCAAAAAAAGAAAAGCGTTGACAGTTAAAATGTGTCTGAATTTGTCTGAGACTGAATGCAATTATTGAAACTGATTTTCTGGCAGCTGATGAATGCATTACTTATGAGTTAGCTTAGCACACGGATGCTAACGCTTTATCAGCATGTGAGCTACAGTAATTTCACGGTCATAAGGCGCACCTAAAAGTTTCAAATTGTGTTCAAAATGAGCGGTGTGCCTTTTTGTGTGGTGCGCCTTGTGTGTGAGAAAAAACGGACCTAAAAGAAAACGCGGTGCTCGTGAGAAAAAGCGGACCTAAAAGAAAACGCGGTGCTCGTGAGAAAAAGCGGACCTAAAAGAAAACGCTGTGCCCGCGAGGCGGACATGAAGGAAAACACATGAGAACGTTAAAGAGTGAAGTTTGAGCGGCGTGGGAGCGATGGATGACCGAAGGAGACCACAGTTTCACGAAGGGTGGAAGGCAGCGCAGGGCGAGTTACGCTACAGTTTGCCAATGGATTGTAGATGCTTGGACTAATGTGTCTGCTGGTACTGTTATCCGAGCTTTCTGAGGAGCCGCACAGTACAGACAGTGACTTTGACAGCGAGGTGCGTAGTGGACCTGCTCTGTTGGATTTTGCGCAGCTGTTCGATTCCGAAACAGAGGATGAGGACTTTGACGGATTTGAATAAAGACTATTACCGGTAATGTGCTTGTTTAGTATCGTTACTACTTAAATAAAGCACAACCAAACTCAGTTTTGCTTCCGATCTATTTTTTAATACCCACATTTGCATGCTTGCATGTGTGTTGTTGTAAGGCGGTGTGTGACTGAGACTGCGCCTTTTCGTACGGTGCGCCTAATGGTCGTTAAATTATGGTACTTACAAAATGACCAAGTCAAAATTATGTATCCACCACAAAACTGCAAGACATGTAATTATTTTTAAATGTATTGAGGTTTCTTTTCATGTTGATGTAGCTTGCTTAACCAAAAAAACCCCAAAATTGCAAAAGACACATAATCACTAAATTTGAACATTCTTTTGCAATTCCGGAAGCACGGTGGCGCAGTGGGTAGCACAGTGGCCTCACAGCAAGAAGGTCGTGTGCAGTAATGGAACGTAACGAACTAAATGTACTTCGGTTACTGTACTTAAGTAAAACAAATTGTGTATCTGTACTTTACTTAAGTAAAATTTAAGACCGGTACTTTTACTTTTACTTCACTACATTTTTAGAGCAAATATCTGTACTTTTACTTCGCTACTTTTTAAAAGTGTGTTTTACATTTTTTGTTACATTTTCGTTCAGGAATTTGAAAAATACACAGGTTTTTTTTAGCGCATCTTGAAGCCACATCGCCAAAATCAAAAGAAGCAGTTGATCGGGAGAAGAAGTAATGAATCGAGAATCATTTTCCGCATTCATTCAGCGCCAAAAACCTAACAATCAAATATAGAACAAATTAAACAGAGTCAGAAGATTGTTGTTCATTGTGTTTATTTCTAAATAAAAAGTTGAGCCATAATTACACAGAGCAGGGGGCGGATCTAGAATTTTCCAAAGGGGGCTGGGGCTTTGACAAAGCCAATAGATAGTCACTGGGGGGCCTCCCTCCCAAAACATTTTAAAAAATAAGTGTCATTTTCCTCCATTTTGGCGGCCCATTCACTGGCCCTTCTAGGGGATAGTTTGATTTGTCCCCTTTCCTTTTATTTTATTTATTTATTTTCTTTTGTGGACCAAAAGAGGCGGGAGAGGGGGTGGCACACCCCTGCAGAGTATTTATCCTGGTTATCATGGTGACACCTTATAGCACAAAAAAATAACATTTGAATTATGATCAATTACTTTACTTTTTACTTAAAAAGTAAAATTTACACCAACTACTTTTGTACTTTTACTTAAGTAGATTTTTTTTATTGGTACTTTTACTTTTACTTAAGACAAAAAGTGAGTACTTCATCCACCACTGGTCATGGGTTCGAGTCCCGGGTGGGGACGAGGCTTGGAACACTGTCCTTTCTGTGTGGAGTTTGCATGTTCTCCCCGTGTTTGTGTGCGTTTCCTTCGGGTACTCCGGTTTCCTTCCACCCTCCAAAGACATGCATGCTAGGATGATTGGCCGGTGCCAAATTGCCCCTAGGAATGAATGAGTGTGTGTGTGTGGATGGTTGTATGTGTGTGGCCCCGCGACAGACTGGCGACCTATTCGGGGGGTGTACTCTCCCCTTCGCCTTAAATTGGCCGGGAAGGGCTCCGGAACTCCCCGCAACCCCGAAAGGGATAGATGGATAAGAAGATGACTGACTGACTTTTGTAATACCCTGAGTCTATGATTTGCACTGAATTGAATCAGCCAGGGATGCACAGTTCGAACAGTAGCTGCTGACAGTCAGCCTCAAGCACCACTTCCAAATGCTCATCAGTCATGGTGGAACGGTATTTGGACTTAATAATCCGCATGTAGGAAAAAGCTGTTTCACATAAATAGGTGGAGCAGTGGGAATAAATATAAATAGAACAGATATGTATTGACTTGAATCGGATTTGCAGAGGTCATGGACTTAAGAGAGTTTCCAATCAAAACATCGCTTAGAGCCAATCAGCTGTCGGGTACATGTTGACAAGACTCCATTTTCCATCATGATTTTGGTGTTTGTGGTCCATGCAGGCAGCTGCAGTTGGTAAAAAACAACTATGCTCACCAGGTTCAAAGCCTGCATCTGCCTTGCTTGCACAAGATCGTCCCAGTCGGTGGCATCTCGAAAAAAACAAAAAACTATCCAGCATGCATTGAACACCGATCAACGCCAATCTGAACTGGGACCACCTGGCTCATCTCAAATAAGCCTACTTTTATAGTCACGCCGTAGTCAACCAGTACTGCCCCTGCGATCGACCGGTAGATTGCGAATGACACAACACACAACCCTTGGCCTAGCAGTCGCTTGAAGTTGGTAAAAGTATGGTGTACAATTTTACAAAAAAAACCTGATATCAAATGACATTGCGAATAGTATAGTTTAACAGTATGGTTTAAACAAGTTACACTTAATTATTTTGGAAATAAGTCAGGCTCATTTCAACCTGCACAATAGCGTAAATGCAACTAAGACGATGTCTACACGTAGCCGGGTATTTTTGAAAACATATATCCGTTGACCTCTGTTTTAGAAAAACTCTCGCGTACACACGTAACCGTTTTCAATATAACCGCATCTACACAAACCCGTATAAATACGCTTCTGAGTGCGGTTGTAAGCATGCCAGACCAGTAGGGGGCGGTATTTCTCCAACCGTAAGCTCTGAGCCAGGAAGGCTTCTGTAATGGATAATAGCTGACACATTTCTTCTCCTTTGCTTCTCGACAAGAAGCAAGAGTAGTTGAGTGTGTTTAAAAAAAGCAAGAAAAGAGTGTAAGAGAGTAAGAGTTTTTTTCAGAGGATCCATGCTGCCCACTGTCTGAAATTAACAACAAGAACGCTCACAAATGACGATTATGCATTAATTGTCGCAGGCAGTGACGTTTTAAAATGCAAAATGCCCGTTATGCATGCCCACACGTAAAGTCGGACTTTTCCAAAATCTTCATTTTGATCGGAGTTTTCAAAAACAATGGTTTTGAATGAAAAAAAACCTACGGGTTTGTGTGTATGACGGGCCGAAACGGAAAATAATATATATTTGTTTTATCAGATACGTAGCTATGTTTGGACAGGGCCTTCGTGTCGGATGGAAATTGTACGTGTTAAGTACGACTCCTTCTCCCCCATACAAAAACTATGGTGTGTCATTTATAAGCCAGGGAGGCTGGACTAAATATGGAGCGAGTGGAGGGGGGAGAATTGAAAACACGAGTGAAACTGAATAAATGGATTGACAACCATTTCTTGCCAAAAAATCCCATTTTCAAGCTATGAAGGTACCATGTTTGTCAATATGTGTTATGAGTAGAAAGAGTTTCAAAAAAGTCTTCTGGACAGTTCAATTCTTGATCGAGACGTTTCGACTTCCATCCGGAAATCATTTTCAATCTGAATGAAATGGACTGAAACCTGGATCTATTTATACTAACCTGAGTAAAAGGTAAAAAAATAGTAAGGAGGGCTCGACTAATGAGCCTGTGTTACCTATGATGGCCGTGAATGGCTCCTATTGTAGCCACAGACCAGTAAACGAACCCTATTATAAAAATGCTAAAAGCCTAGTGAATAGAAAATCCTGCTAACGAGAGGCGTGAAACCGGGTCACGAGGTGTCATCTTTAGTCCATGGCTTCAAAAGGCTGCTGTAAATCCCGGGCAGAATGTATCTAAAGCCTCCACTCCGATTCAGTGAGGGATTTTCTTTCATCACAAAGATGGCTTCCTTCAGACCTCTTTCAAACACAGTAAGTACATCATAGGTCCATCATAGGTAACACAGGCTCATTGGTCGAGCCCTGCCTTACTATTTTTTTACCTTTTACTCAGGTTAGTATAAATAGATCCAGTTTTCAGTCCATTTCATTCAGATTAAAAATGATTTCCGGATGGAAGTCGAAACGTCTCGATCAAGAATTAAACTGTCCAGAAGACTTTTTTGAAACTTTTTCTACTATGTATCACTCCTGGATGAATGAGGGACTACACGGACATGTGTTATGAGATAAACAATAACCCCCTCCTTGTAGCAAACACATCTATTGTAGAAGCCTGTCCGTAAATCCTAGACGCTGAATGTTTTAGTTAGCGTATAGAAATAAGAGATTGATGGTAAAAGAGTTTTCTGATCAAACAGATGCACAGGAAGCCGCTGATGAAGTACGACATGTGCTTCACCCCCACACGGTCTCCCCGAGGTGACTGAGGAAATGCCTGTGGCCGGGCGCCATGGCAGCCCTGCAAACATATAGGCCAGAAAGATTTCCAGCATGTACCCACTCAGCCCACAGGAGCCTCTCACACACAGCACATGAATGGCCTCTGTGTGCGTGCACATACGTTCTATCTGTGCTCCATTTTTCTCACACACACATAAACACATCCATGTTTATTTCCAAAGTACTTCCTGTGTAAATGATCCCACTCGGTGTGACAGAAGTGGATTCACGGATGTGTGTATGAGTTAGTGTCTCTGAAGGTTGGAAATTGTGTGTGTGCTGAAAGGAGGAGACTGTGTTGGAAGCAGAAATAATGTGTATGGGTCTGTGTGGGTATGTCTGTAATGGTCGGGGTGTTGAGTGCATTTCTCAAAATGTGCGAATGTTTGTAAATGTGCATTTGATTAATTGACTGGTTGTATTTATATGTGTGTGTACGTGGGTGAGGGAAGAGAACACCACCACGAATTCACCGTTTAGAGCAGAGGTGGGCAACTTTTTGGTTTGCGGGCCACATTGAGTTCTAACTAGAAACAAGGGCTGAAACAACATTTGTACATACTTGAATAAGCCCAACGAATTGTTTAAGTGGTTATGAGTCGTGTTTTACACAATTACATTCAATAAAACGTCAAAAAAATTATATTTATTAAGTTGTCATTTTATTCAATTAATCGATTAATCGTTCAAATAATCGACAGATTAATCGATTATCAAAATAATCGTTAGTTGCAGCCCTAGTTCTAACATTTGACAAAGGGGCCAAAACAGGAGCAGATGGATGGCATGCTTTGGTAACCGCTAGATTAGACCGAGATTTTAAACAAGCACGTTAAATGTTACATCATGAGCATTAAATTTCAAATCTAGCGCGTTATTTTTTAAATCTAGTGCGATAGCGCTTAAAAATGTGCATTTAGCGGAGCTAAGTTTGAAATCCAAGAGCTTCATGTTACATTTTGCTTGTTTTAACATCTAACATGCTTGTTTATGTGTGTGTACTGGACCCAATGGCCTTCCATATTTGTGCACACTGTTTATTTTGACAGCGTCCACAGACACACATTTCATTGGGAACAGTGTTGTTGTTTTCTCAACAAAGCCAATAGATCTAGAGTCCGCCATCTTGTGAGGAAACATCAGAATTACAGGGGAAATAAAACTAACAAGGTTTATTTATTTAATTTTTTCAAGTTTGACGGGCCGGGTTAAAATGTTTAACGGGCTGCATGTGGCCCGCGGGCCGTACTTTGCACAAGCCTGGTTTAGAGTCTCGCATGTGTAGAACTTCATATCAGTCACAGTCAGTTACCTTCTTAACCATCTGTTCCTTTTGGGATACAGGGGTGCCGGAGCCCATCCTGGCTGATTCGAGGCAAGGATTGGGGTACTGCACACCCCGAACAGGTCACCAGTGTGTCGTGGGGCCACACACATAGAACTTTATATGTCGTAAAGAATTTTACATGTATGTCTCCTTTTTTGCTTGTCTGCCTTTTTCCACCAGTGCATTTAAACTGATCCGACCACCGATTAGTTTTTCACATCTTCCCAGTTTTAGCCTGGAGGCAGAAAAAAAATCTTCTCAGATGATTTACGGGATTTTAGTTTCCTCCACGAAACGATAAAACGGGTAATTAGCTGAATCATTTATAACTGCAGTGGCTTTAAGTTTCTCCTTTGTGTGCGTGTTGAACTTTTTGTGGTGAAAGTCTTTCATAATAGAAATCCATACCTTTGTGAGGTTTATGTTTTAGCTTGATAAGTTTTTTTTTTATGATTAATGAAACGAGAAACGTCTGAGTGTTTTCCACTCCTTCTCACGGTAAAACAAATTAGAAAAAAAAAATCCAGAATAATAACACATTCTTAGAATTTTTTTTTTTTTTTTACACGATACGTCCACACCAAGTATTGGCTTTTGCCTGGCTCTTCGCCAGTACCTAGTGCGGGCCAGTTTGTGCTTGATTACAGTTTCAGCTTCCACACTGATTTTTCATTAGTTATTCACTAATAATCCACTTGTTTAGTATTGGTAACAGAGGTGAGATCGGGCCTAAAAAATCCTGCCCTACCCGACCCGAGCCTGTGGATATTAAAACCCGACCCGGCCCGAGCCCGACCAATCAACGTGATTTGTGATTTGCGGGCCCGAGCCTGAAACAAGCCCGAAATCATATTTTATTTGTGAGGACTCGGGAGGGGGAGGGTTATTTATAAATTGGAACATTTTCAAGAACACACTTTTAATGAAAAAAAAAAAAATCACACTATAAGACCCCAACGCACTTGTTTTGCTTAGCACGAAGAGGAGGGACGGTCTTTGAAACAAATGATAAAATAGATCTTTAACGATCATCACTTTTGTCAGTCCAGCTGTTTAAATGCCCGCTCAGCGTCGAGGTGACAGTGTTTTTGCTCTTATATGAAAGCAAAGCGCCACATTGACTACATTCAGCGAAGTCAACGCAAGTTTCTGTAGCATTTTTAACAATAAATTTGAATCTTTTCCACACCTCACTCTTACCGGTGCGTGTTTGTCTTTTCAGTTCTCCTGCTTTTAGTTTATCCTTAACTTCTTACTCATTCATATCGGGGATACCAGTTCAAAATAAATAAAATAAAGACGTGCGCAAGGGAGGATTACCAAATTAAGAGGAGGCGTTCAAGTGCGCAGAGCATACTCTGAATCTGCGGATCCTGTTTAGTAGTTACTACTTAGTTACATTACTTCTCTGTTTTATCCAAATTAAATAATTTTATAACAAGTATTCCTTAGTTTAGTACCCACACCTCGTTTTTGTTTACATTTTATAAACATATATTTATTTAAAAAAAAAAAAAAAAAAAAATCAAGAGAGAGAAACCCGAACGCGACCCGAAGTAATAATTGACATTTTTAGGGCCGACCCGAAAGTCGGGTCGGGTCGGGCCTCTGATCGGTAATTGGTTAATTGTCATGATCCCCTCATCGGCCACCAGAGGAAGCCCTGAACCTTCCTCCCTCTCCTGGATTCCAGCCTGATCCTAAACACCCGGGTGATTAGCCTGATGTTAAGCAGCTGTGCATTGTCAGCCTGCTGCCTATTTAAAGGCAATCACCACAGAGTTTCTTGCCCCTTCGGTGGAGGGGCAAGTTGGAAAAGCCGTGCTTTTTTATCTGCGCCGCACTGGCCTTTTTTCAAGAATCTAATACAGTTAGATTCTTGAAAATCTAACTGTGGATTTTCTAGAATCTAACTGTAGATTGGTCTACCTGTGGAGGGCAGCATTGCGTACTCGAGCGTATAGCCTGCCGGAAACGATTTTAAGAAGAAGAAGAAGTTTCTTATCAAGGTCTTCTTGCAGAAAAATAGCGCACAAGAAGACCTATGCAGCGCACAAAACAAAACTTAATTTAAACCAAAGATGTTAAAATGAGAGAGAACTCCAGAGCATATCTCTTTCTTCTTTTGTTCTGAAACAAATTGCTTCAAACCGTTGCTTCAGAGTTTGACTCGTCACTGCTGCTGACATCACAAGAGCAAAAGTTTTTGCTCCGCCCCCTTTTGCTCAGAAAGCTTGAGTGTTTGCTAAGAGACATAAAAAATTAGAGGGAACATTGGCCCTAAACGTTTTCTATGTGCCCTTCATGACCGGATCTTGGCAACGCTGGTTTAAAAAGTTTATTCAGAAACAGACGTGGTTGGAAAAGTTTGTGTTTATGCTTTGTTTTCTGGACTACACTGAGTATTTGAGTGAATTACACATTTCACATCCAGTCTTGACCACAATAGCTAATTAAAAAAGTATCAGCCCACCGCACCGTAGACGCCAATGTGAGGTCAGACTATTTTCACAGAGTGAAAGAAACAGTCTTTGGTGTTTACACTCAAAAAACATCTTTTCTTTCCACCATCTCATGTTCTCAGACGTTCGTTGCAGTTCTGGTGAGGTCTGATGAACTTGAAGATTGTTGTCATAACCAACCCAGATATTATAGAATTACAGTCAGACAGAGAGACTCCGGCTGCTCGGTGGACAATTACCCTGTGGCCTTGGTCTCTGTGGAAAAGTTACATTACAGCACAAACCAATCAGATTCTAAAAATCATGGAAGTGTTGGCAGATAATGTGTGCAAAGCCAGAGAGGCTCAGAATAAATGTGGCTTCACCATATTAGCAAGATCCTCTCAAATGAAACCACAAATATAGAAGAAATGGATCTTTAGACTTTTTTTTTTGCAAGAGCATGTCGTTTTATCAAATGTGCATTTTTAAACTTTTGAACTCTAAAAATCTCCTTTCAGAGTTAAATTAGTGAGTGAAAATGAGTGTTAAGAATATTTATGTCAAACTTTTATTAGCGAGCATGTTTGTTGCAAGTAAAATGGTGAGCTGCTGTCATCTAGTGGCGGCTGGTGGTAAAAAAAAACTGGAGGGGGGTGCACATTTTTCAAACACACACAATTTTTTTTTTTTTTTTAGATATATGATATAAAAGATATCACATTCCAGTAAATAAATATTTAAAAGTTTTATTTTCACACGAATATGATCCACCCTACTT
The DNA here is from genome assembly GCA_902685375.1 of Neostethus bicornis. Lineage (NCBI taxonomy): Eukaryota > Metazoa > Chordata > Actinopteri > Atheriniformes > Phallostethidae > Neostethus > Neostethus bicornis. The sequence goes on from LR738552.1 coordinate 22,858,730, forward strand.
GAACAGAAATTTGGCCCTTCTTTCTTTCTGCTCTGCAAATTTTTCAATCACCTTCTGATTAAAGCCCCACATACTTGTGATTAGTTTTTTTCCATAGATAACATGGCCAGTGCATTCAGTCTGTCCTGGCACATGATGTTCCTAAGGAAAGTTTTTATTCTTTTTAAAGTTGAAAAGCACCTCTCAGCTTCTGCAGTGGTCATTGCTGTAGTGATGACAATCTAACAGTTTGACAGTTTCCTGAAAAACATCATGCACTTTTCAGACAAATGCTTCAAGTCACTCACCCCTGTTGATATCCACGCCTTTTCAGTTGCTGCTGAACTAAACAATAAGCAGGGGAAACAAAAAAAAGTGTTTCTCATCCAGTTAGCCACCGCCGCTTTTCATAGACAGCAGGCGAAAATCCTCTCACATAAAACGGCCGTGATCTCCACTCTTTTGTTGCACAGTCAAATCTGGAGTTGTTAGCAACTGAATGAGCTTCCGACGCCATGATGAAGACTATTTCCCAGAATTCCGTAGTGAAAACAAAGGGCGTGGCGTGGGTGGGATTTATAGGTCAGCTCACAGCTAATTGATTGGTTCATGTAACATACTGACAGAGAGGAGAACCTATCACACGCCCGATGGGCGGAAATATTTGCGCCCCACGGGCGTGGTTATGGTTTGCAATACACATGAATGGAAAAAAATTTAGAGCTGACGTCACGTTTTTTCCATAAAAACCGGAAGCCACATACACACTAATACGTTTTCCTGGTGGGGCGTTCTTAGTCTACGGCCTCGTTCCAGTTTTCACAGGAAGTAAGAAAATAAAATAAAACGGTGTAAAACATTATTAAAATGCATGTAATCTTCACACTCGACAGTTTTGCATACTTATAAACACATACATGTTTTTTGGTGATCAGGTCAGGGGGGGCGGCGCCCCTGCACCACACTTCACCAGCCACCACTGTCTAGTGGTGAGGATGACGAATTGTTTTTTACTATATTTCTGCAGCCTGGTTTCAACCACTAATGTATCTCAAAAAGTTTAATAAGAGAGAAATACTGTACAGCTTAGCAGAGCCAGGACATTTTAAAGCTCCTCACAGAGAGAAAAACACTCCTAAAAACACATTAGTTGAAACCAGAGACCCAATTAGAGGAGAGACGACCAGGCAGAATGTAACAAGGATAAATCCCCCAACCAAAAAGTATGAATCTGAAACAAACAGCAGGAGTAAAACTCATCAAAAGGTGGCGATAAAACTCCACTGGTTACAAACTGAGTAAGTCGGAAACAGATTGAAGACAGAAGAGCATTAAACACCTCATATTTATAACCATGGCAACAAATTAGCAGGGCTAATTCAAATCAGATTCAACAAGACTGGCGACTTGTTTAGGTTGTACCCTGCCTTTTACTTGTAATCATCCAGGATAGGCTCCAGCACCACTCGCAACACTGTCAGAGGCTTTACATAATAGATTGTATGGTGGTAACAGATTGTGAGGTGGTCTTTTAAAACCTCTGAACTTCCACTGACCCGCCCACGGTACGTTTGTGGGTTTTTGGTTTTTTTTTCACTCATAAAGACACTTAATCTTAGTTCAATTCCACTAAGTTATACCTCATTTTAAAGCTTAGACTGTCAAGAAAACGATCATAGCATCCATTCTTATGTTTTCACTAGTTTCAAGAAGAAATAGCTAACTATCCGCAAACAAAATCAAACTGTTTAGAGCGCATTTCTCACCTATGATCCAGTCGTAATGGGCTCAGACAGGTTCAATCTTCATCTGATTGGTCTCATTTTGTCCGTAACAATCCACAGAATAACTATATAAAATTGTATTTTCTCAAAAGTAAACCAGTTTGGAGAAAAACTCCAGAAAACGTGATTTTTTTTTTTCTGCGAAAAATCGTAGCAGTCACGTTCCAATCTCCATAGTAATTGCCAAGCTGTGTTTTTAACTTCATCCTGGGTATGTTTATTTTCTTCACGAAGTTATCTACAAAATGAGACCTTTCGCAAAATATTCCGATTAAGGGTTTGTTTTTTACAAGGCTTTGAATGAATCAAGCGCTCCTTGTTCAGCTAACAGCACTGCTAGCATGTTAGCTTCTAGCGGGCTAACAACGTCACTTACAAATATATGATTAGCCAATAAAGAAAGCTGATACTTCCACCTTCAAAACGAGGGGATTGGTTCAAAACCGGACCAATAGAATCGCGTGTATTTCAACTGCGTAACGGAAATTTTATCAAAACAAACGGCGCCATTTTTGTGCGTCATGACGCGAATGAGGAACAGACACTGAGTGAGTGAGGTGATCACAGATTGAAAGTTTTTCTAGTTTATTTTCAACTTTTCTTTTGGCAAACTATATTTCTGGGGTTTTGGAACATATTTTTTATCCGAAAATTTTTTATTGTGCATGATTTTTATGAAAAAAAATTAGAATTACAGCAAAAATTATGTAAATAAAAAAAAAATAATAAAAAAAAAAAGGAAAAAAAAAAGATCTGTGGGAGGTTTTTAAAGTCACAGAAACACTAATATGCATTTTTTATGACTAAAAAAGTGATAAAATGGCAAAAATTCAATTTGTTGCTTGTTCAGATTAGACATTTTTATACTAAAAGGTCAATAAATCAAAAACTTTTGTACCTAGAGATCTGAAACTTTACACAGTTGTTGTCATACACAACATATCATTTATCCAGTTGTATATTTCCTTTCTTGTGCATAATTTTTATGGAAAAATTTATAATTACAGTAAAAAATATTAAAATATACATTTAAAAAATTATGAAAAAAAAATATCTGTGGGAGGCATTCAAAGTCACAGAAACACTAATATGCATTTTTTATGACTAAAAAAGTGATAGAATGGCAAAAATTCACTTTGGCACATTTTGGCACATTTTGGCACAGATTTGGACAGCTTGTGCCGAATGGACACTTTTTATAGTAAAAGGTCAATAGGTCAAAAACACTTGTACCTAGAGATCTGAAACTTTACACAGTTGTTTTCAACAAGATTTTTGTCATACAAATGGAAGGAATTATGCCTACTAAGAAGTATGTCTTGGCTAGGGACATTGGAAAATGAAAAAAATTAGGCGAGGCTAAAATTCTACAATTTTTTTTATGTTTGAACTACTGTAGGATAGGCTCTGAAATTCTGACACTCTCCATGTACATATCTACAGAAACTAGAAGGTCTAAGCTTTATTTTGATGTATAGTACAAGCATGTGACTTGAAAGATGCTGCTGTAATAAGCAATGGCATTTGGGTATGTCCAACTACTGTGCACAGCCCGAAAATAGGTGGGTGTTAAGAGGTTAAAGGACTCTGATGGAAAGTTGCCCATCCTTCTTTATCATATTTGACCAATTTTAGGCACAGAGAGATTCCTTTTCTACCATCTGTTTTCAATCGGTCATCCTGGTGGTCATCCTAAAGGTCACCAGTTGAACTTTTGAGATGTCTCTCAAGCAAATGCAGAGATTTATTTTAGCTTTTGGTTCTACCAAGTCTGGTAACCTTAATTTGAACTCTAAAGCAGATGTCTCGGTGAATGAAATGTTCAAATGAAATAATCTATATTTTCACCACACAAGGAAGCAAGCAAAGAAGCAAGCAAGAAAGGAAGGAAGGAAAGAAGGAAGGAAGACCTGGCTAGGAAGTATGGTGATGACTTGACATGGAAGTCAGGGGTGATTGCTTTGAATAGGCAGCAGGTAGAATGATCCACAGGTGAGTGTCATCAGACTAATCACCCTTAGGTGTCCCTAATCAGGGTGATGAGGGAAGGCTCAGCGCTCCGTCTAGCGGCGGGTGAGAGGATCCTGACACGCAAAATGTTCGAACTCAAAAATATTTTTTTTCTAGATGAAAACAAGTTTAATAAATTTAAATATGAAGTTCTGTAAATTTATGATCTTGTTTAAAATTTTCAAAATAAGCAATTACTTCCCTTGTGAAGGAAATAAACCCTCTATAACTTTTTGATATTTTGTCAAATTCCAGGTTTCAAACTGTAACTATTTTAATGAATTAACATCAGGTGAGACCCAATCATGCAGTAGCACAAAATTTATTCTACATTTCAATGTTTTTAACAAAAAAAATTAACATAAAAAATAGAACAGTCTAAAATTCATCCCTGTCTCGGACTTCATGCAGCAAAAGGAGGATTTATATGACATCTCTAGAAAAATCTGTGGCCACAATTGAAGATTTAAGTGCAAAAAATCTGACCTGTACGGGGCTGATTTGTGAAATCCCAAAAGAGTGCCGAATCGTCCAATACAATTAGCCAATCAATGCATTGATCTGGTTATGATTTGACTGATTGTATATGTTTTAATCACCAAGAGAGAAATAGTTCTTTGGTTTGTTCCGTTCCGTCATCTTCCTCTTGTTCCGGGGTCGGGTTGCGGGGGCAACAGCCTCAAACGGGTAGCCCATGCCTCTCTCTCCCCGGCTGCATCCTCCAGCTCACCCGAAAGGATCCCAAGTCGTTCCCCGGCCAGCTGTGAGACATAGTCTCTCCAGCGGGTCCGGGGTCTGCCCCTTGGTCTCCTCCCGGTGGGACGTGCCCAAAACACCTCGCCCGCGAGGCGCTCGGGGGGCCTCCTGACCAGATGCCCAAACCATCCCATCTGGCTCCTCTCGACCTGGAGGAGGAGCGGCTCGACACCGACCTCCTCCCGGATGGCAGAGCTCCTCACCCGATCTCTGAGTGAGAGCCCAGCCACCCTGCTGAGGAAGCTCATTTCGGCCGCTTGTATCCGCGATCTCATTCTTTGGGTCACCACCCACAGCTGGTGACCATAGCTGAGGGTTGGAACGTAGATCGACTTGTAAATCGAGAGCTTTACTTTTTGGCTCAGCTCTCTCTTTACCACGATGGGCCGATGCAGCGTCCTAGTTATTGCTGATGCCGCACCGATCCGCCTGTTGATCTCTTTTTTTTTTTTTTTTTTTTTTATCTTTTTTTAATAATTACAAACCAAAGATCGACAGGCGGATCGTTGGTTTGTAATTATTAAAAAAAAAAACGCAAACAATTCAGATGTCGAGCAATTATTCAGCAGTCCACTAGATGTCCACAGACCACCACGTGTACACTCGATTACAGTTTTGTCCGTTCAACTTCTTTTATTTTGGGCCTGTGCAGTTTTTGCTTATTACCACATTATTACTAAGTAATAATGCTAGTAATATTGCTGTACTATGTAATAGACTGATAATTACGATATTACTATCATAATATTATTACTCTACAGTGAAAACAGTAATTTTATTGTATTATTTTACAGTACAGTCATATTATTATTGTTCTGATTGTGTGTTTCTGGCTGTGAGTGGACAAAAATAAAAAATGGCTAAACTTCCATCTTGTAACGGACCCTAAAGGTGTTACCATATTGTGGATATACCAGCCTGACAATGCTTGATCCCGTCAGACCTCAGAAGCTAAGCACACTGGGCCTGGGCTGTACTTGGATGGGAGACCGCTGGTACCCCAGGTACCACAGTGGGACGGCCATTGAGATTAAATTGTCGATGTGTCCCTTGGCAACAGTTCACCCATGTTGCCTTGTCTGGATGGAGTGTGTGATTGGTTGGTGTAGGTCAGAGAGGCCGATGGCGCACAAATGGCAGCCTTGCTTCTGTCAGTCTGATTCAGAACAGCTGTGGACACAACAGTAGCTTACATTACCTGGTATGGAGGGAATGAATAATGCATATGTGAAGCATCTTTGAGCGTCCTGAAAAGCGCTGTATAAGTACAATGTATTGTTATTATTAGCAATCCAGTCTCATAGACATAGAAGGTGGAAGATTTTAAGTATCTAGGATCAACAGTCCAGAGCAATGGAGAGTGTGGAAAAGAGGTGAAGAAGTGTGTGCAGGCAGGCTGGAACGGGTGGAGGAAAGTATCAGGTGTGATGTGTGATAGAAGAGTTTCAGCTAAAATGGAAGGAAAAGTGTACAAAACCGTGGTGAGACCGGCCATGCTCTTTGGTCTAGAGACAGTAGCACTGAGAAAAAGACAGGAAAAAAAAAATGGAGGTAGCAGAGATGAAGATGCTGAGGATCTCTCTGGGAGTGAACAGGATTGACAGGATCAAGGGAACAGCACATGTTAGAGGTTTTGGGGATAAAGTTCGAGAGACAAGACTGAGATGGTTTGGGCCCGTCTAGAGGAGAGAGAGAGTATATCGGAAGAAGGATGCTAGATTTGGAAACAACCAGGAAAGAGGCCTAGAGGAAGAACAAAGAGGAGGTTCATGGATACAGTGAAGGAAGACATGAAGATAGTTGGTGGGACCAAAGAGGATACAGCAGAAAGGGTTAGATGGAAGAAAATGACTTGGTGTGGCGCCCCCTGAAGGGAAATGCCGAAAGAAGAAGAAGAAAAAGAATCTCATGGACATTGAACACATGCAAATAGAATTTGTAACAAGCCCCATGTTTTGTTGGAGTAAAAGCTGTTTTAAAAGCAAACAATGACTCAACTTAGAAAAAAATATGATTTGTTGACTGATTAATTGGTGGCCATTTTTCAAACGAGTGTTTTCAAAAAATTTGCATCGGTTGCCGAAAAGCAAAGCTCTTGATTTACAAGTCGATTTACGTTCCAACCCTCACCAATGTTCACCAGCTGTGGGTGGTGACCGATAGAATGAGATTACGGATACCAGAGGCCAAAATTATCTTCTCTGCAGGGTGGCTGGGCTGTCACTCAGAGATGAAGGGGAGGAGCTTTGCCATTTGGGAGGAGCTCCTCTGGATCGAGAGAAGCTAGCTGGGGTGGTTCCTTTCCTGTAATCCTATGCCATAATGACAAAAGTAAAAGGTCTAACAAACAGAAAGTGACAATTTTACTAAAAAGACCAAATTATATATGCATAAAAATTTAAAATGTACCAATAATATTTTTTTCAAAATAAATGTTGCTCTAATTTTGCATCATTTACTATGATTGCTGGTACTTGCTTGTATTTCATAAGGTTTTCTCCAGAGGTACCAGGAGGTGTAGGTCTTTAGTCAAAATGATTTGACTGGTTTTTAAATGATTATTTATGTTAACTAATATTAGCAATATCTGTTGCTAGCACCAGAAAGAAGACGAGGCTCAAACAACAAAATCAACACATTCACAACCTAAACTACAAGTTTTATCTGGGCATGGAAAAAATAGGAATGCTGAAATGATTTGAGGGGGGCATTAGCACCCCTAAAAATGTTCTAGACCTGCCCCTGCTGTGGAGAAAAATTTAGTGGGACTCTTGTTGTTTTGGGAAAGTGACTTTGAAACTGTGAAAAACTATTTAAAGCTATTTACCGAGACAAAAATATAGTACATTCGTATTAAAATGACTGCTTTAAAATGTAACTGAGCTACTTTACTTTAAGTTACTTCATTACTTAGTTACTTAAGTTACAAACGTGTCATTTTAAAATATCTTACAATACATATCCTATTACATTTTTATTTGATCACAGATTCATTTTTGTGACTTAATATTTTATTAGTCGATTACTCGATTTACAAGTCGATCTACGTTCCAACCCTCTCCTATGGTCACCAGCTGTGGGTGGTGACCGAAAGAATGAGATCGTGGGTACAAGCGGCTGAAATGAGCTTTCTCCACAAGGTGGCTGGGCTCTCGCTCCTGCCATCCGGGAGGAGCTCGGTGTCGAGCCGCTCCTCCTCCAGGTCGAGAGGAGCCAGGTGGGGTGGTTCGGGCATCTGGTCAGGATGCCCCCCCAAGCTTCTCGCGGGCGAGGTGTTTTGGGCACGTTCCACTGGGAGAAGACCGAGGGGCAGACCCCGGATTCGTTGGAGAGACTATGTCTCACAGCTGGCCGGGGAACGACTTGGGATCCTTTCGGGTGAGCTAGAGGATGCAGCCGGGGAGAGAGAGGCCTGGGCTACCCGTTTGAGGCTGTTGCCCCCGCAACCCGACCCCTGAACAAGCGGAAGATGACGGAACGGAATGAAAATATTTTATTAATCTTTTAATCTGTCATGAAGCGGTGTGCGGATGGAAAGAGGAGGACCTAATTGCAAGACAGAAAACATGGCTGATTTAAGAATATTAGTCCAGCGTTACTGTGAGAGAAAAGTAACGTTTTATTGGCACGGCAAGAGGTTTTTTTCAGAATGTGTTCTTGGTCAGGCAACCAGGAGGACCTGGCTGGAAGGGATGGTATCACCCGACGAGAATGGCTTGGGTGATTGCCTTTAAATAGGCAGCAGGGTCCGAAGGTGGATGGCATCAGAATAATCACCCTCAGATGTCTTAGTCAGGGTGATGAAGGAAGGTCCAGGGTTCCCTCTGGTGGCACGAGAATCCCCTTGCAAGGCCAGCGAATGGGCCACCAAAATGCAAAAAAATAACTCTTGTTTTCTGTGGGAGGAATGCCCCCCTGAACCCCTATACTGGCTTTGCCAATGAACTCTAGGTCCCTCCCCCCTGACCCCTCCAGAAAATCGTGGATCCGCTCCTGCAACTGATCAATAATCAAAAATTAAATTAAAATGAACCAAAAAAGAAATAAAAGATTGAGGTGAGTCAATTTATTTCAGTCAGAATTTTTTAAAATATATATTGTAATGTTTTGTTTTGATTTTTTTTAAGATGTGTTCATGTAAATTTAAAATAAAATTAAATAAATTAATAGATCATATAAACACAAGACAAAAAGAATCCTGAAGACCTCATTCAATTTTTGAAGATTCTGGTGTAAAATAAATGATCTAAATTTAAAAACATAAAAACCATCTTTTTACTAATGTTATTTTTTTGTAAAGTTTTGATTTAATATTTAAATAATTTAATTTGCTTCGTGCGAATGTTGTGGTCCTGTTGGCTTCATCGGACTGTGATCTCCAGCTCTCACTGGATCGATTTGCTGCCGAGTGTGAAGCGGCCGGGATGGGAATTAGCGCCTCCAAATCCGAGACCATGGTCCTCGCCTGGAAAAGGGAGGAATGCCCCCTGCGGGTCAGGGAGAGGGTCCTGCCCCAAGTGGAGGAGTTTAAGTATCTCGGAGTCTTGTTCACGAGTGGGGGAAGGATGGAGCGGGATATCGACAGGCGGATCGGTGCGGCATCAGCAATAATTAGGACGCTGCATTGGTCCGTCGTGGTGAAGAGAGAGCTGAGCCGAAAAGCAAAGCTCTTGATTTACAAGTCGATCTACGTTCCAACCCTCACCTATCGTCACCAGCTGTGGATGGTGACCGAAAGAATGAGATTGCGGGTACAAGCGGCCGAAATGAGCTTCCTCTGCAGGGTGGCTGGGCTCTCACTTAGAGATCGAGTGAGGAGCTCTGCCATCCGGGAGGAGCTCGGTGTTGATCAGCTCCTCCTCCATGTCGAGAGGAGCCAGATGGGGTGGTTTGGGCATCTGGTCAAGATGACCCCGAGTGCCTCGCGGGCGAGGTGTTTCGGACACGTCCCACCGGGAGGAGACCAAGGGGCAGACCCCAGACCCGCTGGAGAGACTATGTCTCACAGCTGGCCGGGGAACGACTTGGGATCCTTCCAGGTGAGCTGGAGGATACAGCTGGGATGAGAGAAGTCTGGCCTTCCTGTCTGAGGCTGTTGCCCCCGCGACCCGACCCCGGATAAGTGGAAAATGACGAAACAGAAATAATTTCATAGTTTTACACCAGAAAACATAAAACCACTGTTCATTAATGAGATGCATAAAAATGTAATTTTCTTCTCATTTTACTATCTTTAATCTAATTAAATTTCTTTTAACCATTTTTTTTTAAAATCTTCCACATTTTCAACATTAGATTTTAAGCTCTTTCAAAATCTTTAAAAGTTTTGCATTAAATTTTTTAAATAGTTTTTTAAAAAAGTATTTTTTAATATCTACATAGATATAGATTTATGTTGTATTTTTTTTTTAATAATGCGTTGCACCTCCTCTGCTCCCTGACTACGCCCCTCTCAGTCCCCCATTGGCTCCCCTCATTCTACAGCCGTCCTGATTTATTCCATTAAAGCCTCCTAAACTTCTCCATCCCTCTGACACTTGTTGGAGAGGCTGATCTGAAAGCTTTCTACCTTCCTCTGGGATTTTCCTGCAGGGAGTGATGAACTCCATCGACCCTCAGTCCCACCACCACCAGCACCCCTCCACTCTCAGCTCTCTACCACCCAAAGGCGCACAGGAGACCCCGGACATGGCCGCAGTTTATTGCGACAACTTGAGCAGCATGTACCACCAACAGAGCGCACAGAGACCCACTGGTTACGGCTTAGGGGAATACCCCTCCTCATCTAACCCCTACCTGTGGTTGAACCCTCCTGCTGTAAATTCCTCCAGTTCTTACCTGCACGGAAACACCGCAGGGTCTTTCATGCCTCCTTCCTATGGATCCCAACGGCAGTTCCTCAGTAACTCCCCAGGATTTGGAGGTCCCGATTTAGGCTGGTTATCCATCGCTAGTCAAGAGGAGCTGCTGAAACTGGTGCGACCCCCTTATTCCTACTCTGCGCTCATTGCCATGGCCATCCAGAACGCCCAGGAGAAAAAACTCACCCTCAGTCAGATTTATCAATACGTAGCAGATAATTTTCCTTTTTATAAGAAAAGTAAAGCGGGCTGGCAGAACTCCATCCGACACAATCTGTCCCTGAATGACTGCTTCAAAAAGGTCCCGAGAGATGAGGATGATCCAGGTGAGGAAATAAAAAGAAATTAATTATATATTTATTCTATTAAACATTGATAGAAATAGAAAATAATCTATTTAAAAAACATGAAAAGTAAGAGAAATAAGTTTTATTTATTTATTCTATTTATTTATATACATATATTTGTATATTTTTTATATAATTGTATATATTTTTGTTATACTTGTATATATTTTGTTGTATATTTATATATATAAATATATATATACTTGCTATATGTATTACTTGTGTATATATATATAACACATATAGCACATATAAATATTCTTCTATTTATTTATATATTTGTATATATTTTTGTTGTATATATATATATATATATATATATATATATATCTCCACAAGTATATACATATAACAAGTATATATATATATAAGTGTATATATATACATATATGTATATGTATATATATATATATATATATATATATATATATATACAACCAAAATATATACAAGTATATATAAATAAATAGAAGAATATTTATATGTGCAATATGTGTTATATATATATATATATATATAACAAGTATATATATATATATATATACTGTATATAACAAAAATATATGCAAGTATATATAAATAAATAGAAGAAAATTTATATGTGCTATATGTGTTATATATATATACGTACAGTATATATAAATATAAATAATATTGTATGTATAATTTGGGGTGGACTGATTTTAAACAGAGTATAACTAAATATTGAAAAATATTTCTACATATTTATGTCTGTATTTTTCAAACAGAATCTATGTTTATATACGTTTTTAAAAGAAAACATATTTGTATAAACATCTACGAGCAAAAATTTCTGAATACAAACATCTGCAAATATAACATGGATTTTTAAAACAACAACACAATATGTATATATAGATACAAAAAATATACGAGGGGCGATTTCTTGATGGCATTTTTTTTATGTTACATAATTTCTATATTTTTTTGGTTATCTATACCAATTGAGATGTAAACAAACCAAGTTTTATTGGTCAATGTTAAAACTTCTGTAATAAATAAATGTATATAAATACTCACTTTACAAACGTTCATTGAGACAAAACAAAACCACGTATTTGGATTAGTTTTCAAAAATGTCTTTATACATGACAATGTTTATCGCGATAGCAGATTTTTGGAACATATTGGAATGGGAACTTTTTATTTTGGGCATTTAGTATATTAATATTCAGCGGCTGATATTTTTCTGTTTATATGAAGCTTTTTTAGTTTCAAACTGTGTTAGATTTTTTGTTACAAAATGAATACTGTTTGGAGACAAGAGTTGGTGATGTACCAAAGTCAATCAGTCAGTAATCTTCTTATCCGTCTATCCCTTAACGGGGTTGCGGGGAATGCCGGAGCCCATCCCGGCTGATTTAAGGCGAAGGGCAGGGTACACCCCAAACAGGTCGCCAGCCTGTCGCGGACGTACCAAAGTGTACCAAATAATAGAGATACCGATTTTATGTTTGCAAATCAACCAGTAAATGATTTCAAGAAAGATAGAAAAAACAATAAATATATATATTTTTTTAACAAATATTATACATGAATGAATCATTTGAATTATTCTTTTATACATACTTTTATTTGAATTTTGTTTAAATTTTAGGAGCATTACTAATGAATACATTACCTGCAAAAATATGGACACCTTTCCAGACACATGTACTCCATCAGGACTGAAACTTTTATGAGTATTAATTAAGAAGTTTTTTTAAAAACGTATTTATCATTTCTGTGTGTGCTTATTTCTGCAGGAAAGGGTAACTACTGGACGTTGGACCCTAACTGTGAAAAGATGTTTGACAACGGAAATTTCCGCAGGAAACGAAAAAGACGTTCTGACCCGAGCAGCGTTAGTGGAACAGCAGGTATGAAGGTGGAGGATGGACGACCATCGGCCACACCCTCTCTGAAAGCCCCAGAGAGTCCTCAGTTGATGGGACCTTCCTCTCCAGAAATGGAGGCCATGAATGAAAACCATAAAAACTCTCCTGCATCCCCTCCGGGGTCTTCCAGCACCCCTTGTTTTAATACCTTCTACAGCAACATGTCTGCGTTGAGCTCCACAACCCCCAGTCGTCAGGGACCCCTGGGGCTGGTCAACGAGCTGTCCAACAGGAACATAACAGCTCTGAGCCCTTACCATGCTACTGGGCAGGACGCCACCGTGTCGGAGCATGGCGAGGGGTTGCATTTTAATCGGGGAGTGTACTATAACACTTTTGGCGGGGGTCAAAGCGGACAGTTCAACGGGCACTTCTACAACAGTTTCAGCGTCAACAGCCTGATCTATCCGCGGGACGGGACCGAGCTATAGGAGGCTACCCGCTACGCCGCCCCCCACCCACTATCTCACTGGGAAAATGTATGTTTAACTGAGCAGAGTCTAATGCCAAGCGGGAGCGTCCCCCACTCATCAGTGAACCAGGGAGATTAAAGAACACAAAACGTTTTCCCCACGCTTCATTTAACATTTACAAAAAAAATCACCACTTGTGTTTTTTTTTCTCTTCAAAATAAAATCAAATCCCCTGCTGTGCCACTACTATTCTACAGCATTTTTAAGGAGGGGGTATTGTGCCTAATCATAATAAGTTTTTAGAAACTTGGTTCATTAAGTTTGCTCGGAAATCGCAATATTTGCTGAAAAGAAAAGCTTAAAAATAATTCAGTTTTACTGCTGTTATTAAAACTGTGAATTCCCCCTTCCTCTTGCTCCCGGTTTACTCCAGTTACTAGGGACGTACATGGCATAACATAAGTCATGTCCAAGGTTGAAAATACAGTTTGAATAGCTCGAGTCTTTTATTTTCTTATTTTGTTGCATTAACTTCTTTTCGTAACTGAGCGTGAGTGGAGCTAGTGCACTAAAAGCCATCCTGCTTAAGGTAGAACGTGGACATGGTGAAGAAATTCTATAGTTTCGCTTCCATTTTTGACACCATCTCTTTCTATAACGCTTTCTCGCACTACACTTAGTCCCAAACCCTGGACACTTCGTTCCGTTCCGTCATCTGCCGCTTGTTCCGGGGTCGGGTCGCGGAGGCAACAGCCTTAAGCAGGCAGCCCAGGCCTCTCTCTCCCCGGCTGCATCCTCCAGCTCACCTGAAAGGATCCCAAGTCGTTCCCCGGCCAGCTGTGAGACATGGTCTCTCCAGCAGGTCCGGGGTCTGCTCCTTGGTCTCCTCCCGGTGGGACGTGCCCGAAACACCTCGCCCGTGAGGCGCTCGGGGGGCATCTTGACCAGATGCCCAAACCACCCCATCTGGCTCCTCTCGACCTGGAGGACGAGCAGCTTGACACCGAGCTCCTCCGAACAGGGGACATGGGCCACCCTTCCAGTGGACTCACCACCTGCAGGAGGGGCCGTAGGGGTTGGGTGAAGGAGGAGATGGGTGGCAGCCAACCCTGGACGCGTTCCAGAAAAATTAAAAATTTCCTTTGAGGTCAAAAGTGCATCAAGAGAGAAAAGTTTTTTTACTTTGTTATTTTGGTGCATTTATATAAAAATGGGAATCCATTTTTTGGACTGAGCACAAGCAAAGCCTGTGCACTAAAACGCTTCCTGTTTCCAATGGAATGTGGGCGGGGCAGAGAACAAAATCCATTCGGAAATTTTTTTTTTGACGTTTTGACAAAGATTGAATTTCTGTATCCTCCCGCTCTACACTTACTATACCCTTCCGTCGTGCGCTTGAGACCACAAATACAAAGCTAAGCGTACCGTGTTAGCAAAGCTATCTATATAGTCTTATTTAAAAAAAAGGTCGCTCTCTATCGGGACTGAATGTGAGCAGAGCACGTGCACTAAAACGCTTCCTGTTTGCAATAGAATGTGGGCGGGGCAGAGAACAAAATCCATTCGGAAATTTTTTTTTTTTACGTTTTGACAAAGTTTGAATTCCTCTATCCTCCCGCTCTAAACTTAGCTATACCCTTCCGGCGTGCGCTTCAGACCACGAATACAGAGCTAAGCGTACTGTCTTAGCAAAGCTATCTTTCATAGTCTTACTTAAAAAAAAGGTCGCTCTCTATCGGGACTGAATGTGAGCAGAGCACGTGCACTAAAAAGGTTCTTGCTTTGAATGTAGGCCGGGCGTAGAACAAAATCCAAGGACGAGAAAAACTTCGCGATTGAATAGTATCTGAAGACCGGACTTAAGAACTCGCAAATGAAACAGTCATGAATGAAATAGAAAACCACTTAAGAATATTTTTGACGTTCAAACATGGTTGAAGCTTCAGTAAAAAATTTTTTTCATAATACCCCCTCTTTAATATGTTTCTTTTTTTTCTTATTTTGACTTTAATCTTCCAAGTCACAGAAACTGTCATTATGTTTGCATAAACTTGCCAAAGTTGCCTTTGTGATGCCATTAATACCTCAAACCAGTAAATCCCAAGTGGCAGTGAAGACAAATGCAGTAAGGTTTCATTTCACATTAAAAAAAAAACGAGGACAAGGCTTCCTCATTACGATGACTGAACTCAGCACTGTGGCTTTTGTAAATATAACTTTACACCATAGATTTGTATTTTTGTAAATGACTAAGATAGTTTGTAAGTATTTATGCTATTTATGTCGATAGAACTTTTTTCTACCGTTACCTGAACATAGCTGGAGTAACGCAGGTAATACTAGCTTCAAAAAAGCACAAGCTGTATCTGTTTTTTTAAAAAAGTCCCCAGATGACATCAAATACAGTCTATAAGAGCATATTCAAAGATATATTCTTTATAATGGTTTTTCTCAGGATGCAAGCTGACAATCATCGGATGGTTTTTTGTATCTAGTTTATTTTTATTTTTTTTTCTTCTTCTATTAAAACTAGTAAAACCATCCAAACAGTTTCCACTGTGGTTATAAATAATAAATATGTGGTCTCCAATGTGTTGTTTCAGATTATTTTCAAGAATAAATCCAGAGCTAATTTAACTTACCGTATTTTCCGTTGTATAAGTCGCACTGCATTATAATGCGCACCTTCAATAAATGATATTTTAAAAAACTTTTTTTCTTATATAAGTCGCACTGTATTATAAGGCGCACCTTCAATAAATGACATTTTAAAAAACTTTTTTTTATATAAGTCGCACCGCATTATAAGGCGCTACAGTAAAGGCTGCGGTTACGTTATGCATTCACTAAATGGTGCTGCGCTAAAGGGAACGTTAAAAAAAAAACAAACAGTCAGATATGTCAGTCAAACTTTATAAACCATTACGAAACAGCTTTCTGTTTTTACTCCCAAAATGAATAAACAGCTGTTTTATTATTTTCTAAAGTATTAGTATTTTTGTGACACAGTTTATCTTCCATTGGAGATAAACTTTGTCTAGTCTTACTTACTTGGCGCAGCGCATCCTCTTGCTTCCTCAATGGAAGCTTCATCTCGCTTCGGCTCTATTCCCGTGTTCTACTGCGTGACCGATCGCCTTGAGTTTAAACTCACCAGTGTAACAGTGTCTCTTGGTAGGAGCCATTTCCGGCTCTTTACACAAATACACAAATGGAAATAGGTGTGTTCAAGATGACACAGGTGGACGCAGTTCTGATCGGCGCATATCGGTCCTCAATGCATGCCAGTTAGAACTGCGCCCGCCTGTGTCATCTCGAACACACCTAATGAGACGCCCTTTCATATATCCCAGCAGCACCATGCACTATTTCTTCTACGGGGGAAATGGAGTCGTGGCTGCATACTGCAGTTGCAACACCTGTTGTAGCTCAATAATAATCCATATATAAGGCGCTCCGGGTAAAAAGGCACATCGTGGACTTTAGAGAAAATTTAAGGTTTTTAGGTGCGCCTTATAGTGCAGAAAAATATGGTAAATCTCATAATAAATGATTTCTTCTCCATTTCATCTGCATACGAACGAACAGAGAACCTCCAGGGAACGTTAGCCTGAAATTCTCTAAAGGTTTGTTTGTATCAAACCAAAAATGAACGTTCCCTGAACGTTAGATGGTGGTTATATTAGAACCTAACCTTTCCAGAACGTTTAGAGAACCAAGTTCTAAAAGTTCCCTGAAAGTTGCAAATAAAACCTTCAAATAACTTTATTTTGAGGTCGCCTTTTATCAGTCACACACACACTGATGTGAGCAATTTGGCTTTTAAATCAGACCCTTATGTGAATTTATTAAGTTTTTTTTCTCTACAAATCAACAAATAATACCTTTTTTTAACTTAATTTAATTTTCATTTTTACTCACTCTGTTCATCCCTTTCCAGAAAAATTTGTGTGCTTCACTCCTACACCGCAGCAGGCTGCCACGACAGCACCAATGGTGGGAGAAACACGGGGTTAGGCGTCTTCTCCAACGACCTTAGACAGTGGGATGCGAACCCACGAACTTTCGGTTGACTTCCAGTCTGCGGGGAATACTCTAACCACTGAGCCACCGTCTCCCAAATGGTTAATAAAATTTTTTACCGTTTCAAATTGCAGGTTTTTTGTTGCGTAAAGATCAACTTTGCCTTGAAATATTATGACTTAGAAACAAATAGACAAACAAAATGTAATATGGTCGATATTATATGATATTATATGGTCGATGACTAAGTGTCCTCGAGTGACACTTCCTGTTTCTCACACCATTGGCCCCATTCTGGCAGCCTACTGCGGTGCAATGCGGCGCACAAATTTCCGCATCAAGCGATGAATAAAGTGCGTTAAAATTAAGAAAATGAAATAATTCCTGGAACTTTTATTTAAAAGATTTTAAATAAAAATAAAACACGTACTACTAAAAAAAAAAAAAATTGACTTTTTATAATTGCTGATGAGAAGAAATTTTTAATTGAAAATTTTTAGCGTCTTTGTAAAATAAAGTAATAATTGTTTCATTTTTGGCATAAAATAAATTTCTGCAGAGATTTTGCCTAAACTTGCTAAAATCTGCTTTCATATTGCAAAAAATTGACTTAAAATATATTTTTTAAAATATTTGTGGCGCAAACACAAATTTATTCTAATTTATCTACTAAAACGTAAAATAATAATTGATTACTTTTTGTTCATTTATCTCAAGATGGAGAAAATCTCAGCACATATTTTGCCTGAACTTGATTTTATTACTCTTCAAATCTGATGTAAACTTTTCATAAATGTGACTTTGCTTCTTTTTTAGAGAAGATTTTCAAAATTTGTGAAACAAAACTACAAAAAAAGGTGTCTTTTTATTTTAAGAATTGCTGTTTTGGAGAAAAATTGACTGAAAAAATATTGTTAACATTGCTTTTTTGTTCATTTATCTGATTTCAGAGGATAATTTTACAACAGAATTTGTACTTAGTTGATTATGTTATTGCCGAAAATCTGATTTAGAATTACATTATTGTGACTTCTCTCTTTGAAAATAAATTAAGAAATTATGTGTTTTTGTTCATCTGTCTCAAATTAGGGGGGAATTTCAACACCAATTTTGATTAAACTTGATTATGCTACAACTATAATTGGAAAAGTCTTACAATTTAATGAGACTCAGAAAACTATCCAAAAAAATTTATTACACCTAATAAAAGCTGCAAAAGAGACTTTTCAAAATGTACAGTAATGTGTCAAGTTTTATCTTAAAGCAAAAAATTTTGGATTTTTTTCTATTTATTTAAAGTCATGAAGAATTTCAGGAAGGATTTTGCTTTAATTTGACAAAATTCTGCTTTAATTTGATTATATTGCGACTATAATTAGAAAAATATTACATTTTGTTTAAGAATTGACGTAATTGGGAAAGAAAAAATGCAAACACTAAAACACTATAATATTTTACGCAAAATAAAAAGCATCTTAAAAATAGATTTTTGTTGCAAAGTAAGAAATTGGGATTTTTTTTTTTTTTTTTTTTTGTTTCAAGTCAAAACTGAATCCAAAGACATTTTTTTTTCTCGTTTGATCTCGAATGTGATGTAAAAACTGTGATTTTTTACAGTTTATTGGAATAGTTTAGACATACAAAAAACTCAGAAAAGCATCATTTTTAATAAATTTCATTGGGAAAATATATTTTTTTAAAGAGTTCAGTGTCATAAATCAAAACTTTTAATATGGCTTTTTTTTTTTTTTTTTAACAATTAACTGTGAGACAAATACAATTTTACACATCTTACTGTTAGGATAAAAAATAATATAAAATGTATTTAAAATGATTTGTAGTCAATTAAATAATTAAATTGAAGACTTTTCTCCATACCCCCCATTGCTCCCACCATTGGCACCATTATGGCAGCCTGCTGCGGTGTAATGCAGCATAAAGAAGTTATGAAAAAAAAAAATTTTTAATTTTAAAAATTGTGAAAGAAGGAGGAAAAATTTAAGCACAAATTTCATTTTTCTCATGTTGGTATATTTTGGTATTCTTGTATTTTTCCAAAAAGATTTCAATTTTGTGACCATAAAACTCAATTTAACCTTCAATCGTTTTTGCAGAGAAGAAACATTTTAAAACATTTTAAATTCAGAAAATCTCAACCAAACCAAAATTTTAACTTAATTTTTATTTGGTTCAAATTTTACCAAATTATATCCAAGAAATTTCTAGCGTATAGAAAAGCCCAATTTTTCCCCCATTTGATTGGTTACAATTTAAATGCCTAGCGTAATTTTTTGATAGTCGCTCAATCAGTTTGTACAGTTAGAAGTAAAGAAAAATGCAAGAATCGATTTTAAAAAGCCCTCAAATTCTTTAAATGATCAGAAATTATTTCAGTTATTTGAGATTTCGCTCCCGAAAAAAAATGGACTTTAGACCCCAAATCTATTTTTCAAAAAGATTTCAATTTTGTGACCAAAAAACTCAATTTAACCTTCAATCGTTTCTGCAGAGAAAAACATTTTAAAACAATTTAAATTCAGAAAATCTCAACCAAACCAAAATTTGAACTTAATTTTTATTTGGTTAAAATTTTACCAAATTATATCCAAGAAATTTCTAGCGTATAGAAAAGCCCAATTTTTTCCCCCATTTGATTGGTTACAATATAAATGCCTAGCGTAATTTTTTGATAGTCGCTCAATCAGTTTGTACAGTTGATCCAAAATTATTTCAGTTATTTGAAATTTTGCTCCAGAAAACTAGGACTTTAGACTCCAAATTTTTCCAAAGTAAGAAGCAAAAATGAGCAAAAAAAAAAACACGTGCGAAATAAAGCCGAACATTCTGTAAACACAGCAGCTGACAGATGTCTTGATAGAGAAACGCGTGAAACAATAGAGCTATTGTTTTCTCGCTCCTACACCAATCCCTATGTATCAATTAGGGGCTCAGCAAAGAGGTGAGGATATCCCCCCTTCAGACCAATCAGATTTCAGCATCTCTTTGTCTTTATTTACAGAACTGTTTGCCCCAAATTGAAAGGAAGCCATCTTGCTTTTGCCCCTGCCAGGAAACAATGCGTGTAAAAAAATCCACCGCCCGTCTTGGTGACTATAAAGACAGATTAAAGATTCAAGTAATGTTTAATATGTAACTGCGATAAAGTTTTCAGGGGTTACCGATCTACTCCCCCATTTTTTACTTATATAGTTTAGTTTGTTCATAAACTCATTTTAATGCTTAGACTTAGCATTTTTTTTGTAAATGCGTCTCTTCTCGCTGATTAAATAGAGCATGTTTTGTCAGTTCTGCAGCTCAAACGCCACGCTGACCCCTAAACAACCATCAAACTCGGGCCGTTTCAAAACTTTTCCACTTTGGCAGCGTCCACCAGAGCGGTCTGTGAATACTTGCCTTTGCTGCCAAGTGTGAACTTACTCTTTAATTAGAGGGGATCCATTGACCCGGGCTCTTGTTTGATCACCTTCTTTTGCGCCCAGAACATCAGGCATCCCATCCTAATTTGGCATTCGCACGGCTCCAACGGGTGACATGTGAAAAGCGGCATTGTTGGACCAGCTGGGAAGCAGGTTAAGCATGGGTCTGTCGATGCGGATTCGATCACTGACTGTGTACTGTAGGTTCATGACCTTAGCCAACCCAGTATGACCCGCTTAGCTCAAAGCCATGGAAGATCTGCTCTACTGTAAAGAATTTTTCAAGCAAAACATGAAATCTATTTGCATTGTTGTAAATTTTTAGAAATATTTTAATTTTGTTTAATGCTTGCATGCATCTTTGCTTTGCCTACTTGCTGGGGTGACCAGCGTCCTCATGGTTATGTCTATAAAACTTTTTCAGGTGCTTTTATGTGTATGAAATTTGTTTCCCAAGTCATCACCAGAAAAGCCCAAATTGCCTTTTTTGTAGCTGTATTTAAGGGCCAATGTTGTACGAGAACATCTTAGCTACGTGAAGTTGGCCCCCCTTAAAAAAAAAAAAATTAAACAAAAATTAACAAAAAATATGTCAATCATTTGTGCTACGTTTGTGCTGTTTTGTGCTGTAAAAATGTTCGTTTGTGCCATTTTAGTTACAATTTAGTTTATTTAAATTGTAGGAAAACGATTTGGACAATGACGTAATCAAAATGGCGACGTCCGGAAGTAAATAAAGGTTTGGATGACGTCATCGTACAAATAGTTTTTCTTACAATTTAAATAAACTAGAATGGCACAAACGAAAATTTTTACAGCACATAACAGCACAAACGTAGCACAAACGATTGACACCATTTTTAAGAGTTTTCTTGCATTTTTAGGCGGAAGGGGGGGGGGGGCTGTATGACGTCATCGTCCAATTTTATTTCTTTAAATTAAAGAAAAGTAAAGCAGCACAAACAAAAAATTTTACAGCACAAAACAGCACAAACGTAGCACAAACGATTGACACCATTTTTAAGAGTTTTCTCGCATTTTTAAGCAATGTGAGGGGCTGGATGACCACAGATTGACCTATAAAAGAATCGTAAATATCTACAAAAATAACTTCATGGAGCTGAACATCTTGATGGACTGCGTTTAAGATGGGAGGGTAGATATGAGGATGTCTGGGACGGGGCTCGGACTATGATTTGATCTTGGAAGGCTCAATTAAGTGGTTCGTTTACCCCTCGTGTGGAGCTGGTAAATCAGAGCCAGGTCAGCTCCGGGTTGAGGTGTTGTTCATTATTTTTCCGCCTGTCAGATCCTATGAGTGGCCGCTGGAGACGGTGGCTGCCCGGCGGCCGGGGAGCAAAGGGCCTACCGGTGGGGTACGTCAAACACACTCAAAGCCTCTCCCCTCGCCAGGGGGATTATGATCAACAAAGCATGTCCTACACCTGCACCGACCAGCACAATGGAAACTCCGCGGGCCAATGAAGACGCAGGGAGAGACCAGTTATTAGAGGCCCCCACCAATGTAATGGATTACATTAACCCCTTCTGTTGCTCCTCTTTCTGGAGTTTGATCATTAAAGTGACAGCCTGTGGTACAGGTTGAGAAAAATCCAAGCAACACATTTCCGCTACAACTTTGTTAGTACTGCAGAGAATAGTACCTGTCCTGAAGTTTTTAGATGTTACCTCGTGCCTGTACACCTCATTCAGTAACTCACATTTGTCAAAGTTGGTCATGGCGAAGTATGTGTTTCAGGTCAGGCTGTTTTCTTCACTCCGTGAAAACTGTCTGGACAAGACAGTCCAAACCAGAGGTTTGTTTCTTCCACAGGTGGGTGGGTATTTGCTTTAACCAATTGGCAGCAGAGCAACTACTGTAATTTCACGACCATTAGGCGCACCGTACGAAAAGGCGCAGTCTCAGTCACACACAAGCATGCAAATGTGCGTATTAAAAAATAGATCGTGAGCAAAACTGAGTTTGGTTGTACTTTATTTAAGTAGTAACGATACTAAACAAGCACATTACCAGTAATAGTTTTTATTCAAATCCGTCAAAGTCCTCATCCTCTGTTTCAGAATCAAACAGCTGCGCAAAATCTAACAGAGCAGGTCCACTTCGCTCCTCAATGTCAAAGTCACTGTCTGTACTGTGCGGCTCCTCAGAAAGGATACCAGCTTTTGCGAAAGCTCGGATAACAGTACCAGCAGACACGTTGGTCCAAGCATCTACAATCCATTGACTCGTTAATGCTGAAATTTCTCGCGGCGGCTCGATTCCCATGTTCCTCCGCGTAGCTGATTGCCTTCATCTTAAACTGAGCGTCATAAGCGTGTCTCTTTGCCATTTTCAGGGTTAAAACAGCAATGTTGTGCATACAGCACATACCTTTTTTATACACAATCCACGCCCACACTTCACTCTTTAACGTTCTCATGCATTTTCTTTCAGGTGCGCCTCCCCTCACGGGCACCGCTTTTTCTTTTAGGTCCGCCTTTTCTCACACACAAAGCGCACCGCACGAAAGGGCGCACCGCTCATTTTGAAGAAAATCTAAGACGTTCATATGCGCCTTATAGCCGTGAAATTACGGTACATTTTTCCCCTGAATAGAACTTTCCAAACATAATCTTTGTTATTACCTTAAATCCTCAATTTCAGGAATCATTGCTCTTGTTTCCTCTTACACTGCAACCAAACCAAAAAAACAAAACAATTTGGATGCGTTTGATGTGATCTGTACTCCCTTATTGGCCGGACATTGACCGAGGTTTGGCCTTTTAGTCGTTCAGTCTCAGAAACTATGGAAGGCAATGTACTATTAATATGGTGCTTGCCTGTGGAACAGTCTAACAGAGGACCTCAGGGCTGCGGAGAATGTTCTTATTTTAAGAAAGAGGCTGAAGACCCACTTTAAAAACATGGCTTTTGACCAATTATTAAAGCTCATATTGTTTCAAATATTTCTACATTTTTAATTACTAGTTAAAAGAACACTTTTTTTTTTACATACGTATTTTTTTAAAGGTTTTTATATACATTTAATTTTCCACAAAAGGTGATGAAGAGATAAATTCTTTCTATGTGATGATTTATTTATTTTAAAAACACATGTGGATATTTTCGTCGTGGATAAAAGAACTGATATAAAAAGATTAAATTAAAAACTGTATTCAGAAATGACTCCTATGTAGTGCCGTTCGGTGGTGAGCAAGTAAAGTAGAGCTATGATAGAGAAGTTCCACAAAATTTGTGACTGCATGTGTACAAATTTGTGTCATATGTCAGTGTTTTACCAGGGACACAATAACTGATAGTAAAAGATGAAAGAAAACAATTCTATAAATCAGAATGTCAGAATAAATTTCAGACTTCTAAAAACTCTTTGTAAAGAGTTTCTCTGCAAGATCGTTGGGCATTCTGGTGCGGAAGTGCAATTGCGTGGTCAAAATCGGCTTTAAAACAGGTGTGCAAAAAAATTAAATAAAAATAATAAAAAATAAAACAAATAGATATAATTTTAACAAAACTAAGAGTGCTCAGAAAGAAAAAGAAAAGTAGTGCAATGTTATAGAAAATAATAGAAAATAATAAAGATAGTAAAGTGACAAGATGGAAGTGACCAAGAAATGTGGGGATCCAGGTTATAAAGTGACTAAGAGATGTGGGGATCCAGGTTATAAAGTGACTAAGAGATGTGGGGATCCAGGTTACCAAGTGACTAAGAGATGTGGGGATCCAGGTTATAAAGTGACTAAGGGATGTGGGGATCCAGGTTATAAAGTGTCTAAGAGATGTGGGGATCCAGGTTATAAAGTGACTAAGAGATGTGGGGATCCAGGTTATAAAGTGACTAAGAGATGTGGGGATCCAGGTTATGAAGTGACTAAGAGATGTGGGGATCCAGGTTATAAAGTGACTAACAGATGTGGGAATCCAGGTTATAAAGTGATTAAGAGATGTGTGGATCCAGGTTATAAAGTGACTAAGAGATGTGGGGACCCAGGTTATAAAGTGACTAAGAGATGTGGGGATCCAGGTTATAAAGTGACTAAGAGATGTGGGGATCCAGGTTATAAAGTGACTAAGAGATGTGGGGATCCAGGTTATAAAGTGACTAAGAGATGTGGGGATCCAGGTTATGAAGTGACTAAGAGATGTGGGGATCCAGGTTATAAAGTGACTAACAGATGTGGGAATCCAGGTTATAAAGTGATTAAGAGATGTGTGGATCCAGGTTATAAAGTGACTAAGAGATGTGGGGACCCAGGTTATAAAGTGACTAAGAGATGTGGGGATCCAGGTTATAAAGTGACTAAGAGATGTGGGGATCCAGGTTATAAAGTGACTAAGAGATGTGGGGATCCAGGTTATAAAGTGATTAAGAGATGTGGGGATCCAGGTTATAAAGTGACTAAGAGATGTGGGGATCCAGGTTATAAAGTGACTAACAGATGTGGGGATCCAGGTTATAAAGTGACAAAGAGATGTGGGGATCCAGGTTATAAAGTGACTAACAGATGTGGGAATCCAGGTTATAAAGTGTCTAAGAGATGTGGGGATCCAGGTTATAAAGTGACTAAGAGATGTGGGGATCCAGGTTATAAAGTGACTAAGAGATGTGGGGATCCAGGTTATAAAGTGACTAAGAGATGTGGGAATCCAGGTTATAAAGTGACTAAGAGATGTGGGGATCCAGGTTATAAAGTGACTAAGAGATTAGGGGATCCAGGTTATAAAGTGACAAAGAGATGTGGGGATCCAGGTTATAAAGTGACTAAGAGATGTGGGGATCCAGGTTATAAAGTGACTAAGAGATGTGGGGATCCAGGTTATAAAGTGATTAAGAGATGTGGGGATCCAGGTTATAAAGTGACTAAGAGATGTGGGGATCCAGGTTATAAAGTGACTAAGAGATGTGGGGATCCAGGTAATAAAGTGACTAAGAGATGTGGGGATCCAGGTTATAAAGTGACTAAGAGATGTGGGGATCCAGGTTATAAAGTGACTAAGAGATGTGGGGATCCAGGTTATAAAGTGATTAAGAGATGTGGGGATCCAGGTTATAAAGTGATTAAGAGATGTGGGGATCTAGGTTATAAAGTGACTAAGAGATGTGGGGATCCAGGTTATAAAGTGATTAAGAGATGTGGGGATCCAGGTTATAAAGTGACTAAGAGATGTGGGGATCCAGGTTATAAAGTGACTAAGAGATTAGGGGATCCAGGTTATAAAGTGACTAAGAGATGTGGGGATCCAGGTTATAAAGTGATTAAGAGATGTGGGGATCTAGGTTATAAAGTGACTAAGAGATGTGGGGATCCAGGTTATAAAGTGATTAAGAGATGTGGGGATCCAGGTTATAAAGTGACTAAGAGATGTGGGGATCCAGGTTATAAAGTGACTAAGAGATGTGGGATCAAGGCTATAAAGTGACTAAGAGATGTGGGGATCCAGGTTATAAAGTGACTAAGAGATGTGGGGATCCAGGTTATAAAGTGATTAAGAGATGTGGGGATCCAGGTTATAAAGTGACTAAGAGATGTGGGGATCCAGGTTATAAAGTGACTAAGAGATGTGGGGATCCAGGTTATAAAGTGATTAAGAGATGTGGGGATCCAGGTTATAAAGTGACTAAGAGATGTGGGGATCCAGGTTATAAAGTGACTAAGAGATGTGGGGATCCAGGTTATGAAGTGACTAAGAGATGTGGGGATCCAGGTTATAAAGTGACTAACAGATGTGGGAATCCAGGTTATAAAGTGACTAAGAGATGTGGGGACCCAGGTTATAAAGTGACTAAGAGATGTGGGGATCCAGGTTATAAAGTGACTAAGAGATGTGGGGATCCAGGTTATAAAGTGACTAAGAGATGTGGGGATCCAGGTTATAAAGTGACTAAGAGATGTGGGGATCCAGGTTATAAAGTGACTAAGAGATGTGGGGATCCAGGTTATAAAGTGACTAAGAGATGTGGGGATCCAGGTTATAAAGTGACTAAGAGATGTGGGATCAAGGCTATAAAGTGACTAAGAGATGTGGGGATCCAGGTTATAAAGTGACTAAGAGATGTGGGGATCCAGGTTATAAAGTGATTAAGAGATGTGGGGATCCAGGTTATAAAGTGACTAAGAGATGTGGGGATCCAGGTTATAAAGTGACTAAGAGATGTGGGGATCCAGGTTATGAAGTGACTAAGAGATGTGGGGATCCAGGTTATAAAGTGACTAACAGATGTGGGAATCCAGGTTATAAAGTGACTAAGAGATGTGGGGACCCAGGTTATAAAGTGACTAAGAGATGTGGGGATCCAGGTTATAAAGTGACTAAGAGATGTGGGGATCCAGGTTATAAAGTGACTAAGAGATGTGGGGATCCAGGTTATAAAGTGACTAAGAGATGTGGGGATCCAGGTTATAAAGTGACTAAGAGATGTGGGGATCCAGGTTATAAAGTGACTAAGAGATGTGGGGATCCAGGTTATAAAGTGACTAACAGATGTGGGAATCCAGGTTATAAAGTGTCTAAGAGATGTGGGGATCCAGGTTATAAAGTGACTAAGAGATGTGGGGATCCAGGTTATAAAGTGACTAAGAGATGTGGGGATCCAGGTTATAAAGTGACTAAGAGATGTGGGGATCCAGGTTATAAAGTGATTAAGAGATGTGGGGATCTAGGTTATAAAGTGACTAAGAGATGTGGGGATCCAGGTTATAAAGTGATTAAGAGATGTGGGGATCCAGGTTATAAAGTGACTAAGAGATGTGGGGATCCAGGTTATAAAGTGACTAAGAGATGTGGGGATCCAGGTTATAAAGTGACTAAGAGATGTGGGGATCCAGGTTATAAAGTGACTAAGAGATGTGGGGATCCAGGTTATAAAGTGACTAAGAGATGTGGGGATCCAGGTTATAAAGTGACTAAGAGATGTGGGGATCCAGGTTATAAAGTGATTAAGAGATGTGGGGATCCAGGTTATAAAGTGATTAAGAGATGTGGGGATCTAGGTTATAAAGTGACTAAGAGATGTGGGGATCCAGGTTATAAAGTGACTAAGAGATGTGGGGATCCAGGTTATAAAGTGACTAAGAGATGTGGGGATCCAGGTTATAAAGTGACTAAGAGATGTGGGGATCCAGGTTATAAAGTGATTAAGAGATGTGGGGATCTAGGTTATAAAGTGACTAAGAGATGTGGGGATCCAGGTTTTAAAGTGACTAAGAGATGTGGGGATCCAGGTTATAAAGTGATTAAGAGATGTGGGGATCCAGGTTATAAAGTGATTAAGAGATGTGGGGATCCAGGTTATAAAGTGACTAAGAGATGTGGGGATCCAGGTTATAAAGTGACTAAGAGATGTGGGGATCCAGGTTATAAAGTGACTAAGAGATGTGGGGATCCAGGTTATAAAGTGACTAAGAGATGTGGGGATCCAGGTTATAAAGTGACTAAGAGATGTGGGGATCCAGGTTATAAAGTGACTAAGAGATGTGGGGATCCAGGTTATAAAGTGACTTAGAGATGTGGGGATCCAGGTTATAAAGTGACTAAGAGATGTGGGGATCCAGGTTATAAAGTGACTAAGAGATGTGGGGATCCAGGTTATAAAGTGACTAAGAGATGTGGGGATCCAGGTTATAAAGTGACTAAGAGATGTGGGGATCCAGGTTATAAAGTGACTTAGAGATGTGGGGATCCAGGTTATAAAGTGACTAAGAGATGTGGGGATCCAGGTTATAAAGTGACTAAGAGATGTGGGGATCCAGGTTATAAAGCATTCATTAGTCCAACGGCAGAAGGGAAGAAGCTGTTTTTGTGGTGGGACGTTCTAGTCCGAATGGACCGGAGCCTCCTGCCCGAGGGGAGTCGCTCAAAAAGTCCATGTCCAGGGTGGGAAGGGTCAGCTGCTATCCGACCTGCACGCCCCCGAGTCCTGGAGACGTACAGGTCTTCGAGAGATAGAAGGCTGCAGCTGATCACCTTCACCGCAGAGCGCACAATGCGCTGCACTCTGCGTTTGTCGCTGGCTGTGGCTCCAGTGTACCACACGGTGATGGAGGAGGTGAGGATGGACTCGATGATGGCTGTGTAAAACTGCACCAACATCTGGGCGGGCAGCTTGGCTTTCTTCAGCTGCCGCTGAAAGTACATTCTCTGCTGGGCCTTTTTGATCAGGGAGCTGATGGACGGCTCCCACTTTAGGTCCTGTGTGATGGTAGTGCCGAGGAAGCAGAAAGAGTCTACAGTGGTGATGGGGGAGTCTGTCAGCGCATGGGGGGTGAGGGGGATTCCCTAACAAAGTAAATTCTTATTGTTGGAATATTTTCAGCTTGCTTATGAAAATTCAACTTAAACAGTTTAGCACTAACAAATAAACTTATTAAGTGTTCTTTTATTTTCTTCAATTTTGCATGTTACAAAAAAGTAACTTTAAGAAGATTTTGCATCTTTTATTTTCATTCCAGATCAACACTGTGTTCTTTGGTTCTAATCTGTGAAGCCTGACGGGATTCTGAGAGTCTGAAGAACCCCCAACCGTCGATCAATTAACCCACGAGACTATAAAAACTCATTAGAAAGTCACCAATGTTTTTATTTAATCAATTAATTAGGACAAAAAAAAAGCTTTGGTGAAAGAAACGTCAACATTTAAGTTGGACAATTTGGTTTCCGAATTCTCATTGTTCACTTGAGTTTAAAGTCAACTTTATTAGATTTAATAGAGTCTTTGGCCTCTGACCTGCCTGAACAATGGCCGACCCGCCATTAAATTAAACCAATCATGTCTGTTCGTAAAACCCCCAATCAGGTTGCAAAATAGACATTCCCACTCGTTAGAAAACCTATTCTAAAGGCTAGTGCGCGATTAATTTACCTCAGATCAGGTAGAATCTTAAATGAGCATAAATTCAAGTTGCTTCAAATTTTAAACTTCCTTTTGAAAATAATTGAAGAATTCTTGTCTTTTTTCATCATGGTTTAGTTCATGAGGAGGGCAAACTTTTTGACTCATGGGTTCCAGAGTCTCCTATCATGCGAAAAAAAAAGGTTGCGAGCAAAAAAAGAACATGAGATCTGGAAAACTTAGGCTTTAATAGAATTATGTTATGATGTTTGCTGATGACATTGTGATCTGTAGTGAGAGGAGGAAAGAGGTGGAGGAAAAGCTGGAGAGGTGGAGGTTTGCACTAGAAAGAAGAGGAATGAAGATTAGTCAGAGTAAGACAGAGTACATGTGTGTGAATGAGAGGGATCCAAATGGAAAAGTGAGGTTACAGGGAGAAGAGATAAAGAAGGTGGAAGATTTTAAGTATGTAGGATCAACAGTCCAGAGCAATGGAGAGTGTGGAAAAGAGGTGAAGAAGCGTGCTCAAGCAGGCTGGAACGGGTGGAGAAAAGTATCAGGTGTGATGTGTGATAGAAGAGTTTCAGCTAAAATGAAAGGAAAAGTGTACAAAACCGTGGTGAGACCGAGGTAGCAGAGATGAAGATGCTGAGGATCTCTCTGGGAGTGACCAGGATGGACAGGATTAGAAATGAGTACATCAGGGGAACAACACATGTTGGGGGTTTGGAGATATAGTCCGAGAGGCCAGACTGAGATGGTTTGGACATGTACAGAGGAGAGCAGAGGTAAGATCTTAAGCCCGAACCCAACCCGAGCCCGACCCGACTTTCGGATCGGGTCGAGCCTAAAAATGTCAATCATTACTTTGGGTCGGGTTCGGGCTTCTCTCTCGCTGACTTTTTTTTTTTTTAATAAATATATGTTTATAAAATATAAACTAAAACGAGATGTGTAGTAAACTAATAAATACTTGTTATAAAAAT
The DNA here is from genome assembly GCA_902685375.1 of Neostethus bicornis. Lineage (NCBI taxonomy): Eukaryota > Metazoa > Chordata > Actinopteri > Atheriniformes > Phallostethidae > Neostethus > Neostethus bicornis. The sequence goes on from LR738552.1 coordinate 22,889,073, forward strand.
AAAACAGAGAAGTAATGTTTTACTACTAAGCTCATGCTCTGCGCTCATGAACGCCTCCTCTTAATTTGGGAATCCTCTCCTGCGCACGTCTTTATTTTATTTATTTTGAACTGGTATGCCCGCTATAAAGGAGCAAGAAGTTAAGGATAAACTAAAAGCAGGAGAACTGAAAAGACAAACACGCACCGGTAAGAGTGAGGTGTGGAAAAGATTCAAATTTACTGTTCAAAATGCTACAGAAACTTGCGTTGGCTTCGCTGGATGAAGTCAATGTGGCGCTTTGCTTTCATACCACACCAAAAAGACTGGCACCTCGACGCTGAGCGGGCATTTAAACAGCTGGACTGGCAAAAGTGATGATCGTTAAAGATCTATTTTATAATTTCTTTCAAAGACCATCCCTCCTCTTCGCGCAAAGGTGGCCATCGCAGACAAGTGTGTTAGGGGTCCGATAGTGTGATTTTTTTTTTTTCATTAAAAAATATGTTCTTGAAAATGTTCCTATTTATAAATAACCCTCCCCCTCCCACATCCTCACAAATAAAATATGACATGTCGGGCTTGTTTCGGGCTCAGGCACGCAAATCACGTTGATTGGTCGGGCTCGGGTCGGGTTTCATATCCGCGGGCTCGGGTCGGGTTGGGCTGGATTTTTTAGGCCCGATCTCACCTCTGGAAGAGAGAGAGAGTACATCGGCAGGAGGTTGCTGGGTTTGGAACCACCAGGAAAGAAGGCTAGAGGAAGAACAAAGAGGAGGTTCATGGATACAGTGAAGGAAGACATGAAGATAGTTGGTGTGACCGAAGAGGATGCAGCAGATAGGGTTAGATGGAAGAAACTGACTTGCAGTGGCGACCTTTGAAGGGAAATGCTGAAAGGAGAAGAAGAATAGAATTATGTTATGTTAAAAACTCAACATTTTGTCTTCACTTTTTTATTTTTGACTTCACTCATTTCTACCTTTCACTGTCTGGATGAAGACTATCTGTTCTTAAGATGGCATATGCCATGAGACTGGGCCAAGACAAACAGAATGGCATCATGCTGAAAAAAAAATGTGTCCATTGTTACTAAAATGGCTTTTTTGATGGAGAAATTTTCTAAAAACGCCCACCAATGTTGAAGAGAAGAACTCAAAAAATCCAGTATTTTGTTTTAATGTGTCACATGTAAGTTTTTCATTGTCAGTTCTTCTTCCGGTGGGTTCTTCTTTTGGTTTTTCTGTTTGCTCTGAGCACCCAAATTTTCTTTCAGAGATTAATAAAGTATTTTCAATTCAACAACAATCGATGTGTCAGCCATCTACTGAATCTACAATTTAAACAAGCTCTCCAATTTTCACAGTAATAGACACTTTTTTGCGTATTTTAGTAAAAAATTTAAAGCCCTCAAAAAAGGAATACCTAAAAATTTTCAATCTATCTAACAAGAAAATAAGCAAAGTAACTCATTTCTGATGCTCGTCTCTATTCAAAATCTATTGAAAATAAGCCTTTGATTCAAGTTTTTTTCTGACGCACAATCCAAGGAAACACACACAAAATTCTTTTTGCGTGAGCATATTGACACAAAAACAAAAGTTTTGTATAATTTTTGGTTTTACAGATCAAGCAGATTGTTGTAGAGTCTTCATTCCGTGTGAAGTCTGATGGCAGAACCTCTCTATGATTACCGAAACTTTGACGAGAATGAGCGCTAAAGAATTTACATTACCACTCATACTGTAAAGGGAGGCATAGCTCAGTGGTAAAATGTCCAGTTCGATTCCCACTGAGCTCATGCTTAAGTGTGCATGGAGAAGACAACCAGCCCCCAGTTACTCCCACCATTGGCGCGGTCATGGCTGACCTACTAAGGTACAGTGCAGCACAGTAATTTTCCCACAAGGGCTTAATAAAGTATAATTATTAAGACCGAGATCACTTTATAGTCACGCTAGGATTTTAACAGGAGACTCAATTTTAATAATAAAACTAAATCAAACTGTAATTGATTTAAAGAGAAGTACATAAAACTTGGCGCATTCAGAAAAAAGGACATGCGGAAATCTTTAACCCAAATAAATGTACCGTAATTTCACGGCTATAAGGCGCATATAAACGTCTTAGATTTTCTTCAAAATGAGCGGTGCGCCCTTTCGTACGGTGCGCCTTGTGTGTGAGAAAAGGCGGACCTAAAAGAAAAAGCGGTGCCCGTGAGGCGAGGCGGACCTGAAAGAAAAGGCATGAGAATGTTAAAGAGTGAAGTGTGGGCGTGGATTGTGTATAAAAAAGGTATGTGCTGTATGCACAACATTACTGTTTTAACCCTGAAAATGGCAAAGAGACACGCTTATGACGCTCAGTTTAAGCTGAAGGCAATCAGCTACGCGGAGGAACATGGGAATCGAGCCGCCGCGAGAAATTTCAGCATTACGAGTCAATGGATTGTAGATGCTTGGACTAACGTGTCTGCTGGTACTGTTATCCGAGCTTTCACAAAAGCTGGTATCCTTTCTGAGGAGCCGCACAGTACAGACAGTGACTTTGACAGCGAGGAGCGAAGTGGACCTGCTCTGTTGGATTTTGCGCAGCTGTTTGATTCCGAAACAGAGGATGAGGACTTTGACGGATTTTAATAAAGACTATTACCGGTAATGTACTTGTTTATACTACTTTAATAAAGCACAACCAAACTCAGTTTTGCTCCAGATCTATTTTTTAATACGCATATTTGCATGCTTGCGTATGTGTTGTTGTAAGGCGGTGTGTGACTAAGACTCCGCCTTTTTGTACGGTGCGCCTTATGTGTGCGTTAAATACAGCAATGGCGTACATAACTGAGACTGCGCCTTTTGGTACGGTCTGCCTAATGGTCGTGAAATTACGGTATATATGTATTTTATTAGACACAAAAATAGAGTGGTTCGAATTAACTACAGTTTATAAACCTCATAGAAAAATGAACAGTACACGTCTATGCAGACAAGGAAACACAAAAATGTGACATGTTTAATTTTATTGTGGGTTTTTCCGGTTGGTTTTAATCCCTGCCAATAGAAACCGTTAAAAAAAACAAAACAAAAAAAAAAACAATTAAAGACAATAAGGAATATTTAACAGTGCTAGCTGCATTGCCCTGCATTGTCCTAAGTGGATCCCGCCTTCAAGTGGATCTCCATGGGGTTTCTCAAGCTTTTTTTTCTTGCTTCCAGTTTTTTTAAAGAGTTTTTTCTCACTGAGGAGAGTCTAAGGACAAGAATGTTCTGAGTAAGTTTATTTGCTTAAGAATTAGGTATTAGTATCAATTAGTTATTGTTTATCTAAACCTTGATTCATGTGTATTTCTGTGTCTATTTTTGTGCATATTTTTGAAAATTATCTACTTTTTGCCCACAAATGTTCTTTGCTTCAATTTGATGTGTGAAGCTAGTTGAGATAACTGTGTTATGACATTGAACTGCTCCTCAATAACTTTTTCGGTTGTTGTTTTTGTCATGTGAACCATTTTCAATAAAAATTAAACTACTTTAACTTGAGCAGTTATATGTTTTTTTTTATTTATGTAAACAAAAAAAAATCAGAAATAATTCTAACAAAAGTAAATACAAAATAATTGTGGTCACTTTGTAAAAAATCTTGTTTGTATGTAAAGATCACTATTTGAATAAATTCTGCGAACTTCATATGTTTTGCAGATGACGTTGTGCTGTACACATTGTATAGCATTGTGCTACATTGATTACACACAACAGGTGGGATATTATTCCAAGTAGCTGGAATACAACTGAAACTCAATTCAAGTCTTAATTTATGCATGCGCGATGCATGCTGGGATATATGAAACGGCGTCTCATTTCCATTTGTGTGTTTGTGTAAAGATCCGGAAATGGCTCCTACCAAGAGACACTGTTACACCGCGAAGCTTAAACTCAAGGCGATCGGTCACGCAGTAGAACACGGGAATAGAGCCGCAGTGAGAGAGTTTAACATCAATGAATCAATGGTGAGGAAGTGGAGGAAGCAAGAGGATGCGCTGCGCCAAATAAGTAACACTAAACATGGAGAAGAAATCATTTATTATGAGATTTATCGTATTTTTCGCACTATAAGGCGCACCTAAAAACTTTAAACTTTCTGTAAAGTCCACGATGCGCCTTTTAACCCGGATCGCCTTATATATGGATTAATATTGAGCTACAACAGGTGTCGCAACTGCGGTAAGCAGCCGCCGACTCCATTTCCCCCGTAGAAGAAGTAGTGCGCGGTGCATGCTGGGATATATGAAAGGGCGTCTCATCAGGTGTGTTCGAGATGACAAAGGCGCGGTGCGTAATGCATGCCGGTTAGTTTTTGAATGCAAAACCTAACCGGTTAGGTTTTGAATGCAAAACCTAACCGGCATGCATGTGCGCGGATCAGAACTGCGTCCACCTGTGTGTCTCGAACGCACCAATTTCTATTTGTGTGTTTGTGTAAAGACCCGGAAATGGCTCCTACCAAGAGACACTGTTACACCACAGAGTTTAAACTCAAGGCGATCGGTCACGCAGTAGAACACGGGAATAGAGCCGCAGCGAGAGAGTTTAACATTAATTAATCAATGGTGAGGAAGTGGAGGAAGCAGGAGGATGCGCTGCGCCAAGTAAAGAAGACTAAACAGAGTTTATCTCCAATGGAAGATAAACTGTGTTACAAAAACACTAATACTTTAGAAAATAATAAAACAGCTGTTTTTTTTATTTTGGGAGTAAAAACAGAAAGCTGTTTTGTAATTGTTAATAAAGTTTGACTGACCTATATGACTTTTTTTTTTTACATTCCCTTTAGCGCGGCACCATTTAGTGAATGCATAACGTAACCCCAGCCTTTACTGTAGCACCTTATAATGTGGTGCGCCTTATATATGGAACAAGTTTTTAAAAATGTAATTTATTGAAGGTGCGCCTTATAATGCAGTGCGACTTATAGTGTGGAAAATATGGTAGTCTGTTATTGTTACTTGTCTCCCTCATACTTACTATATACAATTGTGTATCAGACTAATAAACGAAGGGTATGTTTTTGTGTTTTTATGATGTGTGATTTTACAGTGAAAATATTCAGTTTGTGTGAAAACATAAATCTTACTATTCTTTTTATCTAGCAGGGTGTCCATCCCCAGGGAAGCCATCATGGGTGAATGAGACCCACTTCAGAGGAATGTACATTGCTGTCCTCATGCTAACCTTCTTACTGATACACTCGGAGCCACCCCTCCACATACACACTCACTTCCTCCCTCTTCTTTTTTCCTTTAATTGGACCCATTCTGCTGGAACATCTCCAGATCACACTGTCATTTTACACTGCGTAATAAGCTATTAGCCTCGGCTGGCCCCGGTTCCACCACCACCCCACGCTAATCAACATGGACATGGTGATTGTGTGGGACCGAGACTCAGGACAGCACAATCAGACCATTGTTACCGCCCAGACCTTAGAGCCCAGGACACTCATGTCCTGACTCAGTTAGGGATGGGGAGCGTGTGTGTGTGTCTGTATATGTGTGTGTGTTTGGGGGGAGGTAGTAAACAAAAGGGGAGATCAAGGAGAGGTGAACCCATTCTCAGTGCCCTCTTGGAAACAACAAAACAAACTGTAACACCTTTGATTCAGCCATCTTGCTTTGGCAAAAATATGACTTTCTGCCTCGCTGGAAAACAATGGAACACCTGTTAAAAAAACGGGATCCCCGTTAGCTGATATTGCACCAACAACTAATCTGGCAACATATCTCTAACATACTTTAATTACAGTGCGCCCTAAGCATTTATATGATTTAACATTTTAAAAAATACAATTTGAATGCAATAAATGATCTTTTTGTTCACAACGGTGCCATTAGTTTCAAACCAACCTGATTAGAGTTGAGCTGTGTATTATTTAACAAAAAAAAGAGGGAAATAGTTCCAAAGGTGTGTTTTGGTTTTATGCAAGCCCCAACACCTCCGGCAGAAAATCAGGGGGTCAAATGAGGTCATGCACTCCTGCTTGTAGGGTATGAAGAAAAAGTCAGACTTTATTCTAAAAGAAAAAAATTATGTCTTTTCAAAAGTTTTATTTGATCCCCGAATCTGAACAGAAATGGCAGAATTGCACAACTAATATCAGAAAAGGGGCTTCCATTTACCGTAATTTCACGACCATTAGGCGCACCGTACGAAAAGGCGCAGTCTCAGTCACACACAAGCATGCAAATTAGCGTATTAAAAAAAAGATCGGGAGCAAAACTGAGTTTGGTTGTGCTTTATTTAAGTAGTAACGATACTAAACAAGCACATTACCGGTAATAGTCTTTATTCAAATCCGTCAAAGTCCTCATCCTCTGTTTCAGAATCGAACAGCTGCGCAAAATCCAAAAGAGCAGGTCCACTTCGCTCCTCGCTGTCAAAGTCCCTGTACTGTGCGGCTCTTCAGAAAGGATACCAGCTTTTGAGAAAGCTTGGATAACAGTACCAGCAGACACGTTAGTCCAAGCATCTACAATCCATTGAGTCGTTAATGCTGAAATTTCTCGCGGCGGCTCGATTCCCATGTTCCTCCGCGTAGCTGATTGCCTTCAGCTTAAACTGAGCGTCATAAACGTGTCTCTTTGCCATTTTCAGGATTAAAACAGCAATGTTGTGCATGCAGCACATACCTTTTTTATACACAATCCACGCCCACACTTCACTCTTTAACGTTCTCATGCCTTTTCTTTCAGGCATAATGTTCCTGAAAGAAAACGTTTTTTTCAGGAAAACGTTTTCCGCCTAAAGAAAAGGCAGTCCGCTTTTTTCTTTTAGACGGACCTTTCTTTTAAGGTCCGCCTAAAACAAAAAGGTGGACCTTTTTCTTTTGGGTCTGCCTTTTCTCACACACAAGGCGCACCGCACGAAAGGGCGCACCGCTCATTTTGAAGAAAATCTAAGACATTTATATGCGCCTCTTAGCCGTGAAATTACGGTACATGGATTTGTATCAAAACTTTCAGTCAGCTTTAATAGAAAAACATCAAATTATAACCAACTATTATACAACTATAATTATAACACACATGGCAAACAGGTCCAAGGTTAGGGCCCAGACAAAGCATGGGCCAAAAACCCTTGTGAGAAAGACAACCATGGCAGTCTCCCCTGCCTGAATACATGTCCCCAGGGCTGCCCTCTGGATTTAGGTAAAAGTATGGCACAATAAACCAAGCGACTGATAGCCCTGCCCGGCCTTAGCCTGAACAGGGACCATGTTAAGCAAACGAGTATATTGAAAGACTATCCATATCACCATTTTATAGATCAGGCAAAGGACCTGGTTTGCGAGGAGTTTGGAGAGACTTTTGAATGAATTTTGGAGGGCTTTGAAGAGATTCTGGTCCACCATATTGGAGATTCCTGTCCACCATATTGCGGCTCAGGAGGAAGAAACGGTGCACCATCTACACTATTCATTGGTGACTTTGGTGACTTTAACTTGCCACAATGCTGATCAAACGAATACATTGACGATTACTCAATTCTATCAACATGTCTTTCAAAGAAGAAGCATAGTGTTTAGAATCAAAGATGGATCATTCAATTTCTGTTGCCGAGGTGGTTAACCAGGAGCACCTAAAGGCTCTGAATGGTCATGGGCTGTACGGTGTTGTGCATATTTTAGAAATCTAACAATTTGCAAATTGCTCACAAGCAATTTCATCCTTGCTACCGCTACCGCTACCACTAACACCAACCCTAATCCACCCCTAACCATAACACTTCTCGGTTGTGTTATGGTTGTGGTTGCGTACCACAGTAACTCCACATCTCCAGAGTGTGAAGCGACCAGGAGGGGAACCAGAACCATTAAATCCAAGACCATAGTCCCCAACCAAAAAAGAATGGCGTAAACCTCGCAGGTCAGGTTGTGGGTTCAGCTTAAAGTGAAAGAGTTTCATTATCAAGGGATCTTGTTAACAATTCAGAAAAAAATGGAGCGGTACATCAACAAGATCCAAATATGGAAGAGAGAATTGGCAAAAAGCAAAGTTTTTGATTTACAAACATATTTACGTTACTAGTCTCATTTATGGTCACCAGTTGCGTGCGGTCATGAAAATAACTTGACACCAAATACAAGCGGCCAAGGTGACTTTCGGAACTGAACTTTTTTCCATAAGAAGGCTGGTTGGGTCCTCGCTCATCGAGAGTGAGGAGCTCGTCCATCTGGGAAGGACTAAGAGTGGAGTCACTGCCATCCCGGCTCTAGAGAATCCAAATGGTGGGATTCGGGTCAGGATGCCTCAAGATCCTTCTGGAGGATTTGGTCGTTACGAGGGAACCAGAGCGAAACACGATGTTATTTCTTATAAAACAATTTTACACGTCGCTAATTACACTTTTTATTGTCTGCAAAAAAAAACAAAAACAAGCCAACATGGACTTTTTGTTGTGGAAAACGGTTGCACTCCGCAGCAGAGCGCTTCTCTCAGGGACTCTTATTTTGTAAATAATCATGTCTGATATGAGGCTGCTGTCAGTAGGAAGACGGGGGTTTTAAAAAAAAGATCGCTAAATTCTATCCAGGATACAAGACCCCTCCTCTACACCGCAAAGCACATTTTTTCCCACAAAAAACGAGTGCTGTTATAGTTTGGGCTTTCCTGCTTCAGCCGTTGCCTCACCGCCCAGCCTGAATGAGGACGAAAATGTTCACAACCGCACCAAGTTTGAAAGAAGTTATTTGGTCAAAGACAAAGCTAATTTATCTCATAACATTTTTTCCTGATTTTTTTTTAACAATTGAAGATTTAGTTTGAAAATAAATTACAAAATCTTTTAAAACTTCTGACAAACTTTTTTGACAAAAACAATGTTTTCTCTTTGCCTGCTTTTTAGGTCAATTTTTATACTTCTAAAACAATCGGAAGACCATCGGAAGGACTTTATCGCAAATTTAAGAATGAAAAGAAGAAAATCCAGATCCCTCTGAGTCAGGGTCTGGGGTAAAGGTTCATCCAGAGGGCGGAATCAAACTCCATGCTAAAAAGCTGGGGCAGGACATGCGTTCACAAATGCGGGGTGGAGGGGTTGGGGCAAGGGTGTGATTCGGTCAAGGTTGGATGTTTTCAAATTTTAGGAAGGGGCCATCATTCTGGTTGGCTTTCAGAAGACACACTGGAGATTAGAGACATTAGTGTGTGTGTGTGTGTGTGTGTGTGTGTGTGTGTGTGTGCGCGTGCGTGCGTGTGTGTGTGTGTGTGTGTGTGAGTGAATGTGTGTAAATTGGAGCTTGACTTGTTCTGAGCTTTTTCTGTCACATTTGTCTGGGTTCACTGCTCCAAACGTCTGCCCAGAGGGGGGTCACAGCTGAACTTCTAGTGGCAACAATCTGGAATCAAACATTTTGGAGGGAAAACTGAGAAGTGGTTGTTTGAATTAGAGCTAAAAGGTAAGTGGGGGTCTCGTTGCACAAATTGTTTCTTTTAGGATAACAAAGATACAGATAGGTTTTACTCTACCAACCACATTAAATGCCAGTGTGTGGCAACATTCATATAGATGGTTTTGAACATACTAACAGATAAAAAAAAATCAAGTACCGTATTTTCCGCACTATAAGGCGCACCTAAAAACCTTACATTTTCTCTAAAGTCCACGATGCGCCTTTTAACCCTGAGCGCCTTATATATGGATTAATATTTAGCTACAACAGGTGTCGCAACTGCGGTAAGCAGCCGCTGACTCCATTTCCCCCGTAGAAGAAGTAGTGCGCGGTGCATGCTGGGATATATGAAACGGCGTCTCATTTCCATTTGTGTGTTTGTGTAAAGACCCGGAAATGGCTCCTACCAAGAGACACTGTTACACCGCAGAGTTTAAACTCAAGGCGATCGGTCACGCAGTAGAACACGGGAATAGAGCCGCAACCAGAGGTGAGATCGGGCCTAAAAAATCCAGCCCGACCCGACCCGAGCCTGTGGATATTAAAACCCGACCCAACCGACCAATCGACTTGATTTGCGGGCCCAAGCCCGAAACAAGCCCGAAATGTCATATTTTATTTGTGAGGTCTCGGGAGGGCGAGGGTTATTTATAAATTGGAACATTTTTGAGAACATGCTTTTTTAATTCTGATTCTAATTAAAAAAATAATAATAATTAAATAATTAAAAAATTAATTTAATTAAAAATTAAACATTCCGACAATAACATTGAAATCCCAGACAATTATAAATGGCTGCTGCTGAGGGCTCCAGCCAGGGCTAGTAGCAAGCACTAGATTCCAACTCTAACCTCCCAGACTAGGTCGTCCCCGCTCAGTCTGCTCTTTTCTGTTGTATAAATGGCTTTAAGTGGTTAATAAGTAATAAAAGTCCATATTTTACAAAAGATACTCAAGATTCTACCCCCCAGAGTTCTCCAGAGTTCTATTTTTTTTCCCGTAGCAAAAGTCATTAAAGTTAATCAGCCAATCAGATGCACCGATTAATAAAGGTAGCGGCTGCTCTCCCAACTTGGGTACATTTGACAACTTTTTTTGCTTGGCCAATGACAGCAGATAATCAGATGGATCAGCTTCAATTGTAGGCTCCGGTTAGCCTTCAAAAAGCTCACTCCTGGTTTATAAGTTGCCAAGCCAAGGCAGACAAGACCAGTAACTTCATATTTTCAGCTGCAAAAATTTAATATGTGCCAAACAGAAAAGTAAAAGATGACAATTTTTGGTAAATGCAAAAAAAATTAGACTGTAAAAGAAAATGCTCCAGCTTTGATAACTTTCCATTCCGTTCCGTCATCTTCCGCTTGTTCCGGGGTCGGGTCGCGGGGCAGCAGCCTCAAACGGGAAGCCGAGGCCTCTCTCCCCGGCTGCATCCTCCAGCTCACCTGGAAGGATCCCAAGTCTTTCCCCGGCCAGCTGTGAGACATAGTCTCTCCAGCGGGTCCGGGGTCTGCCCCTTGGTCTCCTCCCCGTGAGATGTGCCCGAAACACCTCGCCCGCAAGGCGCTCGGGGGGGCATATTGACCAGATGCCCAAACCACCCCATCTGGCTCCTCACGACCTGGAGGAGGAGCGGCTCGACACCGAGCTCCTCCCGGATGGCAGAGGTCTTCATCCGATCTCTAAGTGAGAGCCCAGCCACCCTGTGGAGGAAGCTCATTTCGGCCGCTTGTACTAGCGATCTCATTCTTTCGGTCACCACCCACAGCTGGTGACCATAGGTGAGGGTTGGAACTAGGGCTGAAACAGTTAATCGATTTAATCGATTATAATCGATTACCAAAATAGTTGTGGACTAATTTGGTCATCGATTAATCGTCTAAAAAGTTTTTACTGTCAACTGCACTTAAATTGGTCTCCATGTGGAGCAGTAGAGAGCAAATTGACGAAGCCAGCTACCAAAATAGGAGGAGAAGAAGATAGCAGCCAATCATTGGCCTTCATTTCACCCCGCCTCACGTGATCAGGCAGATTCAACGAGATGGCGGAAAGAAAAACAAAAACAAAATTCTCCAAAGTTTGGATAATTTTCCGCTAAATTTGAAAAAGACTCGCGTTAATATGCAAAGTTTGCAAAACGAACACTTTTTGGCATGGAAGCATAACGACGCTGCACGAACATCTGAAAAAAAAAAACATGTCGGACTCAGAGCGGGAGACGGCAAACCAGAGCGAAACACGATGTTATTTCTTATAAAACAATTTTACACGTCGCTAATTACACTTTTTATTGTCTGCAAAAAAAAACAAAAACAAGCCAACATGGACTTTTTGTTGTGGAAAACGGTTGCACTCCGCAGCAGAGCGCTTCTCTCAGGGACTCTTATTTTGTAAATAATCATGTCTGATATGAGGCTGCTGTCAGTAGGAAGACGGGGGTTTTAAAAAAAAGATCGCTAAATTCTATCCAGGATACAAGACCCCTCCTCTACACCGCAAAGCACATTTTTTCCCACAAAAAACGAGTGCTGTTATAGTTGGGCACCCCTTTAACGATTAGTAGATCTGTGTTTGTAATATTATAAGTGGTAAAGATGGTCATTTTATTTATTAAAGTTACTATTTTTACAGTAGAGATGGAGTTTTTTGTTGGTTTTTTTTGCACTAATACTTCACAACTTGAATGTTTTTGTATATTTTTTTTTCTCATGTTAATCTGGGGCCTCTTTTTTGTATAATACTTCTGAACAAGGTTAAATTTGCGAATCCAGAAGTGTTAAAGGTTTCTTGTTTTCAAATGTGATCCAACAGTTTACATTTGATCTTTTATTAGCCAGTACTACTAAAGCACATTTTATGAGTGCTTATGATTTACTTTTACTGTATACAGTAAGTAGATTTATTATTTTCTAGAAATGATAATATTCTACCTCTTTATTTGACAGAAAGATTAACATTTGCTCTTACTGTAATAAACCCAACTTGTTGTTTAAGTGGTTATAAGTTGTGTTTTACACAATTACATTCTATTGTATGCCGAAAAAGTAATATTTATTAAATTGAAATTTTTATCCGATTAATCGAGTAATTGACCCAATAATCGACAGATTAATCGATTACCAAAATAATCGTTAGTTGCAGCCCTAGTTGGAACGTAGATCGACTTGTAAATCGAGAGCTTTGCTTTTCACCTCAGCTCTCTCTTTACACGACGGACCGGCATCCGCAATAACTAGGACGATTTGATAACTTTATGTTTTTTTTTTATTAAACAGTTGGATTCCTCTGGTCCAACTTTACGCTATACTTGGGGCTTTAGACAAGACTTGCATCGCACCATGTGGGAGCAAGAGGCGGTGGGAGTTTATTGTGTCACAAATGGAAGATTTGTGACACATTGAATAAATGCATTTATAAATATCGCTTTTCTGACCAAACAAAAGGCACCATGTTTTTTCTATGTATACAGTAAGAAACACTGTACGTATACAGTGTACACGTACCTGTACACTATACCTCACACAAGTGCATTAACGTCTTTATAATGAGCAGTTCAGTGAGTTTGCACTTGAAATAGTGGCCATATCCGCGCAAAAAGGAAACCGCAGGTGTATGTGTGTAACAGTGTGTGTTCTCTGTTTACAGCCTAAACTGAAGCTCCATGTCAGCGAATGAAAGCCGTGTTGGTTTTTGTTATGAGGTAAACACGACCCTGAGTGTGATAGAGTGCCAGGACAAACAGCACAACCCCAGGAAGCCGCCCGACATCTATGATACCCAGAAATTGCTCGGGAACAGCTTTTACCACATTTTAAAAATGGTTTCTGTCAAAATCTGTTGGTAAAGTAGCTTTAAAATTTAAATTTTACAAACCAATTAAACCAAAGGAGTTTCAAGAAGCTGGAAATGTTCACAGAAAATTTAAGCAAGCGTTTTTAAAACAGATTAATGTAACTTTAATAAATAAAAATGCTTTGTTATTGAAATAAAAGGACAATTTGTTATTCGGGCGAATCATAAGAAAAATGATTACCATTGGTCTTAAAGAATATTCTATTTTCAGTTAGAATAGTGTACACTTCTGAAGTATCTTCAGTGTTCCATATCGTTGCAGCAAGCCATGCCCAAACCCAAGATGCCAACGCCTGACCTGCTTGCCGTGAGGCCTTAAAGCAGTCTGTGGTTTGAATGACCAACAACCCGTCTTGCTCATTTAAATGTTCACAATGTTCACAATATCTTTACAATTTTTCAATTTGTAAAGAAGTTCTTTGTTTTAACCGAGATCAGTGGAGGCACGTACTTACTTCAGTAAAAAAAAATATTTATCTGTACTTTACTTAAGTAAAATTTGAGACCTTTGCTTTTGTTTTTACTTCACTACATTTTTTGAGCAAATATCTGTACTTTTACTTCGCTACTTTTTAAAAGTTTGTTTATAATTTTTTGTTACATTTTCGGTCAGAAATTTAAAATTTTTTTTAAGCATTTTGAAGCCGCATCGCCAAAATCAACCTAAAGAGGGAGCAGTTGATCGCCTGCGGTCTTCAAGAGGGAGAAGAAGTAATGAATCGAGGACCAATCAGAATCGAGAGTTTTCCGCATTCATTCAGCGCCGAAAAACTAACATGAAATATAGCAAAAATTAAAAAGAGTCAGAAGATTGTTGTTCGTTGTGTTTACTAAATAAATAAATGGACTTTAAATAAAAAGTTGAGCAATCATTACACGGAGTAGGGGCATCCCCCCTCTTTTTGGATCCGCCCCTGCAGAGTATTTATTTGTGACCCTACAGCACAAAAAATAACATTTGAATTATGGTCTGTCTGAGATTAGCCGCATCTATAGTTGAATTTTCTCCAGTGGTGGATAAAGTACTCACTATTTGTACTTAAGTAAAAGTACAAATAATTAGGGAAAAAATTTACTTAAGTAAAAGTAAAAGTACCAATAAAAATATCTACTTAAGTAAAAGTACAAAAGTAGTTGGTGGAAATTGTCCTTTTTAAGAAAAAAGTAAAAGTATTCGACCATAATTCAAATATTATTTGTTGTGCTATAGGGTGTCACCATGGTAACCAGGGTAAATACTCTTCTGACTCTTTTTCAATTTTTGCTATATTTTATGTTAGTTTTTTGGCGCTGAATGACTGCGGAAAATGTTTACTCTCGATTCTGATTGGTCCTCGATTCATTACTTCTTCTCCCTCTTGGAGACTGCAGGCGATCAACTGCTCCCTCTGTAGTTTGATTTTGGCGATGCGGCTTCAAAATCGTCATTAAAAAATAATAACACTTATTTTTTTTAAATTTTTGGGGGGGAGGCCCCCAGTCACTATTTATTGGCTTTGTAAAGCCCCACCCTCTTTGGAAAATTCTAGATCCACCCCTGCTCTGTGTAATGATGGCTCAACTTTTTATTTAGAAGTAAACACAATGAACAACGATCTTCTGACTCTTTTTAATTTGTACTATATTTGATGTTAGGATTTTGGAGCTGAATGAATGCGGAAAATGTTTCTCGATTCCTTACTTCTTCTCCCGATCAACTGTTTCTTTTGATTTTGGCGATGAGGCTTCAAGATGCGCTAAAAAAAAAAAACCTGTGTATTTTTCAAATTCCTGAACGAAAATGTAACAAAAAATGTAAAACACACTTTTAAAAAGTAGCGAAGTAAAAGTACAAATATTTGCTCTAAAAATGTAGTGAAGTAAAAGTAAAAGTACCGGTCTTAAATTTTACTTAAGTAAAGTACAGATATACATTTTTCTTTTTACTTAAGTACAGTAACGAAGTACATTTACTTCGTTCCGTTCCACCACTGATTTTCTTGTATATTATATTTGTTGGTTAAAGTTTTTTTGTTGCTACAAATTAAATAAAAACCTTTCATATGTCAATTTAGAGAAGTTACAAACCTCTTCTCATTTTTTAAAATAACAATACTTTGTACTTATATAGCGCTTTTCAGGACGCTCAAAGACGCTTCACATATGCATTCACTGTAACTATTTCTTTTTAGTTTCCTGCTGCGGTTTTTTTCTGATCTGACGATTTGTGAACCACCAGACTGAGGTGGTCTGTAAGTTTGGAGCCTTGGGGGTTGGAGCGAAGTGGAAAGCCCCTCATGCAGGTGCAACCCGGGGCCATCCGCGACGCTCTGTCAGCTTCGCACCAGGCCTCTGGAGCTCAGACAGGAGGGGTGGAGGGTGAGATCTTCTCACCCCGCTGCCCTCCTGGTAATTTGGATGTGTGCCGAGCTGGGCAGCAGAGCCGGGGCAGCGAGGCAGCGAAGCAGCCCACAGCGGGGAAGTGGCTCTGAACTCAGGATGACCAGAATGTTTTCATTTGGCCTTTCAGTCGGCTTTTTCTCAGATTTCCTCATCTTCTCTCACTGTGCAGATCCACTTTTCTGTGATCGGCTTAGATCACGGGTGGGCAAATGAAGGGCCGAGGCCCATTTTCGGTCCATTAAGCCTTTTAGTACGGCCTGACAAACTTCATTAAATTGTACAAATAATCACTGCTGACATTTCTTTGCTGCAATTTTGGCGTTTCTAACTAAATGGCACCCTGTGGACACACAGATTGCTGTTAAAGTTCATCCAAGCAATGTTTAAAAACCGGAAATGCCAAGTTGGTGCCAAAGATATACTATAAAAGCATTCTAGTGTATTTTTCCAGTCAAAAAGTTACTTATTAAAGTTTTTTGACACACTTGGAACTCTTTAGTGTTTTAAAGGTGTAAGGTTAGGAAAAGAGGCAGGTACGTGAAGCCTAGTAGCCAATTTGAGTAGGTTTGATACCTGGGCAAGCTCGGGTCCTGGCCAAGCTTAGCAAACCACATCACCTGCACAGAGTGCATGCTATTAACATTTACAATATCTCCAAAATGTCTCACTTAGTAGGGGTGGGGGTTGGGAGGGGCAAATGTTTTGGTTCACGGGCCACATTGAGTTCTAACATTTGACAAAGGGGCCGGAACAGAAGCAGATGGATGGCATGCTTTGGTAACCGCTAGATTAGCCCAATTTTGCTTGTTTTAACAATTAACATGCTTGTTTATGTGCATGTATTGGGCCCGATGGCTTTCCATATCTGTGCACGCTGTTTATTTTGACAGCGTGTGCATCATGAAGACACACACATTTTAATGGGAGCAGTGTTGTTGCTCTCTAGCCACTAAATCGAGAGTGAGCCATCTAGGGACGAAATATCGGAATTGCTGAGGGAAAAAAATGAACAAGGTTTATTTAATTATTTCAAGTTCGGCGGGCCGGATTGAACCGTTTAACGGCCTCATGTGGCCGGCATGCATTAGTTTGCCCGTGCCTTTTTTAAGCTGTGGTGTGACTCAGTGGGGGAAGAGGTCGTTGAAAGTGAAGACCATAAGTTTTATTCTAAACTTGCCTGCCTCGTCTCAAACTGTTTCATGCCAGTGTCCTGATATGTGGCAACATCTGCTGGGGCTGCTATAATTACATAAATATTAAGTAGAACTAAAAGTAAAAATAACAAAAACCATATAAAAAGGTTTTTGGGTCATGCATTCGGGTCATGCAACCTAAAAGTCAACGTCGCAAAGGTCGAGGTCAGATAATGTCAGGGGAAACACCTTGACATCAAGTTATTCTTGTTAGGTATCGTCTTTCAGAGTTCCAGAGTACATAATCCCCTTTGAGATGGTTGCTCTTTTTTTCTTGTTCTACTGTAAGACTTAACAGAAATGTTCTGAATTCACCTGCCAAGCTTTGCTAGTCAGTGTGAGGTCTACATCTGCCAAGGCAGGCACAGCAAGGTGATAGAAGGTAATAAAGTACCCCGTAATAGAGCATCGCAGAGGAGGTAATTACAGTGAGGGGTGGCTTTTAAAGGGTTGTTTGTAATGATTCATGGTTGCACAAATGCAATTTTCCTGTCACTCCCCTCTCATCATTCACCTCTGCTTGCCTGGATCTGCTCAGATAGCCTGCCACTAACCTTCAGGAGACACTCAAATGTGCAAAGCAGAAGATTCATAACACATCTTAAAAAAAATGATGACTAATGATTTTGGCAATCTTAATTGATTGTTCAAATCAAAAGGTAAAGGTTCTGAGACAAATTTACATTTTATTTTACTTTTATGTAGGGCTGAAACAACTAATTGAATTAATCGACTACAATCGATTATTCAATTAGTTGTCGACTAATTAAATAGTCGATTAATCGTTTGGAAAGTTTTTGCTGTCAACTGCACCTAATATTACACAACTTGATTGTTTTTTGTGTATTTTTACTCATGTTAACCTAGGCCATTTTTGTTTGGTACTGTACCTCTGAACAAGGTTAAATTTGCAAATCTAAAACTGTTAATGATTTCTTGTTTTTAAATGTGATCCTGGATGGTCAACAGTTTCCATTTTATGTTTTTTTTAGCCAGTCCTATAAAACACATTTTATGGGTGCTCGTGATTTACCTTTACTGTATACAGTAAGTAGATTTATTATTTTATATTTGCTGTAGAAATGGTAATATTCTCCCTCTTTATTTCACAGAAAGATTAACATTTTTACTTATTAGAATGAGCCCAACGTGTTGTTTAAGTGGTTATGAGTTGTGTTTTGCATAACTACATTCAATAAAATGCCAAAAAACTATTATTTATTAAGTTGTCAATTCTACCCGATTAATCGATTAATCGAGCCAATAATCGCCAGATTAATCGATCATCAAAATAATCGTTAGTTGCAGCCTTACTTTTATGTCTCAACTTAAATTACATCGACAAAATAAAAAAAAAAAATTCAATTAACTAAATGACAAAATACAGACAATTAAGCCAGAATTTGTTGCCAACTAGACTAAAATCAGCCCAACTTCTGTCACGGCCTTCAAAGTCCATTCTATATACGCAATGGGAACATTTTTGTTCACCTTTTTCTTTTTTTTTTTTTTTAAATGTGTGTTTTTAAATTTCTTTAGTGGTTTGGGAGGTGATACATTGACAAAAGTGCAACAGCGCTGCTCCAGTGCATCCTTCTCATTTTGTGGGCGGAGTCACAAATAGTTATTGAGATGCTGATTGATGCAGTTGAAGCACAACCGAAAGGCCAAGTTGTGAAATACACTGCGTAGCACTGATTTCAAGAGCAGGACAATCAAGTCAATGAACTTAATTAATTAGAGGACAACGAACATGCCATTAACAAAATGACCAGTACATGTGCCAAGAGGAAGTAAATAAGTCTAGTTGTTGTTGAGAACACAAAGACGGTGAATGAAAGTAAACACAGTTACAGTGATGTGTTTTTGATATTTTTACACAGATTATGCCGCTGAATGTTACGTACTCTTGGTTTGTTGCTTTTAGTCACCAACTAACAAATAACACAACTGTTTTTATTTGATGATTCTGTTTGTTGGCAGTAGCCGAGAGTCGGACCATCAGGATCCCCGCATTCGGCTGCTGCCCAATGCCTCTCTGGAGGGGAGGTCCATGTCCCTTGTTTGGGCTGAGTCCTGCCTGCCCCTTTGGGTAAAAGCATGGCCACCAGGTGCTCGATATCATGCCCACCTCCAGGCCTGGCTCCAAAGGCAGCCCAGAAGACTCATATCTGGGGCAAGGGATACTTGGCAATGATTTTTGCCACAAATTATGCCGCTGAATGTTAAGTACTCTTGGTTTGTTGCCTTTAGTCACCAACTAACAAATAACACAACTGTTTTATTTGATGATTCTGTTTGTTGGCAGTAGCCGAGAGTCGGACCATCAGGATCCCCGCATTCGGCTGCTGCCCATTGCCTCTCTGGAGGGGAGGCCCATGTCCCTTGTTTGGGCTGAGTCCTGCCTGCCCCTTTGGGTAAAAGCATGGCCACCAGGTGCTCGATATCATGCCCACCTCCAGGCCTGGCTCCAAAGGCAGCCCAGAAGACTCGCATCTGGGGCAAGGGATAATTTTTTTTTCACAAGCCTTTTTTGAGTAATGCTTTATCTGGCCTCTCACCTACGACCCGTAACTATGAATGACCCTACCAGCCTTGTGTGCTTCCCTAAGGTTAATAGAATCCAGTTTGGGTGGTTCAGATATCTGGCTAGGACGCCTCCCTGACACCTCCCTGGTGAGGTGTTGTAGGCAAGCCCCACCGGGAAGACACCAAGAGGAAAACTGTGATGGACCGAGCAGTGATTTAAGAGTTATTGGCAGGTGCCACTCGCTGAATGCTCAAAGGAACCAAATGCCTTCCGGACCCCATTGTGCCGGTTCCAATTCAAGATCATGCCTTTTGGATTGCATGGAGCTCCAGTGATATTCCAGAAGCTGCAGCCATCACAGAGACCCAGGACATGCTGGAGGAACTAAATCTCATGGCTGGCCAGGAGTGTGACCGGGTGAGGGAAGTCAGAGCTTCCTGCCTGATGTTGTTACCCTTGGTCCTGTCCCCTGTCCCCTGGTCCAGGACTAGCAGACAATAACAGAATCGAATGGTGATCAGACTGGGAGCTATTCATCGTATAAAATAAAACAGGCGACTTCAGTAGACCAAAAAAAAGATTTATGAATGTTGGAAAACATGACATAATGGTATTTGATGTTAGAGGAACGGACACAAAAGACATGTTTAGATGGACAAAATTGGTTCCTTGTGATACTTCTTAAAGGCAAAATTTGATCCTTTTATTGTTTTGGGATTTTTTTTAGATAAAGAAGGTGGAAGATTTTAAGTACTTAGGATCAACAGTCCAGAGCAATGGAGAGTGTGGAAAAGAGGTGAAGAAGCGTGTTCAAGCAGGCTGGAACGGGTGGAGAAAAGTATCAGGTGTGATGTGTGACAGAAGAGTTTCAGCTAAAATGAACAAACCGTGGTGAGACCGGCCATGCTGTTTGGTCTAGAGACAGTGCCACTGAGGAAGAGACAGGAAGCAGAGATGGAGGTAGCAGAGATGAAGAAGCTGAGGATCTCTCTGGGAGTGACCAGGATGGACAGGATCAGAGGAACAGCACATGTTAGAGGTTTTGGAGATAAAGTCAGAGAGGCCAGACTGAGATGATTTGGACATGTACAGAGAAGAGAGACCGAGTACATCGGCAGAAGGATGCTGGGTTTGGAACCACCAGGAAAGAGGACTAGAGGAAGACCAAAGAGGAGGTTCATGGATACAGTGAAGGAAGACATGAAGATAGTTGGTGTGACCAAAGAGGATGCAGCAGATAGGGTTAGATGGGAGAAACTGACTTGCTGTGGCGACTCCTGAAGGGAAATACCAAAAGGAGAAGATGATTGTTTTGGGGTTTTTTTCTCAGAATGACATTAGAAAATGTGTTATTTCTTTCTTTGTGTCATCCCTTTTCTCCCCTTTGAGAACTCAATAGGTCTATATGTCACCACAGGTATCTCCCCCACTACCTCTACCCCTTCTTCTCCTCTTTGATAAAGTGGAGTTTGCAAAAGACGTCATTCATGTTGAGAAAAACACTCCGTCCGGCTGGAAGAGACTCACGATCGAGCATGCAGCAGCACAGCGAAGGAGTTTCTTCCCTCTGTATTCCAACTCCAACCAAGACCCAGACATCAAAGGCAGGTGGAGTGAAACCATGAAATTACAGGTAAGGTGTCAATTACCCTTTGAAACCAAGCACTCTCTAAATCCAGGCAAGACCCAGCCGGTCCCTGGAATTAGAACAAATAAAGTGGGACTGAGGGAAGAATGGTGTAGAAGGGGAGGAAAGAGCGGTGAAGGAGGAGGTTTTTACGAGCCATGTTGACAATATGGCATCAGCATAAAAGGCCCTAATTCAGCTTTAAATTACCTCCCACCCGCTCCACCCCCCTCCCCCACCGTTCAACCACCGCCTGTTTGGGTGCGTGAGACTTTGTCGTCTGGAGAAACTCAGGAGACAGCACTGATTTGTGGGTAAAAAAAATCTACCTTTACGCAATTGTTTTGTGTGCATCAACTTTCTCCCACAGCGTTTTTCAGGCGTAGCAACAACGCCTTCTCAAACGATTATCCAGCACTGTATTTTTTTTTTTTTTTACATCAAGAAGAAATTTTGGCGCGTAATGATGACAAGAGCCAACTGAACACCTACTAATTTATTTCCATCTTTTATGACCGACATTATCACATTTATGGAGTATATTACTTTAAATATAATTTAGTTTTTGGCAAGAGAAACAAAGGAAGGTACAGCAATTATTGCTCTCTGGTTGGGTTTTACAGGAAAAAGGTTGTTATCTGCTGAAAAGAAACGGATGATTACAGAAGCTTGTTTTGTTTTTTTCTCTCATCTTTACATTACATTGTGTCCTACTCAAATTAATCAATCAATTTAACTTACTAAATAATATTATTAATATCTAGGAAATAATTTGCCTGTTAATCCGTTCCGTTCCGTCATCTTCCGCTTGTTCCGGGGTCGGGTCGCGGGGGCAACAGCCTCAAACGGGCAGCCTAGGCCTCTCTCACCCTGGCTGCATCCTCCAGCTCACCTGGAAGGATCCCAAGTCGTTCCCCAGCCAGCTGTGAGACATAGTCTCTCCAGCAGGTCCGGGGTCTGCCCCTTGGTCTTCTCCCGGTGGGTCATGCCCAAAACACCTCGCCCGCGAGGCGCTCAAGGGGCATACTGACCAGATGCCCAAACCACCCCATCTGGCTCCTCTCGACCTGGAGGAGGAGCGGCTCGACGCCGAGCTCCTCCCGGGTGGCAGAGCTCCTCACCCGATCTCTGAGTGAGAGCCCAGCCACCCTGCGGAGGAAGCTCATTTCGGCCGCTTGTACCCGCGATCTCATTCTTTCGGTCACCACCCACAGCTGGTGACCATAGGTGAGGGTAGGAACGTAGATCGACTTGTAAATCGAGAGCTTTTTCTGTTAATCCACTTGACTAAAATCCCACTGGTCCTCCATCCCAATGTTTCTTACCTGGAGCAGTAGTCATATAGTACGACTGCAATCTTCTTTGCAGCCCTCTGCTGGGGATGCAGCTTGACCGCACGGGACAACAATCACCCGGAAAGACTGATTGAGAAATGTGCACCTGTGGTGAGGAGGAACATAGACTGTGTAGGAGCTGTTTTGGAGAGAAGGATGAGGACTTCAATGTAGGGCATCTTTAAAAATACCCGTCATCCTCTACATGACTTGGTCACCACCCAGAAAAGTACCAGAGGTACCAGGTTCCTCTCATTGTGCTGCAGGACTGAGCACGATGAAAGGTCATTTATCCCTTCGGCCCTCAAGCAATTTAATTGAGCGCTTGTGCCTGGAAGGAACTGAGTCCGATAAATAGATAGATATAGATACTGTAGATAAAAACTTTATAATCTCCCGCAGGAGAAATTCTGGTGTCCAGCAGCAACAGAAATCACACAAACTGTACATACAAAATAAATAAAATCAACATACATACTGTATATAATAACATAGGACTCAGTTCCTTCCAGAAACATCTTATCGATTAAATTGCCTGAGGCCTCAAGAGACAAACGACTCCTAAAGCACTCAGTCCTGCAGCGCAGTGAGAAGAACCTGTTACTTCGGGTACTCTTCTGGGTCGTGGTAACATCATGTAGAGAGCGACGGGGGTTAAACAGGATGCCCTGCATTCGGGCCCTCATCCTCCTCTCCAAAACAGCTACCTTCATCACAAAACTATTCACATTTGCACAACAGCAGTGCAGTAAGCTCAAACTGCAAAATCTGCTGGATAACCTACAAAATAAGGTCAGTGACTCAAGATAGATCGTTCATTTCTCAAATTCAAGTCTCTGTGCCAATAAAAGCCACTGTGCCATCAAGAGAAAAAGCCTTGATACTACTGTCGTGAACAAGATTAATACGTTTTTTATTCCAATGGAAAAACAGTAGTTTTTCGAAACACCGTCTCTTTTCTTCTGCTTTAAAACCAGACAATTTTTCTGCTATGTCACGCTTATGACGTGAAAAACTATTTGCCTCTCTTAATAACAACAAAAGATGAAAAAAAAAAATAGTGCTTTGGCGATAGTTTCATGCTGATGCATGCCTTATATATGCCTCCAAAATGGCCGACTTCCAGGTTGGTGACATCACGTGAAAGCACTCTATAGTTTCATCCTAATCTCCGCATCCAAAATGGCCGACTTCTGAGTTGTAGTCACATTGGTGAAAGCACCTTATGTAAATGGACTCTACTAATACAGCACTTTTCCACCTGCATTTGTAGCATATGTGCTAGGATTGCATAGGATTGTAATTGGCTAGTGTCAGAAGATTAGGTGTCGCTCTGGGAGAGAGTAGATTGAAACAAGCAATGTCTTTGGTATTTTCACCGTGTATTGAATAGACAACCAATAATTACAAGTTGTAATACTTTGTGCAACAAATACCCTTAAATATGTACAAGAGAATGGCCATTCATAATATTTACACATACAAAATCCTTTGTCAAGATACACACAGTAGACAAGAAACTCAACAATAAAGCATTGCAATTTTCAAAGCTCACACAACATAAAGATTTACAGTGTAATGTTCATCAAAAGAAAACTGGGACCAAAAGAGTCCGACCATCTAAGTGTAGGTGTTGGGGGTGAGAGGTCCTCGGCCCACTGAGCCCCCTACCGGTCCGGCAAGGTGGATTGGAACCACTTTGAGTATTCAGGATCAGAAGTTTTCAGGATTAACCTGCTCCTTGGCTTGCCATCACAAAAATGCGGAAAACCTGGCCTGTATAAAAGGACCAAAGCTCCAATGAATCATATGTACATATCAAAATGCATTATCTAGAATGTACCCATGTTGAAATGGACAAATATTAACCAAATTGAATTGATTTGGCTCAATAATAACTTCAGTAAACATCAACAAAGTATAAAGACATTTTGCTTCAGAAAATTGTACAAAACATTACATATCATTATAAAAGTGCGTTACATTTGAAAGAAAAAGGCTTAGGCATTAGAAACACATGGTAACCAGCTCCATATAAATAAACGGAGCAGCTAGGCAAGGCTAGGCTAACGTTAGCAACAGCTTTCCCACTCACCGATTTCCGCACGTACAAGACTCAAATTCAGCGTGATTTCCCCCACTAAAAGGTCCGATAGCCGACGGCTCCTATGAATGATTATATCAGTGAGTATAACGAAAATATATTCAAGAAATTATATAAAAGACGTGGAGAAACAGACCTGTGACCCAGCGTTTCAGTTTGCCGCACACCTGCTCTCACTCAGACTAACTAACGCTGTCTTATTAAGGAGACGCGGCAGGGAACAATGAGTCACGTGATTGCACGCAGCGTAAGCTCTGATTGGCTGACAGTAACAAGTGCACAAATCACTCCGCAGAAGTTACAAGGCAGGGAGAAAAATGACAGGAGGACCTAGTTTTTTCACCTGGGTTACACATTGGCACTCAAAGTACTTTACAGTGTAGCTCACATTCACCCATTCAGGCAAGCATTGATACCTGATGGGGATGCTGTGATGCAATGCGCAAACCACCATCAGGACCAATTGGGGCTTTGGTGTCTTGCTCAAGGAAACATTGGCGTGAACTTCGGGCAGGTTATCGAACAGGCAACCCTTTGGTTACAGGGCAGTCGCCCTACTCACTGAGCCATCTTTCCCCTCATTTACGGCGTAAACTGAGAAAAAAAAATCAACTACTGTATTTTATCAGTTTTACTGCTGAGGAAATTTTACAATTCCAATGTGGACACAAAATTGGGCTTATGAAAAAAAATAATCTCCCTCTAGGTAGACTAATGTACGATTGAATATAAACACACTGAGTTACATTGAGGATATTAACATCTGAAACACTGCATATCCAGATGTTTGCTTCATTTTATTTATGTATATATTTTTTGTGTGGGACACAACCAGGTCTTCTTCTACTTCTTTCGGCATTTTCCGTCAGGGGTCGCCACACCAAGTCAGTTTCTTCCATCTAACCCTATCTGCTGAATCATCTTTGGTCACACCAACTATCTTCATGTCTTCCTTCACTGTATCCATGAACCTCCTCTTTGTCCTTCCTCTAGCCCTCTTTCCTGGTGGTTCCAAATCCAGTATCTTCCGTCCGATGTATTCTCTCTCTCTCCTCTGCACTTGTCCAAACCATCTCAGTCTTGCCTCTCGGACTTTATCCCCAAAACCTCTAACATGTGCTGTTCCACTGATGTACTCATTTCTAATCCTGTCCATCCTGGTCACTCCCAGAGAGATCCTCAGCATCTACATCTCTGCTACCTCCATCTCTGCTTCCTGTCTTTTTCTCAGTGCTACTATTTCTAGACCAAACAGCACGGCTTCTCTCACCATGGTTTCGTAAACTGAAACTCTTTGGCTGAAACTTTTCTGTTACACATCAGCCCTGATACTTTTCTCCACCCGTTCCAGCCTGCCTGCACACGCTTCTTCCCCTCTTTTCCACACTCTCCATTGCTCTGGGCTGTTGATCCTAGATACTTAAAATCTTCCACTTTCTTTATCTCTTCTCCCTGTAACCTCACTTTTCCATTTGGATCCCTCTCATTCACACACATGTACTCTGTTTTACTCTGACTAATCTTCATTCCTCTTCTTTCTAGTGCAAACCTCCACCTCTCCAGCTTTTCCTCCACCTCTTCCCTCCTCTCACTACAGATCACAATGTCATCTGCAACATTGGGACATAATCAGGTAAGTGTCTTTTATCAACACCTGACACATTCTCCCAACTAACTAATGAAAGTTTTGGGTTTTTTTTAAAAAACCCTGACCTAAATAGTTGGCATTGAGGTCACTTGAGCACTATCATTTAAAAAACAAAAGGTGAGGTGATCACCTTTAGCAGGGAGGGGCAACGGTCAGAGAAACTGAAAAATCCAGGACTTCTAGTGTTAATCACGTGGATTAATATGTCAAGACACACATCTAGAAAGCAGAAAAACAACAGAGGCTATAAATCTGTCGATTAATCCAATGGCACTAATGAGTAACCTATTTTTTGGCTTTATTAGAAAAAAGAAGGGGAACTCTAATAATTACGATGAATCATCGCAAGATGGAATTCTTTCCATTAACCGAAGCCAAAATCCTGTCAATCCAGCTTACAGGTTCTAATAAACGTGTAGATACAAAGAAACTTATAACATTATGATTTACTACCAATTTTTCAGAATAAAAAACTAAATTTATTGCTGTAATTCACTTCGAGCTTTGCATAAAATTGAAAACGAGTACTTTTATCATTTAGACTTAGAAAGGTTATCTCGGGTTTATTTGTTGCGCTAAACCAGTCAAAGTGTACTAAAGTACAAAGTCTTGAAGCTAAAAAGTCAAATAAAAGAGATTTTTTTGCTCTTTGGGCCTCCTAGGGTATTTATCGAACTCCTATTTTATGGTTTTTTTTCTACGACAACATGGTCTAGATTTATAGCAAGGAGTCACTTTAAGCAACCCTAGATCAAGTGTTTTTCTTACTTTTCAAGCCTTGTGTGAACTCGCCTTTGTCAGAAGTTCACAAAAACAGGTGAGTGGCACTTTTTGTCTGCCTCAAAGGGGAAGTGATGCAACCAGGAGGCTGAAAAACAACACCAAGCTAAAAAAAAAAAAAAAAAAAATCAAAGAGGTCTGCATTGACTCGTGCAAACAATCCCGTCCTGCCGACAGACGGTGTAGAGATATAGTCGTGAAAAGGTCTCTGTGTGCTGTCAGCCGCATTGCTAAACTGCTTTGGTGTTGATGTATTTGTGTGCAGAAGTCGGCGTTCTGGGCGAATGCGAACAAGTTTCCAGCTGCTTGCCAACATAAGTGCCTGGGTGGGTTGGATTTCTAATTTATGACTGCAACATAAATATAAAGATTACAACACCAGCATGTCATTCAGGTTTGGATGAGTTAAACCAAACTGTAGACATATGTTAGCGCAGACGAACACCTCTGAGTGTCGGAATTAAACTGTCGAAACATTTTTGCTCCTTGTTGTTTTCGCTCAGCAAGAACAAGGCAGCTGGCCCTGTGCACTGCCATTACACTGGATCCCCTTATTACAGAGAATCCCCGCAGATATGGAAATAACCTGTTGTCCTGAGCCAGGTAGCGCAACGAGCCCATTAATCAAAGCAACGTTTGGGGTGGCGAGGGAGATGGGGGGAAAAGGAGTTTCAAAGGAAGACAGAATGGGAGGAGGTTCCTGGGCTTGTTGACAAGCTCCTTTGAGAAAGGGTGAGGGAGCCTGATTAGTCAATAATTTACAGAGCAGAAACTTTTCAACTTTTTGAGGTTCCTACCACATTTGAACATCGGTTTCATTCATTCATGTTTGAGACATTCTTGAGCTCTCCCATCCAGTGTTGTAGTTCTACTTTAATTTCTGGCCATACCAGCCCATCAATGCCTGATCCCTTCAAACCTCAGAGGGTAAGTATGCTCGGCTTGGGCAATACTTGGATGGGAGACCGCCGGCGCTACAATAGGACCTAGCAGAAAAAATGAAAACGAGTACTTCAATTCTCGTACTTTGAAGTAATCTCGGTGACAATGAGATTTTATTGTCAGTGTCCCTGGGCAAGACACTTCACCTACGTTGCCTAGTCTGGATGGTGTGTGTGTTTGATTGGTTGGTGATGGTCAGATGGACCGATGGCGCAAAATGGCAGCCTTGCTTCTGTCAGTTTGTCTCAGCGCAGCTGTGGCTACAAAAGGGTCTCTGCAGCAGGAGCCTGTGGTCATCGGTGGCTGCTGGTCCTGGCTCCGGGCCCTGAGGGAGATCTGGCTCCGGCCTCGTCTTCTTTTCGGGGCCTTGGATCATGGCCGGTGATTGCAGGTGTGCCTCGGCTCCTGCTGCGGTGGCTCCTCAGATATCGTTTTCTCAGGTGTTCCATCTGCGTCCAGCCTATTGCATTTTTAAGTGACTGTTTATGTGTGCCTGTGAACCTATATGAGGGTGTGTGCTCTATCTGTATTTGTACAAGTATGGATGTGTGTGGGGGGAGGGCACATGCTTTACTGCATATGCTCTGCTCACCCTCAGTCCCCACACGGAGTGTTTTTTTTTTTTAATTACCTTTGCTTCCTTTAAATACTGCATACTGTATTTACAGCGTCAAATAATATTTTACTCTGTCGTGCACATGCCCAATTGGTGGGACTAAACAAGAGGAGGAAGGAATTGTTCAAAAACAAAAATGAAACTGAATAAATAATTTAAAAGCTTTTTTCTGTGAATATCATATTTCTGAGTTAACAAAAAGTACAAAAAGAAATCAAACGTATTTCACAAAAACACAATACGCCTTCTTTAAAGGGAAGAAGACCTTATGAGAAAGTCTATGTTTCTTTCAAGTATTTTCTTGTGGTTCAGTTCACAGGAGGGCTACTTTTGCTATTCCGTACCACTTACCTGTACGGTCAGAGCTTTAGCAGAGAAGCCCAGACTATCCTTACCGCACCATATGCCTCAGCCAATTCCATAGCCCACTGTGAAACAGACTGTAGTCCATCAAGAAAATTCTGGACCCAGCCGTTGACCATTTGCCGGCAGGATGTCTGCAGAACACCAAAACCAGTCTTGGTTTTGGAGTATTGAGTGACACATTACAAATGTAACTACCGTAATTTCACGACCATTAGGCACACCGTACGAAAAGGCACAGTCTCAGTCACACACCGCCTTACAACAACACACACGCAAGCATGCAAATGTGCGTATTAAAAAATAGATCGGGAGCAAAACTGAATTTGGTTGTGCTTTATTTAAGTAGTATAAACAAGCACATTACTGGTAATAGTCTTTATTCAAATCCGTCAAAGTCCTCATCCTCTGTTTCGGAATCGAACAGCTGCGCAAAATCCAACAGAGCAGGTCCACTTCGCTCCTCGCTGTCAAAGTCACTGTCTGTACTGTGCGGCTCCTCAGAAAGGATACCAGCTTTTGCGAAAGCTCGGATAACAGTACCAGCAGACATGTTAGTCCAAGCATCTACAATCCCTTGACTCGTTAATGGTGAAATTTCTCGCAGCGGCTCGATTCCCATGTTCCTCCGCGTAGCTGATCGCCTTCAGCTTAAACTGAGCGTCATAAGCGTGTCTCTTTGCCATTTTCAGGGTTAAAACAGCAATGTTGTTCATACAGCACATACCTTTTTTATACACAATCCACGCCCACACTTCACTCTTTAACGTTCTCATGCCTTTTCTTTCAGGTCCGCCTCACGGGCACCGCTTTTTCTTTTAGGTCCGCCTTTTCTCAAACACAAGGCACACTGCACGAAAGGGCGCACCGCTCATTTTGAAGAAAAGCTAAGACATTTATATGCGCCTTACAGTCGTGAAATTATGGTAGTTATGTAAGTTGCAATCGTATTAAAATTGAATGCTTTCGTTTTCTGATACTTTAAAGAAAATGACCACTGCAAGAAAGTTTAACGCTATAATGCAGCAAAGAAGAAAAGAATTGGTAGTGACTTACGTCCTGTTGAGTGGGATGCGTGGTTGTTTGAAGTCTTTGTTGTGTATTCACCTTACCTTCGCTAAGGTGGTCGTGTGATATGGAGAGTGTGCACGTCCGAAACGAAAAATTCAAGAAGTTATGCATGGATTTTTATGAAATTTTTGGGACATATCCAAATGGGAAGATGGAGAAGTGATTGAATTTTGTAGACGATCCGGGTCAACATTTGGATCCAGCTCTCTTTTCAGCAAGTGATACAACAATGTTGTCAGGTTTAGTAATGAAGTCAGAGTGTTCTTTTTTTCATTTCCTGTTTTATTTTGTAATCACTCACTTTATTTCCTTCCAGGTGCTGTGTTCCTCTAGGGCAGACCTGGGCAAATTAAGGCCCAGGTCTGCCCTGGGCCTTAATTCCGGCCCTTTGTACGTCCCTGTCCGGCCCGCGTGAGGCCAATCATAAACACCATAAATTAAAATTTTTTTTCAAACTTTTATTTTGAAATTTCATTTTTATTTTATTTTGAAAAGCATTACGTCGCTACGTATGCACGTCGTAGACTTTTACTCCGCCCTCAAAGAGGAGAACTTTCCACACCTGAGGAGGCATGCTCAGAGGATCCTAGTCCTCTTTGGATCTACCTATCAATGTGAACAGACATTCTCAGTTATGAAGTTCAACAAATCCAAACACAGATCCTCTATGACTGATGACCACCTCTCAGCTGTCCCTTGTTCAAGCCCAGAACAGACTGGATTATTCTCACTGAAGAGGTAACATGAGGTGGAAAGCATTACAAGTTTTGTTTGTGGAGATTAACAAGTTAAAAAATAAATTGCACTGGTTCAATAATTGTTTTTCTTATTTAACCAGTTTCACATAACCTAATATACATATTTACAGACTGCTTTATTCTTCTGATTATCAGTACCAGCTATGTATTTTACAATGAAAGAAAGTTGGTGGCCCTCTGACACAATTCAGGCTTCTCATACGGCCCCTGATAAAAATTAATTGCCCACCCCTGCTCTAGGGTGTGTCTCCCTGGTCTGATCACCTTTCTTCCCTAATGATCTTCACCTGGTTCCTATTTTCTCCTGCTAGTATTTAAGGGGTTGCTTTGCCTCACTTCCCTGCGGGTTTGTCTTGTCTTTCTGGTTTCCCGTACTTGTTAGTTGATGTTTGAAAGCGAATCTCATAGTTTCTAGCTCTAAGTTATGAGATGTGTAGTATTTTGCTTGGCGCAAGCTTGTTTTCAGTTTGGATTTGTTAAATAAAAGACTTTGTTTGGAGCATCTACTGTCCTGCTTTGTATCCACACAACAACCCCCCAGACAAATGTAGCCGTTGATATTCTCTTCACCCTTGCCTAACTTCTTCACAAGACCCCAAGAACTGATATATTGTCGGCTGTGAAGAATTTAAAAATGCCATCACCATGCCTGGCCAGTTGTGGATATTTGGTGTGGGTGGAAAACCAGCTTCTCCACATTTTGGGGGCGGTGCATCATTATTTATTTTTATCGAAGTTCGGCAGCCCATACCAAAACTCATAACAAGTCACAAATGAACCACTGGACGGAATTTGCGTCACATACATAAATAAATATCCCTCTCACGAGCACATGCTCTCTCCAGCCGGTCCGGGGTCTGCCCCTTAGTCTCCTCCCGGTGGGACGTGCCCAAAATACCTCGCTCGCGAGGCGCTTGGGGGGGGATTTTGACCAGATGCCCAAACCACCCCATCTGGCTCCTCTCGACCTGGAGGAGGAGCGGCTCGACACCGAGCTCCTCCTGGATGGCAGAGCTCCTCACCCGATCTCTGAGTGAGAGCCCAGCCACCCTGCGGAGGAAGCTCATTTCGGCCGCTTGTACCCGCGATCTCATTCTTTCGGTCACCACCCACAGCTGGTGACCCCGAACCCGCTGGAGAGACTATGTCTCACAGCTGGCCGGGGAACAACTAGGGATCCTTCTGGGTGAGCTGGAGGATGCAGCCGGGGAGAGAGAGGCCTGAGCTTCCCGTTTGAGGCTGTTGCCCCCGCGACCCAACCCCGGAACAAGCGGAAGATGACAGAACGGAACGAGCACGTGCATTTGTTTCTGTTCTTTTAGTCAGAGGGATAATTTTCTCTTGAATACAGGCCCAGACTTTTACTTGTTTATATCATACCTAATCACGTTCGTCACGGCTTTACTTTTATGACAACTTATTGGTTAGCATCAGAAACCACCTGAGTTTACAAAACCCAATCCATGCAACAGGTACAAATACTCCTAATAAGCATACACACATTCGTCTTGGTGGTTTTCTTTCACATAATTAGCCAAACAATGTCTTGTGGCGTCATAATATTCAGAAACCATTCCTGTATTTGTTTTACTCGGTTGGGATTTTAGTGATTTGTCTCTATTAGGGAGTCTAAATGCTTTGTGGTGTTGTTGCTGAACCAAGCCACAGTTTGTCATCCTGAGCTATGACTGATTATAATCCTGTAAACTGAACTGGCAATGAGCTTTGTGATCTCTACAGAACAACTGTGTTGATATTTTGGATCGCTTTGTAAATAAATCCGAGGAGATAAAAGTTGTATATTCTTTAAACACGTAACGTCTTTAATTGGACTTCCTATGAGAAGTAATGAAGGAAGGGTAGCTAAGCATCTTCTGCTTTTTACAGGGCCCACAGGGGTTCTGAATCAACGCTCCCTCTAAGCTGCGCGCCTGCGCAATTGCGCACTGCTCGCAAATTAATGGCGCAAAAGAAAACCTATGCAGCGCACAAAATAAAACTCAATTTAAATGAAAGATGGTAAAATGAGACAGAACTCTGGAGCATATCTCTTTCTTCTTTCTTTCTGAAGCAAATTGTTTCAAACCGCTGCTTCGGAGTTAGGCTAGTCATTGCTTTCTGACATCACAAAAGAGTCCAAGTTTTTGCTCCGCCCCCTTCTGCTCAGGAAGCTTGAATGTTTGTTCAAAAACATAAAAAATTAGAGAGAACATTGTTCTGAATGTCTTAGAAAATCTAGAAAGAAGACCTTCATTGCTTTTAAAGTGATAAATAAGCCGATGAAATTTATTATTTACAATGTGGTGTGGATTTGACTGCGTGGTTTGGAATCGGTTCAGACCCTTCGGAAAGGAGTTGGTGTGTTACCGCAAGCATGCGACAATTCTCCTCAGTCTCTCCATTTAGGCAGTTCTCACTCAAATTTCCCTTCGGGGATAAATAAAGTATTTTCAATTCAATTTATTTATTCATTTAATTGAAGCCACATCAACTTCCACGAACTAGTCTGGTGTGAAAGACGCCCCCTCCAACAGGGGAGGCATGAGGTATGCCTTGACATGAATGTGTTTATTTTAAAACTAATTGTTGTGTATTTGATGTACAATTTACTGTGTTGTGAAATTGGGCTACACATAAAAGTGGAATTGAATCAAGCTAGCAAAGCTAGTACATGTTTATGTTCTTGTTTTGGTGCACTTAATGAAAATTGCATTGTCTATAAGACCCTGTCCACACGTAGCCGGGTATTTTTAAAAACAAATATATTTTTGTCCATTTTGGGCTGCCATCCACACGAAAACGGAGGGTTTTTTTTCACTCAAAACCAGAGTTTTTGAAAACTCCGGCCAAAGTGGAGAGTGGAGTGAACTCATTTTTTGCGTTTGCGTGTGAACGTGCAAAAATGGAGATTTGCGTTTTTATGCGTCGC
Organism: Neostethus bicornis; assembly: GCA_902685375.1. Lineage (NCBI taxonomy): Eukaryota > Metazoa > Chordata > Actinopteri > Atheriniformes > Phallostethidae > Neostethus > Neostethus bicornis. Next base: position 22,922,622 of record LR738552.1, read on the forward strand.
TACCTGCGACAAGCAATGCACATACGTCATTCGTGTGCGTCCTTGTTTACAAAAGCAGACAGAGGGCAGCATTGATCCACGGAAACCCTGTTGCGGACCCTCTTTTTTTGCTTTTTTGTCCACTCTCAATTGCTCTTGCTTCTTGTTGAGGAGCAAAGGAGGAGAAATACGTTGCAATTAGCTATTATTCATCACATCAGCTTTCCTAGCTCAGAGCTTACGTTTAGATAAATACTGCCCACTACTGGTCTGGCATGCTTATGACCACACTCAGAGGCGTAGTTATACAGCTCCGTGTGGACGCGGATATTTTGAAAATGGTTACGTGTGGACGCAAGCGTTTTTCTAAAACGGAGGACAGCGGATATACGTTTTCAAAAATACCCGGCTACGTGTGGACATGGTCTAAGAGGAACTGTCTTCCTGTGGCCTAGAAGTGAAAAACCCAAATAAGAACAGTAGCATCTCAGTTGTGTTTCAAAAGCCATAAAATGAAACATGATGATATTTTTTAAGTGAACAAATTGCATCTCTACATTTCGGAATGGTTGGTCCATCTCTGGAACATGTGGGTGCCAGAGCAAAGCCCAGCTGGTGTAAAGCAAGAGGTGAGGTACACCCTAAACAGGTCACCAGTCTATCACATTATCTAGACTTTCCAATGGTTTTATATACGTAGATTGCATCAAATTTGAGATTCCTTTTTAGCTTTTATCACATTTCACACAAAGTAAACGCATCACACAAGTAGAGTTACGAGGGAATGATTCGGGCGATTTTCCAGGCATTAAATTAACCATCAACTCATTTACACACCAAAGTATTCCATTTAATTTTTTTTAAAGGTTTCTCGAATAAAACTCACTGAGTTAGCAAAAATGTATTTGATGAACAAGGCTACTGTTATTCAACTTGATTCGACAAAGTCTTTTTAATACCAAGTTAAATAAAACTCTTTGGTAGAGCTTCTTTGCCCCGAGGGGAACAGGTGGATATTCACCAGGTATTGTGCTCTATCTTGCACCAGGACACGGCCCTAGATAAATAACATGGTTCAACTTTTTTTTTTCTTTTTAATTAACCAACTCGCGATTGTGCATTTCTGTTCCAAATCTGAGTCATTTGCATATCCCACAAGTCGGAAAATGGCAATTACGTTCCATCACGCCACCCACTGCTGTTTTCTTTGGACATGCAGCGTTGTGTTTGCTTGGCATGGGCGACCGTCTCTGTATTTCAACACAAAGCATTTTGTTTTCGTGCTAATTAACTCTCCATGAAAAGACAGATAGGACCTGTTTCTTTTACTGCTCTGTGGGGGACACTTACCAACACTTGGCCCTGTCTAGCCATAAGACGCCAAAGGCAAAGGAATCAGGTATTTTAAAGATAAAGATGTTGAGAGACAAAGTAGCACATCTCGTCTTGACAACTGTTACTATGTTGATTGAACGAGATGACTCATTCACAGATGTTAGTAGTCCGTAAAAGAGTCAGTGGTGGAACGTAACGAAGTAAATGTACTTCGTTACTGTACTTAAGTAAAAAAATTGTGTATCTGTACTTTACTGAAGTAAAATTTAAGACCGGTACTTTTACTTTTACTTCACTACATTTTTAGAGCAAATATCTGTACTTTTACTTCGCTATTTTTTAAAAGTGTGTTTTACATTTTTCGTTACATTTTCGTTCAGGAATTTGAAAAATACACAGGTTTTTTAGCGCATCTTAAAGCCGCATCGCCAAAATCAAAAGAAGCAGTTGATCGAGAAACATTTTCCGCATTCATTCAGCGCCAAAAACCTAACATCAAATAAAGTACAAATTAAAAAGAGTCAGAAGATCGTTGTTCGTTGTGTTTACTTATAAATAAAAAGTTGAGCCATCATTACACAGAGCAGGGGCGGATCTAGAATTTTCCAAAGGGGGTGGGGCTTTGACAAAGCCAATATGTAGTGACTGGGGGGCCTCCCCCCAAAACATTTTAAAAAATAAGTGTCATTTTCCTCTATTTTGGCGGCCCATTCACTGGCCCTTCTAGGGCATAGCTTGACTTGTCCCCTTTCCTTTTATTTTATTTATTTATTTTTTTGTGGACCGAAAGAGGCGGGACAGGGGGGTCACACCCCTGCAGAGTATTTATCCTGGTTACCATGGTGACACCCTATAGCACAAAAAATAACATTTGATTTATAGTCGAATACTTTTACTTTTTACTTAAAAAGTAAAATTTACACCAAATACTTTTGTACTTTTACTTAAGTAGATTTTTTTATTGGTACTTTTACTTTTACTTAAGTAATTTTTTTGCCTAATTATCTGTACTTTTACTTAAGTACAAAAAGTGAGTACTTCATCCTCCACTGAAAAGAGTCGATGTATTTCGTACTGATTCATCAGATCTTTGCATTTGGTACTTTATTTGCTTTTTTTTGGTTTGTGACTACAATATACGGTATCGGTGCCCTTTTTCACCGATTTGTTACGTCTTGTGTTGTAGAACATCTTCTTTGAATTCAGATATTTGGTGTGATGTAGACGTTATCTCAGAGATCTTCGTAGAAAGCAGTCATTTTTGGACTTCGTGTTGCATTTCTATACTTCCCCTCTGACTTCAACAACTGGATCATCTCTTACTAATTCCCGCATTGGAAACCCTAGAGATGTTTGGTGGGAAAATCCCAATAAATCAAACACACACCAACAACCAACTTCTTAAACTTAATTGTTGCTTTCTCATTAGCTGATTCCATCTTAAATTCTTTGTAAATAAATCCTGATTGGAGAATTTTGTCCAAAAGATGAATGGGATCCAAAAGAACCCCTTACTTGATTTCAGTTTGAGTAGCGCTGAACTTAATGGGGTATCTTTGATGTTCAAGCTGCGACAGTCTACCTCTTTTGAAGCTGGTGTTGGATGGAGACGTGGAACAATCAAAAGAGTGAGGAAGTAACTCAGGGTCACTGCCGGGCATTGACCCTTCCAATGATTTTCACAGAAGGCTGAGAGTCACTCACCAAAGGAAGGACAAAGACTAAATCTGTGATCTTTGATCTGGTTTTACAGACATTAACGTAAACATGCTGAGAGGCTTCACTTAGACAGATCTGCATGTTGCTTGTGCCACACAAACTTGGGATTTATAAAAAAAAAAACCCGTAAGTCTTTTCACACAAAGCGAGCTTCAGAAATCCCACCCGCGACAAATATCAGGTGAAAAACAAAATCAAAATCGATTCTGCTCCAAACACACCTCTAGAACTGCATGTACGATCATGCAAATGATGTGATCCATTTGCCACGGTCATCAAATAAGCTGGTGGTTACACTAGCAAGATGACGAGGTGGTCATTATGGCAAGACTTTGGGTGGCACACACCAAGAGATTCCATTTTGTTTCGTTACACGCAGACCCAGCCTGCGTCTTCCAGCTCACTCAGAAAGATCTCGAGGTGTTTTCTGGCCAGCTGGGGTCTGCCTGAGTGTCCCAGAGGGATGGGCCCAATACAACTCACTATAGAGGTGCTTGGGGGACATCCTAACCAAATGCCAGAAACACTCCATCTGGCTTCTCTCAACCCGGAGGGGCAAAAGCTCTACTCCATGTCAGAGTGCTACAATGACCAAAAGGAACAACAAACAGCAAAATTAAATAAAACCACAACACAAAAAAAAAAACAACACTAAAAACTTTGTTTAAAAGCCTTTAGAAATAAAAATGTCTTCAGTCTTTTCTTAAAAACCTCAACGCTCTGTGGAGCCCTCAAGCTCTAGGGAAGACCGTTCCAGAGCCGTGGAGCAGTTGCCTTGAAGGCCCTGTCCCCCATAGTGGAGAGTTTGGTCCTTGGTTGATGCAGGCAGTAGGAGGAGGAGCGCAGGTCTCAGACAGTGGTGTGGAGGGTTAGGAGTTCTTGGAGATAAACAGGTGCAGTGCCGTGTATGCACTGATGGGTGAGGAGGCAGACCTTGTACTGAATTCTGTATTTAACGGGTAGCCAGTGGAGGGATTTGAGGATGGGAGTGATATGGTCATATTTGCGCCTCCTTATCAGGATCCGGGCAGCGCAGTTCTGGATGTGCTGGAGCTTTTGTAAGCCCCTGCATGGGATCTGTAGGATCAGGGGATTTAGGACTTTAGGACCAGTCCACTGGAGGTGGCTCAAGTCCAAGTTCTTCCAAGCTTAATGTTTCAATATTTTCATTTATATGAATTATTTTTAAAGTAGGGCAGCACTGTGGCGCAGTGGGTAGCACAGTGGCCTCACAGCAAGAAGGTCGTGGGTTTGAGTCCCGGGTGTGGACGAGGCTTGGAACACTGTCCTTTCTGTGTGGAGTTTGCATGTTCTCCCCGTGTTTGCGTGGCTTTCCTCCGGGTACTCCGGTTTCCTCCCGCCCTCCAAAGACATATATGCTAGGTTGATTGGCCGGTGCCAAATTGCCCCTAGGAATGTGTGTGGATGGTTGTGTGTGTGTAGCCCCGCGACAGACTGGCGACCTGTTCGGAGTGTACCCTGCCGTTCGCCTTAAATTAGCCGGGATGGGACCCTTTAAAGAAAACCTTTATTTGTCCCACAACTTGCACTGTGCAACAGTATAGAAAAAAAAAGGTCACGGCAAGCATGCACAAACAAAACAAAAACAAAAATAGCAAAAAAAAAACTATGCGACGAAATGATAGGTTCTCCTCTTGGAAATGCAGACGGTTACCATGGAGAGAGAAAAGCTTGATGGAACATCTCATTGAATCTTTCCATACCTTTTTTGCTTTAAATAACTAATAAAAATTACAAAGCGCTGGTTTGGTGAGAAAAATAACGTGTCATGAGCGTAACGTTTTCTCTGTTTGACAGAAATAAGCCTGATTGGACAAAGGCAGTGGTGGAACGTAACGAAGTAAATGCACTTCCATACTGTACTTAAGTAAAAAAATGTGTATCTGTACTTTACTTAAGTAAAAATTGAGACCTTTACATCTGTACTTTTACTGCGCTACTTTTTTAAAGTCTGTTTTGCACTTTCCGTTAAATTTTCGGTCAGGAATTTGAAAAATATACAGTTTTATTTAGCGCATCTTAAAGCCGCTTTGCCAAAATCAACCTGTAGAGGGAGCAGTTGATCGCCTGCGGTTTCCCAGAAGGAGAAGTAATGAATCGAGGACCAATCAGAATCAAGAGTAAACATTTTCCGCTGTCATTCACCGCCAAAAAACTAACATGAAATATCGCAAAAATTGAAAAAGAGTCAGAAGATCCTTGTTCGTCGTGTTTACTTTTAAATAAAAAGTTGAGCCATCATTACACGGAACAGGGGCGGAGCCAAGGATTTTCTAAAGGAGGCAGGCGTGAGGTCATTGATGAAGTCAGTATAGGAGGACTGGGGGCCTCCCTCCCAGAACATTTTAAAAAATAAGTGTCATTTTCCTGCATTTTGGTGGCCGATTGACTGGCCCTGCAAGGGGATAGCTTGACTAGCCCCCTTTTCTTTCTTCTTTTTTTTTTTTTATGTGGGCCAGAGAAGAAACCCTCCCCAACCCCTCTTCCTGGATCCGCCCCTGAAGCGTATTTATCTGTGACCCTACAGCACAAAAAAATGACATTTGAATTATGATAGAATACTTTTACTTTTTACTTTCCGTTCCATCATCTTCCGCTTGTTCCGGGGTCGGGTCGCGGGGGCAACAGCGCCAAGCGGGCAGCCCAGGCCTCTCTCACCCCGGCTGCATCCTCTACCTCACCTGGAAGGATCCCAAGTTGTTCCCCGGCCAGCAGTGAGACATAGTCTCTCCAGCGGGTTCGGGGTCTGCCCCTTGGTCTCCTCCCGGTGTGACGTGCCCGAAACACCTCGCCCGCAAGGCGCTCGGCGGGCATCCTGACCAGATGCACAAACCACCCCATCTGGCTCCTCTCGACCTGGAGCAGGAGCGGCTCGACACCGAGCACCTCCCGGATGGCAGAGCTCCTCACCCAATCTCTGAATGAGAGCCCAGCCACCCTGCGGAGGAAGCTCATTTCGGCCGCTTGTACCCGCAATCTCATTCTTTCGGTCACCACCCAGAGCTGGTGACCATAGGTGAGGGTTGGAACGTAGATCGACTTGTAAATCGAGAGCTTTGCTTTTCGGCTCAGCTCTCTCTTTATCACGACGGACCGATGCAGCGTCCTAGTTATTGCTGATGCCGCACCGATCCGCCTGTCGATCTCCCGCTCCATCCTTCCCCCACTCGTGAACAAGACCCCGAGATACTTAAACTCCTCCACTTGGGGCAGGACCCTGTCCCTGACCCGCAGGGGGCATTCCACCCTTTTCCGGGCGAGGACCATGGTCTTGGATTTGGAGGCGCTAATTCCCATCCCGGCCGCTTCACACTCGGCAGCAAATCGATCCAGCGAGAGCTGGAGATCACGGTCCGATGAAGCCAACAGGACCACTACTTTTTACTTAAAAAGTAAAATTTACATCAATTACTTTTGTACTTTTACTTAAATAGATTTTTTTTAATGATACTTTTACTTAAGTATTTTTTTACCTAATTATCTGTACTTTTACTTAAGTACAAAAAGTGAGTACTTCACCCACCACTGGACAAAGGTTGGGGAGCTATTCCCATGAAGCCCCTCAGCCTCCTGTGACTCCCACTTAAAGACCAGTAAATGTTTATTTTCCACTTTGTCTGTTGCTTACAGTGATTTCTACAAAATCTGTAAATCTCATAATGATACACGTAGACCAGTATACTCACCGATACCCCCAACATTCACATCAAGAATTGTCATGACAACTCTATCTTTTAATTTTTTTTTACTATTTTCCCACATAATTTTAAATTTGAAGCACTTATAAATCAACTTAATGTTTTTAACTTGGTCTGTGAAAGGGCCTGTAGCCTCAATTAAAGATTTCTTTTAATCAGTCATTCGGGGACTTTTGGCAACAACATGGCATTAATTTAACATGTCATGGTGCCAACATTAATATGGTGGATATTTTATTCGTTTTATTGGTGGAGGCTTTGGTCACTCGGACTGACTTCTTCTACTTTACGCATTTCCCTTCCGGAGTCGCCACAGCAAGTCAGTTTCTTCTATCTAACCCTATCTGCTGCATCCTCTTCGGTCACGCCAACTATCTTCATGTCTTCCTTCACTGTATCCATGAACCTCCTCTTTGGTCTTCCTCTAGTCCTCTTTCTTGGTGGTTCCAAATCCAGCATCCTTCTTCTGATGTACTCTCTCTCTCCTCTGCACATGTCCAAACCATCTCAGTCTTGCCTCTCAAACTTTATCCCCAAAACCTCTAACATGTGCTGTTCCTCTGATCCTGTCCATCCTGGTCACTCCCAGAGAGATCCTCAGCATCTTCATCTCTGCTACCTCCATCTCTGCTTCCTGTCTCTTCCTCAGTGCCACTGTCTCGAGACCAAACAGCATGGCGGGTCTCACCACGGTTTTCTACACTTTTTCTTTCATTTTAACTGAAACTCTTCTATCACACATCACACCTGATACTTTTCTCCACCCGTTCCAGCCTGCTTGAATATGCTTCTTCACCTCTTTTCCACACTCTCCATTGCTCTGGACTGTTGATCCTGAGCAGAGGTAAAATTTTATGCCCGAGTCTGAGCCCGACCCGAGCCCGACCCGACTTTTGGGTCGGGTCGGGCTTCTCTCTTGCTGACTTTTTTTTTTTTTTTTTTTAAATAAGTATATGTTTATAAAATGTAAACTAAAACGACGTGTGTTTACTAAACTAATGAATAGTTGTTAGAAAATGAATATTAAAACAGAGAAGTAATGTTTAACTACTAAACAGGATCCACAGAGCCAGCGCATGCTCTGCGCACGTGAACGCCTCCTCTTAATTTGAAAATCTTACCCTGCGCACGTCTTTATTTATTTTGAACTGGTATCCCCGATATGAAGGAGCAAGAAGTTAAGGATAAACTAAAAGCAGGAGAACTGAAAAGACAAACACGCACCAGTAAGAGTGAGGTGTGGAAAAGCTTCAAATTTATTGTTCAAAATGCGACAGAAACTTGCGTTGGCTTTGCTGGATGGAGTCAATGTGGCGCTTTGCTTTCATACGACACCAAAAAGACTGGCACCTCGACGCTGAGCGGGCATTTAAACAGCTGGACTGGCAAAAGTGATGATTGTCAAATATCTTTTTTATCATTTGTTTCAAAGACCGCCCCTCCTCTTCGCGCTAAGCAGGCCATCACAGACAAGCACGTGAGGGGTCCGATAGTGTGATTTTTTTTTTTTTCATTAAAAAACGTGTTCTTGAAAATGTTCCAATTTATAAATAACCCTCCCGCGTCCTCACAAATAAAATATGACATTTCGAGCTTGTTTCGGGCTCAGGCCCGCAAATCACGTTGATTGGTCGGGCTCGGGCCGGGTCGGGTTCAATATCCATGGGCTCGGGTCGGGTCGAGCTGGATTTTTTAGGCCCGATCTCACCTCTGATCTTAAGTACTTAAAATCTTCCACCTTCTTTATCTCTTCTCTCTGTAACCTCACTTTTCCATTTTGATCCCTCTCATTCACACACATGTACTCTGTTTTACTCTGACTAATCTTCAAACCTCCACCTCTCCAGTTTTTCCTCCACCTCTTCCCTCCTCTCACTACAGATCACAATGTCATCTGCAAACATCATTGTCCATGGGGATTCCTGTCTGACCTCGTCTGTCAGCCTGTCCATCACCACAGCAAACGACAAAGGACTCAGAGCTGATCCTTGGTGCAGTCCCACCCCCACACTGAACTCCTCTGTCTCACCTACAGCACACCTCACCACTGTCTTACAGCCCTCATACATGTCCTGGACCACTCTAACATACTCTAACATACAAGACAGTCACCCAGACTACCTGTGCTTCACTTTTGTGAGTATAATATCTCCCAAAACACCGAAGGGATTTTTTTTAAACTGCCCATAGTTACTCACTACCAGCTATACATGAACTAATGAAGTTTGCACAACCAATGATGGAAAAGGATGGAGACAAGTAAATAAAGATTGAATCTTTCTGAATAAAAGCATCGATTGTTTCTAATATCAGTTTATCTTGCTCGGCTCTGACAGGTGCCATAAACCTTCAGCATGAAACAACCCTCAGGCTGAGAGAAAAATACACATGTAGACCCAAATACAAACGGGGCGTGTCAGAAGACACGGTCAGATCTCCTGCTTTTCCAAAACACCGGTTTTCACTCGCAGCTCGCTTGAGTCGCTCACATGAGCTGAAGTGCAGGTGGTCCGACCTTCTGCCAAACTGATCTGAATCTGTGTAAATTACAGGTCTGAAAACCTGACAACCACAACATGTTCAGACGAAGCTTGTGGTCATACATCATCCAAAAGTCTGTCTCTATCACAATGTGTTCATCTTTTGTTTTCTCTTCTATTTAATTTGTATTTCTATTTGCGTGATTGTGACATTTTGATGTACATTAGGACTGTTTACAAATTTGTTATTTTTCTCAGTAATTAGTTTTATTTGTAGGTTTTTCTTTTCTTTTTAAATGTAACATTTCAACAGCTGGCTGATCACAGAGCTCAACGGTTCCATTGGTTGTTATAAATCACTTTAAAAGTGAAGCAAATGTTCTGGGTTTTTTTTTTAAAATGCGCAAATTAACAAGAAATTGGGCTGATGAGAGACTGGATTGAGTTTGATTATTTGATCTTCTTGATGCAACAACATGTAAAACTGCAACCCGCGTTGACATTAATTTTAAAAATAAAAAAATAAACAAGTTAGCAAAATAATTGAAAAATCAATGGAAAAGTGAGGTTACAGGGAGAAGAGAGAAAGAAGGTGGAAGATTTTAAGTATCTAGGATCAACAATCCAGAGCAATGGAGAGTGTGGAAAAGAGGTGAAGAAGCGTGTGCAGGCAGGCTGGAACGGGTGGAGGAAAGTATCAGGTGTGATGTGTGACAGAAGAGTTTCAGCTAAAATGAAAGAAAAAGTGTAGAAAACCGTGGTGAGACCGGCCATGTGTTTGGTCCAGAGCAGACATGTCCAAAGTCTGGCCCGGGGGCAAAATGCGGCCCGTTGTCAATTTTCATCCGGCCCGCAGCCTCCGTCATAAAATCAATAGCGCCTGGCCCGCGTGTAGAATTACGTAATACATTGGGCAGCAGCGCTGTAACCTGCGTGTTCTAAATTCTGCCATCTAGAGGCTAAAATAGGAACAGCAAATTAGTATGTGAGCCCCCCAATTTTCTAAAATGGCGGCAATTAATAAAAAGAGGGAAAAAAAAGAATCTAGCACGCCATTTAACCAGTCTAAACTAGTGGTTTCCAAAGCATGCCATCCATCTGATCCTGTTCTCAGGGGCGACTCCAGGATTTTCTAAAGGGCTTTTTGTCTATGACCTCACGCGCCCCCCCTCGGATCTGGCCCGCTTTTCAAACGTTAAAACTCAATGTGGCCCGCGAGTGAAAAAGTTTGGCCACCCCTGGTCTAGAGACAGTGGCACGGAAGAAAAGACAGGAAACAGAGATGGAAGTAGCAGAGATGAAGATGCTGAGGATCTCTCTGGGAGTAACCAGGATGGACAGGATCAGAGGAACAGCACATGTTAGAGGTTTTGGGGATAAAGTTCGAGACGCAAGACTGAGATGGTTCGGACATGCGCCGAGAAGAGAGAGAGAGTACATCAGAAGAAGGATGCTGGGTTTGGAACCACCAGGAAAGAGGACTAGAGGAAGATCAAAGAGGAGGTTCATGGATACAGTGAAGGAAGACATGAAGATAGTTGGTGTGACCGAAGAGGATTCAGCAGATAGGGTTAGATGGAAAAAACTGACTTGTTGTGGCGACCCCTAAAGGGAAATGCCAAAAAAAGAAGATATTTTCTCAAGAAAATATGTGGGATTTTTTTTTTCCATGTTGAGTCTTTCATCCTGAACTTGACAAATATGTTTTATGAAATCTTTTCTTTTTTTCTGTGGGAATGTGAGAAGGGACAGCCACACGTTCTCATCCTGCTGCCTGGATGTACAAACAAACCGAAGGGCTGCGCACAAAAGGCAGGCTTATGGGCGAGGCGAGGAGGAGTCAGGTGGATCAAGGAGCGATGTGGGAAAGGTGGAATCTCCCGCTGATCCTCTTGAGACCCACATCAGGAAGAGAGACGTCAGCTTTACAGGATTCACAGTTCTCCTGGGAAACCTTCTGCTACTGACGCACTCACATCCAGCACACTTTGATTTTCACACACATTCAGTGGGAAAAATCTAATGGCTGACAGAATTTTGACCATTTCTGTGAAAAAAGAGCCGAGGCGTTTCACACCAGGCTTATTCAAACATGTCGAGGTAGACGTGTTTACCTGGAGCAGCTGATGTGCTGGAGGCACCTGATTATGTAAAATACATTTGGAAAGCGATTAAAAATGACAGAATTAAATTTATAGTGAGAAATCATCTGTGATGATATACAATATTTTCAGAAGTATCAAATAACGTAATAAAAATACTTTTACTGCTTAGGTTTTTATGCAATTAAATGTGCTTCTATGCAGGCAGGCAGTCTAGAGGGCAGGAAGGTAGGTAGGTGGGCTGGTATGCATGCATGCAGTCAGACAGGTAGATAGGTAGGCAGGCAAGCATGCATACAGGCAGGCTGGCAGGTAGGCAAACATGCAGGCAGGCAGGCAGGTAGGTGGGCAGGGAGGCAAGTAGGTAGGTAGACAGGCAAGCATGCATACAGGCAGGCAGGTAGGTGGGCAGGCAGGCATGCAGACAGGTAGGTAGACAGGTAGGTAGGCAGGCAAGCATGCATACAGGCAGGCTGGCAGGTAGGTGGGCAGGGAGGCAGGTAGGTTGGTACGGAGGCAACAAGGCAGGCAGAGAGACAGGCAGGCAGGTGGGCAGGTGGGCAGGCAGGCATGCATGCATGCAGGCAGGCAGACAGGTAGGTAGACAGGTAGGTAGGCAGGCAAGCATGCATACAGGCAGGCTGGCAGGTAGGCATGCATGCGGGCAGACAGGTAGGTAGGCAGGGAGGTGTGCAGGGAGGCAGGGAGGCAGGTAGGTAGGTAGGCAGGGAGGTGTGCAGGGAGGCAGGGAGGCAGGTAGGTAGGTAGACAGGTAAGCATGCATACAGGCAGGCTGGCAGGCAGGCAGGCAGGCAGGTGGGCAGGTAGGTAGGTACGTAGGTAGGAAGGCAGGCACACAGACAGGCAGGCAGGTGGGCAGGCAGGCATACATGCAGGCAGGCAGACGGGTAGGTAGACAGATAGGTAGGCAGGCAAGCATGCATACAGGCAGGCAGGCAGATAGGCAGGTGGGTAGGTACGGAGGTAGGAAGGCAGGCAGACAGACAGGCAGGCAGGAAGACATACCTATGTCAAGCCTTCGACTCTTTGGTTATTCATTTTCCAAATATTACTACTATTACTACTAAAATATGTCTACGTCAACCTGAGTGTCTTAAAAAATCACCATACTAAGGGCAAATATTAATGTCCTCTCAGAATAAAATGGCTGTTACCCCAAACTTCTGGAACACTGAAAAGATTGCCGCTTAAATCTGGGAACAAAATAAAAGCTGTTTATATAAAGACAGGTCAATTGGGGTCACTGTAGCGGCCAATATGGTACAGTTTGGAACCATCTGTTATATATTCGGTTAAGGGGGGTTTGTCTTCATAGGTTAACTGTTCCGTGTAATGTTCCTGTGTATTTCCCAAAGAGGATCAAAAATGTAGAATAAATATGTTTTATAATGTCATTTTTTATTTAGTCTGTTTTTAAAAAGTCTTTGATTTTGTGATTTCCGTTAAAAAAAAATGTAAGTTTTTCTAAAGTCGAAAGTTTGCATAAAGTATTGTGATATTTTTTTAATCAAATGACATTGTATCAAAGTGTTTAAATAAGATGTGACAATAAGCTGAAGAACATTACGTTGGTAAGTGTGTGGGACCCCAAACTGTGGTAAGAACAGAGATTACAGAGATTACAGTTAAAGAGTATCTCATCCTGTGGAGCCCCTTCTAAACACTAGCTCCCATCAGCAGGGAACGGACTGATGGAGGAAACAACAGAGATTATACCCGTTTAACAGTAATCCTCTTTTTCTGGAGCTGGGCCAAAACCAGAGCAGAAGACCACCACTCAACCATAAAAACAAAGAATCAGAGAGATGAACGTTAGGGTTTATAGGATAACAAGTTTCAGAGCAGTGATCAGTGAAGACCTTTTATTTAAGAAAATTTTTTTGTTTTACTGGAGATATTTTATGGTGCAGCAAATGGTTGAGAAATGCTGCAAAAATATTTGTTCTGTAGGATTAATAAAGTTTTTTTTATTTTGATGAGCTGCGTTATGGGTGGAGACGGCAGCAAGTGCGTTTGCGGTCCGCGCGCGAACTTGCGGTCCGCATTACGGCAGAAACTACGGCAGAAACTAGTATATCCTAAAGACAAGATGCCTACAGAAAAACAGAGCAATGTAGTTTATTCGATCCGGTGCAGTGAAGGAAGCTGCAAAGAACACTACATTGGGGAAACGAAGCAGCCACTCCACAAAAGACTTTACCAACACAGAAGAGAAGCCTCTAGTGGTCCACAGTCTGCTGTACATCTGCATCTTAAATCCACCAAACACACTTTTGAGGACAATGAGGTGAAGATTCTAAGTAGAGAGAAAGGATGGTTTGAAAGAGCGGTGAAAGAAGCCATCTTTGTGATGAAAGAAAATCCCTCACTGAATCGGAGTGGAGGCGTTAGATACATTTTGCCCGGTATTTACAGCAGCCTTTTGAAGCCATGGACTAAAGATGACACCTCGTGACCCAGTTTCACGCCTCTCGTTAGCAGGTATTCTCTATTCACTAGGCTTTTAGCATTTTTATAATAGGTTTGTTTACTGGTCTGTGGCTACAATAGGAGCCATTCATGGCCATCATAGGTAACACAGGCTCATTGGTGGAGCCCTTCTTACTATTTTTTTACCTTTTACTCAGGTTAGTATAAATAGATCCAGGTTTCAGTCCATTTCATTCTGATTGAAATTTGATTTCCGGATGGAATTCGAAACGTCTCGTTGAAGAATTAAACTGTCCAGAAGACTTTTTTGAAACTTTTTCTACTATGGATCACTCCTGGATGAATGAGGGACTACACGGATTTATTTCATTATTATTATTATTATAATGTGTCACATTGTAATGTGTTGTAACAATATGTTGCACTATGATTTATTATGTTGCAATCCTCGGAAAGAGTGTGTGTGTGTGGCCCTGCAGCAGACTGGTGACCTGTGCGGGTTGTTCTTTGCCTTTTGCCTGTAATCAGCTAGCATAGGCTCCGACACCCCCGCCACCTCCCACGCCTGCTCATTAACTACAAGACAAAATGAAGAATGGTGAAAATCATTAGTTTTATTCATTCATCTTAAAAACTGTTTATCCCTACCGGCATCGCAGGGGATGCCGGAGCCTATCCAGGCTGATTCAAGGCGATCAAGGCGGGATACGCCCTGAACAGGTCACCAGTCTGTCTGGCCAATCAACCTAACATGCATGTCTTTGGAGGGTGGAAGGAAACCACGGTACCTGGAGAAAATCCACCCATACACAAGGAGAACATGCAAACTTCACATAGAAATATCAGTGTTCCAAATTTTGTCCCCACTCAGGATTCGAACCAAACCGATTTGAACAATGTGTAATAAAATGTATCAATATTATTATTAATGTTGTTTTTGTGGTACGATGTTTTAGATTAACATAGGGTACAGACATTAGTATGTTTGGTTAGGGCGTGCTTTATACGTGTGAAGTTATGATATCACATGTTAAAAAAAGTCACATAACAATGAATCGTGTTATAATATGTTGCGTTATGATCTGCCGCACTACGATAAGTCACATTACGATACGTTGCATAATGATATGTGATGCTTACAACTAGTGGTGTCAGTCGATAAAAAAAATTAATCAAATTATTACAGGATTTTGTAATTAACTAATCAAATTAATCATATTTTAACGTCATATCTGCTAAAGGTCTCCTGATAAAGAATTTGAATTCTGGGATATTAAAAAAATGTGTTGTATGACTAATGAATTGAATACAGTAAGAAGAGAAGATTTAAAATCCAATTTATTATTGGTGAACTGTGGCTCATGAGGTCAGGTACATCATTAAAAAAAGTAAAACAAGGGTTAGGGTTCGTTAGGGTTTGTTCATATCTTCATCAATAGAAACTGTCCTGCAATCAGCAGCAACACACTTTACGATAGTATTTGTTAATTTCTCTGTTGTTTATTTGCTCATTCGCTTGCCAAATTCAGCTAGCTTGGTTTGTCGGGGCGAACTCCCACCAGCCACACTCGCAACAGAGGAACTTGCCTGAACATGTTTTATGTTTAGATGGTATGTCAGGCTGGAGTTGCTCCGGTGGTAGGAGAAAAACTACAAATTATTATGTTTTGTTTATTGTTCCGTCTTTGATGTTTTTGTATAAAAACTAGACTTTCAGTGTCTCAACTCAGGGGCGAATCCAGGATTTTCTAAAGGGGAGGGGTATTGCGTGAGGAGGCACCCCCCAGAACATTTTGATAAATAAGTAATTTTTCTGCATTTTGGTGCATATTTTGCCCAAAGTTTATAATAATTAAAATAGTAAACACACTTTTTTTTTTTTTTGGACCAAATGGGGTGGAAGTAGGTGAGGTGGCAGTAGAGTTTCTGACTGGGCTGTTTAACAGAATATTAGAAAGTGAGAAGATGCCTGATGAATGGAGAAGAAGTGTGCTAGTTCCTGTTTTTAAGAACAAGGGAGATGTACAGAGTTGTGGTAACTACAGAGGAATAAAACTGATCAGCCATACGATGAAGTTATGGGAAAAAGTTGTCGAAGCTAGGCTAAGGTCTGAAGTAAGAATTTGTGAGCAGCAGTATGGTTTTATGCCTAAAAAGAGCACTACAGATGCAGTATTTGCCTTGAGGATGCTGATAGAGAAGTACAGGGAAGGTCAGAGGGAGCTGCACTGTGTCTTTGTAGATCTTGAGAAAGCGTATGACAGGGTACCTAGAGAAGAACTATGGTATTGTATGAGGAAGTCTGGTGTGACGGAGAAGTATGTTAGAGCGGTGCAGGACATGTATGAGGGCTGTAAGACAGTGGTGAGGTGTGCTGTAGGTGAGACAGAGGAGTTCAGTGTGGGGGTGGGACTGCACCAGGGATGTGATCCGAGCCCTTTGCTGTTTGCTGTGGTGATGGACAGGCTGACAGACGAGGTCAGACAGGAATCCCCATGGACAATGATGTTTGCAGATGACATTGTGATCTTTAGTGAGAGGAGGGAAGAGGTGGAGGAAAAGCTGGAGAGGTGGAGGTTTGCACTAGAAAGAAGAGGAATGAAGATTAGTCAGAGTAAGACAGAGTACATGTGTGTGAATGAGAGGGATCCAAATGGAAAAGTGAGGTTACAGGGAGAAGAGATAAACAAGGTGGAAGATTTTAAGTACTTAGGATCAACAGTCCAGAGCAATGGAGAGTGTGGAAGAGAGGTGAAGAAGCGAGTGCAGGTAGGCTGGAACGGGTGGAGAAAAGTATCAGGTGTGATGTGTGATAGAAGAGTTTCAGCTAAAATGAAAGAGAAAGTGTATAAAACCGTGAGACCGGACATGCTGTTTGGTCTAGAGACAGTGCCACTGAGGAAAAGACAGGAAGCAGAGATGTTTGTAGCAGAGATGAAGATGCTGAGGATCTCTCTGGGAGGTAATTCTGTGTGTGGATTACCTGTGGTTTAATAGTTAGAAACATTTAACGATGTCATTGTAAATGATTCTAGATCGTTATTTATGTGTTTTTTTTTTTTTTAGTTATTTATCATCATTCAATAAACTCCATTGTTTCATTTTCTAACCGATTTCTCCAAAAAGCTGTTAGAAATCTAATGCTGTAACGTTTTAGCCTTAGAGACAGCGAGGCAGGCCTTCAGCAGGACAAAGGCCGCTCTGTTTTTCAGGCGAGGCGTTTGCGTGAACTCCAATTTGTTGCCTGTAAACAAATTCTTAACTCCATTTCCAAATCTCTAAAGCCTTTTCTCTCTATGAATGTGGTTTCCAGTGAAAGCATTTCTCTATTTGTCTCCGTCGGATTCAACCTGGAATCCACACAGCTTTGATATGAGTCTGCAGATTTATTTCAACGTTTTAAACATATTGGATTTTAATGCTTTTCACCAAAGCAACTTTGTTTTACCAAAATCTTTCAAACTACCGTAATTTCACGACCATTAGGCGCACCGTATGAAAAGGAGCAGCCTCAGTCACACACCGCCTTACAACAACACACACGCAAGCATGCAAATATGCGTATTAAAAAATAGATCGGGAGCAAAACTGAGTTTGGTTGTGCTTTATTTAAGTAGTAACGATACTAAACAAGCACATTACCGGTAATAGTCTTTATTCAAATCCGTCAAAGTCCTCATCCTCTGTTTCTGAATCGAACAGCTGCGCAAAATCCAACAGAGCAGGTTCACTTCGCTCCTCGCTGTCAAAGTCACTGGCTGTACTGTGCGGCTCCTCAGAAAGGATACCAGCTTTTGCGAAAGCTCGGATAACAGTACCAGCAGACACGTTAGTCCAAGCATCTATAATCCATTGACTCGTAATGCTGAAATTTCTCGCGGCGGCTCGATTCCCATGTTCCTCCGCGTAGCTGATTGCCTTCAGCTTAAACTGAGCGTCATAAGCGTGTCTCGTTGCCATTTTCAGGGTTAAAACAGCAATGTTGTGCATACAGGACATACCTTTTTTATACACAATCCACGCCCACACTTCACTCTTTAACGTTCTCATGCCTTTTCTTTCAGGTCCGCCTCGCCTCACGGGCACCGCTTTTTCTTTTAGGTCCGCCTTTTCTCACGAACAAGGCACGGCGCACCGCACGAAAGGGCGCACCGCTCATTTTGAAGAAAATCTAAGACGTTTATATGCGCCTTAAATCCGTGAAATTACGGTAAAAGGTTTTGCTCCGCCCCCTTCTGCTCAGGAAGCTTAAGTGTTTGCTCAGACCCATAAAAATTAGAGGGAACATTGGCCGTGACTCTTTGTTTGTATTTTCTCTGGGTGGATGTATTGTTTCACGTTAATTAAAGGAGGTTAATTGGGGTTTTATGTCACAGAGTGTCATTCACTAAAGTAAAATCTGCTGGGATAATGTTTTTGAATAGCGAAAAAGGAGAGCTAAATAAATACTGACGAATTATTTGTGTCATGATCCCCTACCCTGCCAACAGAGGGAGCCTGGGACCTTCCCTCATCACCCTGATTAGGGACATCTGAGGATGATTGGTCTGATAACACAAACCTGTGGATCCTGCTAACTACAAAGTATTTAGAGGCAAACCCTCAGAATTCTTTGTCGGGTTGTTGTCATCATCATCATCCCTTCGAGCTAGGGCTTCCTCGCTGCCTGACCATAGGTTTTATCTCTGAACTCTGTTATATTTTTGGATTTAAAGACATTTTTTGTTATTAATCCTATGCTTTCGCCTTACAGCTTTGTCTGGCTTCTGTTTCATAATTCCTGTTTATTTCGTGCAATTGGGCAGTGGTGGAACGTAACAAAGTAAATGTACTTCGTTACTGTACTTAAGTAAAAAAATTGTGTATCTGTACTTTACTTAAGTAAAATTTGAGACCGGTACTTTTACTTTTACTTCACTACATTTTTAGAGCAAATGTCTGTACTTTTACTTTGTTACTTTTAAAAGTGTGTTTTGAATTTTTTTGCTACATTTTTGTTCAGGAATTTGAAAAATACACAGTTTTTTTTTTTTACCACATCTTGAAGCCGCTTCGTCAAAATCAAAAGGAGCAGTTGATCGGGAGAAGAAGTAATGAATCGAGGACCAATCAGAATCGAGAGTAAACATTTCCGCATTCATTCAGCGCCAAAAAACTAACATCAATTATATGACAAATTAAAAAGAGTCAGAAGATCGTTGTTCGTTGTGTTTACTTCTAAATAAAGAGTTAAGCCATCGTTACACGGAGCAGGGGTGGATCTAGAATTTTCTAAAGGAGGGGAGGGGCGAGCGTGAGGTCATTGACAAAGCCAATATAGGGTGACTGGACCCCCCCGACCCCCCAAAAAACATTTTTAAAAATAAGATGACTTTTCCTGCATTTTGGTGGCCCATTTGCTGGCTCTGGATGGGGATAGCTTGACTAGTCCCCTTTCCTTTCTTCTTTTTTTTTTTTTTTTTGTGGACCAAGAGAGGCGGGAGAGGGGGGTCACACCCCTGCAGAGTTTTTATTGGTGACCCTACAGCACAAAAAATAACATTTGAATTGTGATCGAATACTTTTACTTTTTACTTAAAAAGTACAATTTACACCAATTACTTTTGTACTTTTTTTTTGCAGAGGCTTTTTTGCTTTTTTTTGCTTTTTTTTGCTTTTGTTTGCTTTTTTTGCTCAGATTTTTTTACTCTATGGTGCTTTTCTTTTTCATCATGAATTTTTTTATTTCCTCACAATTTTGATTCTACTTGAACAAAAGCTGTTCTCAACCATGCCTTTTTTTTCGCCTTCATAGTTTAACATAAGCATTAAAATATTTTTATAATATCAATGTGTACGTGCTATGCTCATGCTCAGTCCATCCACTCAAGTGATGCTCTCCCTCACCTCATGCTTTAATCTGGCGGGTCAAAAAAGTTGCTGAATAGAAAGTTTTATTTAAAAAAAAAACAAAAAAACCCATAAAACTTTGTTGTCTAAATGTATTTTTTGGAAACTTGTTCTCTTTTTTTTTTTTGGCAAATATTGTTTTTCTAAGCTAAAATACGGTTTTAATTACGGTATGCAGAAACACAATGTTGGGGTTCATTCGATGCTCTGGGCTGGAAAACTACGCTGTGAACCCTGTTTTTATTTTATTTTTTTATATTTCGGAAATAGTGGTTTCAGAGGTGTGAATAATATTCAAAGTGACTCAGAGTTTAAAACATGACAACATCAGAAGTTTTAATTTCAAGGAACAGGAAGAAAGGCAAAATTTTATCGCAAATATTTCCCAAAGAAACACAAAAACTCAGAGATTTTTTTTTTTTTTTACTGCGGGTTTATTATTGCAGAAATTCCAAACATTCAACTTTGATCACACTTTGTGAGGGTACTCATATCTAGTTTAGATATTATTTTACTCTCTGTACCCCACAACAAACTGGCGACCTGTTCAGGGCGTACCCTGCCTTTTTTAAATAAAACAAATGAATTACTCTATTCATCCCTCACCGGGGAAATTTGTTTGCTGCACTCCTTACACCGCAGCAGGCTGCCCTTCAACGGCGTCAATGATGGGAGAAGCGGGGGTTAGGTGTCTTCTCCAAGGACCCTAGACGTGCTCTCCGTGGGACGCAAACCCACGACCTTCCGGTCTGCGGGCGAACGCTCTAACCACGCGGCCACCGTCTCCCCAAAAAGGGATAGTTTTTAGCACCCCAGTGACCTCAACAGGGATAAGCACTGAATGAATTAGTTTCTTACAATAGAAAATATTTAATACAGAATAATTCACACTGAAAATGTTTGTCCGTAAAGGTTGTTGGATCTGACATAGAATACTGAGGAGAGAGAGGGGAGGGGTCTAAAAAAAGAAGAGGAATAGGGTACAGAAGAAGAAGAGTGGGGATCAAATGAAAAGAAAAACCAGAGATAAAGCAGACACACAGAACAAAATTTTCTATAACAAATGATGTAGAACACAAACACATGTTACTAGAGCTATAATAATATTGGTTGGGAGCAAGGAACATAGCGGACAGTAAACAGTATGATACAGAGTGTGACTGAAAATACATACAGTACATGCTGCCAGTGGTGGATGAAGTACTCACTTTTTGTACTTAAGTAAAAGTACAGATAATTAGGCAAAAAAAATTACTTAAGTAAAAGTACCAATAAAAAAATCTACTTAAGTAAAAGTACAAAAGTAGTTGGTGTAAATTGAAAGAAAAGGGGACAAGTCAAGCTATCCCCTAGCAGGGCCAGTGAATGGGCCGCCAAAATGGAGGAAAATGACACTTATTTTTTAAAATGTTTGGGGGGGGAGGGCCCCAGTCACTATATATTGGCTTTGTGAAAGCCCCACCCCCCTTTGGAAAATTCTAGATCCGCCCCTGCTCTGTGTAATGATGGCTCAACTTTTTATTTAGAAGTAAACACAACAAACAACGATCTTCTGACTCTTTTTAATTTGTACTATATTTGATGTTTGGTTTTTGAATGAATGTGGAAAATGTTTCTCGATTCATGACTTCTTCTCCCGATCAACTGCTTCTTTTGATTTTGGCGATGCGGCTTCAAGATGCGCAAAAAAAAAAAACCTGTGTGTTTTTCAAATTCCTGAACAAAATGTACATTTCAAAAAGTAGCGAAGTAAAAGTACAGATATTTGCTCTAAAAATGTAGTGAAGTAAAAGTAAAAGTACCAATCTTAAATTTTACTTAAGTAAAGTAAAGATACACAATTTTTTTTACTTAAGTACAGTACGTTCCACCACTGTATGCTGCCGATATGAACCATGTGCTTATTAGGACCAATAGAGCCTCACCCACCCCAAAAGACTGGAACAAGGGAGGCAAAGACACATGCTAATCTAGGTCCTGGACCCCCGAGGCCGAACCGAGAATTATAGTTCCTAAGTCGTGATGTTTTTATGTGAAATGTAGCCTAATCCATGTAAATAATTACAGATTAAAATGACAATCAGTTTGGAAGTTGATCTAAATTCCCTTTTAATAAGTCAATGAAAATCAGAGATAAAACAACAACAGGAGAAAATGAATGAGTGATTAGTGGAAGGAAGGAAAAACTGGCAGACACGCTGCTGACTCAGTGTCTGAGAATGAGATGAAAAGCAGGAACGAATGGAGGAAAAACTAATGAAACATTTAGAAAAAAAAAAATAACTCTGCTAGCTCATCTCTGACACCTGATTTGGTTCCAGACCACACACAGATCATCAGATACGGGTGTCTACACAAACACACACCTACAAGTAGAATGAGAGAGACAGGCCTGTGTGTACCTGGCTGGGTGGGCTTATTGGCTTTAGGCTATAATTGCAGCTGAAACACATGTCAGCGCCAAATAAAGCAAAGCTTAGTCGACGATCGAAAGTAACAAACATGGATGAAAAGTAACGATCGGAGCTGTGAAAAAACATTTTTATTCAAATCTCACTCCCAGCAGTTAAATTAATAAAGTGTTGTAATTTTTATCAACTTTAAAATGACAAAATGAAACCCTCAGATTTAAGACATTAAAATATTTAGTTTTTATAAAACTGCACATTTTAAGTTATAAAAACCACTATTTTGTCCATTTGAAATCATGCTGTAGTAATAATGTAATAACAGTTTGGTGTTACACTACTTCTTGTAACCAGCAGGTGTCAGTAGTGACATGAATAATTCCGACTTGACGCACAGTAAAAATATTTTTTCAACATGTGAGCTGCTGAAAAAAACCTAACGTCATAATGACGTGTCGATACAACAAAAACTTTTCTATATGGACATTGTAGATGAAGGCTGGACGGTGGTGTAGGGGTTAGCATGGTGGCCTCACAGCAAGAAGGTCAGGGGTTTGAGTTCCAGTGTGACGGTGAGGCTTGAAAACTGGTCTTTTCTGTGTGGAGTTTGCACGTTCTCTCTGTGTATGTGTTGGTTTTCTCCAGGTACACCGGTTTCCTCCCACTCTCCAAAAAAATATATATTAGGTTGATTAATTGCGACAAAATTGTCCCTAGGAAAGAGAAAGCTGAGCCGAAAAGCAAAGCTCTCGATTTACAAGTCGATCTACGTTCCTACCCTCACCTATGGTCACCAGCTGTGGGTGGTGACCGAAAGAATGAGATCGCGGATACAAGCGGCCGAAATGAGCTTCCTCCGCAGGGTGGCTGGGCTCTCACTCGGAGATTGGGTGAGGAGTTCTGCCATCCGGGAGGAGCTCGGTGTCGAGCCGCTCCTCCTCCAGGTCGAGAGGAGCCAGATGGGGTGGTTCGGGCATCTGGTCAGGATGCCCCCGAGTGCCTCGTGGGCGAGGTGTTTCGGGCACATCCCACCGGGAGGAGACCAAAGGGCAGACCCCGGACCCGCTGGAGAGACTATGTCTCACAGCTGGCCGGTTAACGACTTGGGATCCTTCTGGGTGAGCTGGAGGATGCAGCCGGGGTGAGAGAGGCCTGGGCTGCCCATTTGAGGCTGTTGCCCCTGCGACCGGACCCCGGAACAAGCAGAAGATGACGGAACGGAATAAAAGCCAGCAGCATTTTTTGCTAAGTTATTAGAAAGTTTTTTTTAATCGTTTTATTACATTTTTAAGAGGATTCAGGCCAGACTGAATGAGGAAGGAAGAACTTTTTCTTTTTGCTGTTTTTGTTTTATGGATCCGAATGAACCAGACCCTCTTGCCCGGGGGAAGTGGCTCAAAAAGTCCATGTCCAAGGTGGGAAGGGTCAGCTGCTATCCGACCTGCACGCCCCCGAGTCCTGGAGACGTACAGGTCGTGAAGAGATGGAAGACTGCAGCCAATCACCTTCTCCGCAGAGCGCACAATGCGCTGCAGTCTATGTTTGTCCCTGGCTGTGGCTCCAATGGTGATGGAGGAGGTGAGGATGGACTCGATGATGGCTGTGTAAAACTGCACCAACATCTGGGCGGGCAACTTAAAGTACATCCCCTGCTGGGTCTTTTTGATCAGGGAGCTAATAGACGGCCCCCACTTTAGGTCCTGTTTGATGGTAGTGCCGAGGAAGTGGAAAGAGTCTACAGTGGTGATGGGGGAGTCTGTCAGTGTAAGGGGTGGAACGGAGTTATATCATGGGGTGCTGATCAGGGAGCTCATGGACGGCTCCCACTTTAGGTCCTGTGTGATGGTAGTGCCGAGGAAGTGGAAAGAGTCTACAGTGGTGATGGGGGAGTCTGTCAGTGCAAGGGAAAAATAGGGGCTGTGACTTTCCTAATGTCCACGATCATCTCCACTGTCTTCTGAGCGTTGAGCTCTAGGTTTTTGCTGCCGTACCAGGACACCAGCCGGTCTACCTCCATCATCTGGGCCAACTTATCACCATCAGAGATGAACCCGATGAGGGTGGTGTCATCCGCAAACTTGATCAGTTTGATGGACAACATGAAGAAAACACAAAATTAAGATAAACTCTTTGGCCCTCTTGTGTAGAGATTTGCCACATAGGTTGATCGTTGGATCAATGGTAGTAAAGTCAAACCCTTTTTCTACTCTGCTTGCCCTACTTTGTTTCAGGGGAACCAGAAAATATTTTACCGGCGGTGAGGTCATTCAGCTTCTGAAATACTGCTGGTATGTGAATACCGAGTTGTTTTTTTAGGAAAGGTAAAACATGATTGATTAAGTTCTGGGTTTTTTCCCAGAAAGTTAGAGGATTATCACTCCCACTTGTGCCTTGCACCACATCTCTTAAATTTATGTTTCCTTTCTATCCCAGCAAGTCTTTAAAAGAGCCCTCTCTCTGGTTTGGAGTTTGTAGAACTGCATGATGGCGTTGGAGAAAGACGTTTTCGTGGCTGCTGCTTTTTTTCTTGCTCAACTCATTTCACACAGTAAGTCCATAAACATCTGATTTCCTCATGATTTGTTATTGGTGTTTAATGTTTTTCTGCTAGGTAAGGGGATAATAGGCGGTAGAGAAGCAGCTCCACATTCCCGGCCGTACATGGCCTCCATCCAGAAACCAGAGGGTGAAAAATGGGTTCATGAATGTGGAGGTTTTGTAATCGCAGACCAGTGGGTGATGACAGCGGTTCACTGTTTGGCAAATGGGTAAAATAACATTCTCTATTGTTACTTTATGTAAAAATTTTAGTAATATTGTTATTTTTCCCTTTTCTGCAGACCCACTGGAAGGAGAGTGGTCCTCGGTGTTCATTCTCTCAGTGACGCCGAAGACACGAAACAAAGCTTTGACATCTTGGAAGGAAATCTTTTTAATCATCCAAACTTCAGCATAGATACATTCGATAATGACATTGCTTTGATTAAAGTAAGTGTGTATATTGCCAGTTTCACACACCTAGGCCTTCGTGAAGGCTCTTTGTGAATCAATCAACAGCTTTTTCTAGACCGCTTGTCCTAAAATAAGCTGCCGGAAATCCAGTGGTGGAACGTAATGAAGTAAATGTACTTCGTTACTGTACTTAAGTAAAAAAATTGTGTATCTGTACTTTACTTAAGTAAAATTTAAGACCGGTACTTTTACTTTTACTTCACTACATTTTTAGAGCAAATATCTGTACTTTTACTTTGATACTTTTTAAAAGTGTGTTTTACATTTTTTGTTACATTTTCGTTCAGGAATTTGAAAAATACACAGTTTTTTCTTGAAGCCGCATCGCCAAAATCAAAAGGAGCAGTTGATCGGGAGAAGAAGTAATGAATCAAGGACCAATCAGAATCAAGAGTAAACATTTCCCGCATTCATTCAGTGCCGAAAAACTAACATCAAATATAGCACAAAATAAAAATAGTCAGACTATCGTTGTTCGTTATGTTTACTTCTAAATAAACAGTTGAGCCATCGTTACACGGAGCAGGGGCGGATCTAGAATTTTCTAAAGGGGGAGCGTGAGGTACTTTGTAATTGACAAAGCCAATATAGAGTAACTGGGGCCTCCCCCCCAAAACGTTTTAAAAAATAAGTGTCATTTTCCTGCATTTTGGTGCCCATTTGCTGGCCTTTCAAAGGGATAGCTTGACTTGTCCCCTTTTTTTTTTTCTTTTTTTTGTGGATCAAAAGAGGCAGGAGAGGGGGGGTCAGGCCCCTGCAGAGTATTTATCCTGGTTACCATGGCGACGCCATACAGCACAAAAAATAACCTTTGAATTATGATCGAATACTTTTACTTAAAAAGTAAAATTTACACCAACTACTTTTGTACTTTTACTTAAGTAGATTTTTTTTTATTGGTACTTTTACTTTTACTTAAGTACAAAAAGTGAGTACTTCATCCACCACTTCAGAAATCAATCAACAGCGTATCAACTACTTTATACCCATAAACAACTTTAATAACTATAGAAACATATAGAAGAAAAAAATATAATGTATTCATCCCTCAACGGGAAACTTTGTGTGCTGTATTGCACCGCAGCAGGCTGCCACGATGGCGCTTATGGTGGGAGAAACGGGGGGGTTAGGTGTCTTCCTCAAAGACACCTAGACATGAGCTCAGTTGGATTTGATCCCACGTACTTCCGGAGAACTTCCGGAACGCCTCCCCCATACTTTAACTGCATCATAAAATTCCTTATAAAATAATAATATGAATTAGGGCTGCAACTAACGATTATTTTGATGATCAATTAATCTGGCGATTATTGGCTCGATTAATCGATTAATCGGGTAGAATTGACAACTTAATAAATAATAGTTTTTTGGCATTTTATTGAATGTAGTTATGCAAAACACAACTCATAACCACTTAAACAACACGTTGGGCTCATTCTAATAAGTAAAAATGTTTATCTTTCTGTGAAATAAAGAGGGAGAATATTACCATTTCTACAGCAAATATAAAATAATAAATCTACTTACTGTATACAGTAAAGGTAAATCACGAGCACCCATAAAATGTGTTTTTTAGTACTGGCTAAAAAAAACATAAAATGGAAACTGTTGACCATCCAGGATCACATTTAAAAACAAGAAATCATTAACAGTTTTAGATTTGCAAATTTAACTTTGTTCAGAGGTATAGTACCAAACAAAAATGGCCGAGGTTAACATGAGTAAAAATACACAAAAAACAATCAAGTTGTGTAATATTAGGTGCAGTTGACAGCAAAAACTTTCTACACGATTAATCGATGACTAAATTAGTCGGCAACTATTTCAATAATCGATTATAATCGATTAATTCGATTAGTTGTTTCAGCCCTACTATGAATAAGTAATAAGAATTAAATACATCAACAAAAAAATACAGAAATAATGTGAAGGAAGTATTTAGCACTCCAACTGTTCAACTCTGTGCTTCCATAATGCTTCAGTGAACGATCTTCTGGAGCACTGAGTGAATTTGAATGGAATTTTCCACTGTTACCCGATACCAACTATAGATGAACTGATTAATATTTTGGTGTCACCACGACAAATGTCAAGACCATAAAGTTCAAAGTCGTAAATTCTTGTGAATTCTCCCCAAAGGCTGAACTGATTTTATTAAAACTGCATACAATTACTCAATACCAACTACAGGTGATCTGATTAGGTTTTCACAACTATGTGGCCAGAGCTGAAGGTCACAAATCTCAGGGTCAGACCGATTAAAAATCTTACATTTGTGATTGTGTTCATTCTATAAATAAAACTTGCGATGTAACACAGATGGAGGAATATCGTTTATTTTACTTGTGACTTTTCCAGTTGGACCGTCCATTCAACGTCTCTGAGGCTGTAGGAACGGTTGAGTTCATGAGAGCCGGTGGTGTGAATCCTACCGCTGATGAGGATGTGGAAACGGCAGGGTGGGGGTCTATGGACAACCTGGAATCCAGACCGGACAAGCTCAAGGAGGTCGTGGTGGAGATAGTCCGACCAAATCGATGTGCACGTGTAGACTACTTTTACGAAACGTTCACCAGTAACATGATGTGTGCACATAAGAAATGCTCGGACCCGTGCAACACAACACATCCTATTGAAGACAGCTGTGATGTAAGTTCTGGATTTGATTTTTTTGTGAACAAATGTATCCAAATGATGTTTTTTAAAAGTTTTTCCGCTCATGTCTAGGGAGACTCCGGAGGTCCTCTACTTTTTAAAGGTGTCGCAGTGGGGATAACATCCAAAGGAGGGAAAAAATGTGGGGTTCTGAGGAAACCCGGAGTTTATACAATCATTTCCCACTACACAGAATGGATTGACAACACCATGACGGCACAACCGGCTGAAGGAGACCAAAAAGTTTAAAGAAAGAAATGAATTTCCTAAATTAACTCATTTTAAACTTTTACGTTTATGTTGCGGCCATTTTTCTATCTAATGTATGAATCGTTAAACATAAAGTAGTCTCTTTCATGTTATCTAGGATCAACAGTCCAGAGCAATGGAGAGTGTGGAAAAGAGGTGAAGAAGCGTGTTCAGGCAGGCTGGAACGGGTGGAGAAAAGTATCAGGTGTGATGTGTGACAGAAGAGTTTCAGCTAAAATGAAAGTGAAAGTGTACAAAACCGTGATGAGACCGGCCATGCTGTTTGGTCTGGAGACAGTGGCACTGAAGAAAAGACAGGAAGCAGAGATGGAGGTAGCAGAGATGAAGATGCTGAGGATCTCTCTGGGAGTGACCAGGATGGACGGGATTAGAAATGAGTACATCAGAGAAACAGCACATGTTAGAGGTTTTGGGGATAAAGTTCGAGAGGCAAGACTGAGATGGTTTGGACATGTGCAGAGGAGAGAGAGAGAGTACATACGAAGAAGGATTCTGGATTTGGAACCACCTGGAAAGAGGACTAGAGGAAGACCAAAGAGGAGGTTCATGGACGCAGTGAAGGAAGAAATGAAGATAGTTGGTGTGACCGAAGAGGATGCAGAAGATAGGGTTAGATGGAAGAAACTGACTTTCTGTGGCGACCCCTAAAGGGAAATGCCGAAGGAAGAGGAAAAAGACTCTCTTTCATGTTATTAATTTATTCAAGTTATAACAAAAAAGTTTCTAATGTGCTTGAATACGAAGTTCAGATTAAAAAAAAAAGTCATCAAGCCGAGTATTTTAGACTTTGCTTATTTCTTTTTTTCTTGATTGAATAATTAATGTAAAAAAAACCTGATTTTAAATCTACGTCCATTTTGACTATGTTTCGCATGTTTGGAATTTGATCAACTTAAAATATTGTCATGATCCCCTCCTTGCCACCGGAGGGAGTCCTGGACCTTCCCATTTCACCCTGATTAGGGACACCTGTGGGTGATTAGCCTGATGACACACACTTGTGGATCTTGGTGCCTATTAAAAGGCAATCCCTCTACACGTCTTTGTCGGGTCATTGTTATCACCATCCCTTCCAGACAGGTCTTCCGTCATGGCTGCCTGACCATAAGTTGCATCTTTGAACTCTGTTATTTTATTTGAACTCTTGATCCTGAGTTAATCCCGTGCCCTTTGTCTTACAGCTTTACTGGACTTTTTGCCTTGGTTAATAAATCCTGTTTTGTTGTCCTGCATTTAGTTCCTCTACCTCCTTCCACAACCCTGCATTATGACAAATATTAGTTTTGCAAAATTTTAAAACTACGAGCAAGGATTTTGAAGTTTCACCTTGTCTTTATTATGGCTTAAAACTGTTGTCAATTATGTTAAACCCCTCCCACCGCTCCATGAATCTTTTTTTATGCTAGTTATTGTATGTTTTTAGTTCATTTTTATGCCTCCGCCAACAGAATTTGTTGGCGGCATAAAGCGCTCACGCGCTTGTTCTTTTGTAGAATTTTGGTGAATGCACTATCTTCCAAACCATTGGGAAAAAAATTGGTGCAATTACTCAGTACCAGCTATAGATAAACTCCAAGTCAACATTCCTACCACTAATAGCGAGTGAACTACAGTATTTTAAAATCCACACCAACTCCACATACTGACCTGTTATTGAAAATTTATACGAAGGGTTGGATGATAAATTTCCGTTCCGTCATCTTCCGCTTGTTCCGGGGTCGGGTTGCGGGGGCAACAGCCCCCAAACGGGCAGCCCAGGCCTCTCTCTCCCCGGCTGCATCCTCCAGCTCACCCGGAAGGATCCCAAGTCATTCCCCGGCCGGCTGTGAGACATAGTCTCTCCAGCGGGTCCAGGGTCTGCCTCTTGGTCTCCTCCTGGTGGGACGTGCCCAAAACACCTCGCCCGCGAGGCGCTCGGGGGCATCCTGACCCCACCCCATCCGGCTCCTCTCGACCTGGAGGAGGAGCGGTTCGACATCGAGCTCGTACCGGATTGGCAGAGCTCCTCACCCGATCTCTGAGTGAGAGCCCAGCCACCCTGCGAAGGAAGCTCATTTCGGCCGCTTGTACCCGCGATCTCATTCTTTCGGTCACCACCCACAGCTGGTGACCATATGTGAGGGTTGGAACGTAGATCGACTTGTAAATTGAGAGCTTTGCTTTTCGGCTCAGCTCTCTCTTTACCATTTATCTTTTTATGATAAATTTTGTTAACATAAAAAAGATAATGTAGAAACTTTACTTGTGGGACGTTACCACGGTGACCTCAAACATTCTAACACATTATGTGATCTAAGGCAAACGACACCGTAGCGTGGACTTATTCTCATTCACAATGTAGCCCTGAACAGATTGCCGAACTCTCCAAGGTACACCTCTCCTGCCTGATGCTAGCCAGGATAAGGAGCAACACTCGCCACAATCCAGAGTCTAACCAAGTTAGAAAAGGATTTTAATTGGTTAGATCTGCTAAATTTGACATGTTTAAAACATGACACCTCTTTCTTGAAAGTTTTAACAAAACCATTGATGAAAACTTATCTGCTTAATAGTTTAGGACAGGGGTGGGCAAACTTTTTGATTCGCGGGCCACATTGGGCTCCAACATTTGACAAAGGGGCCGGAACAGGAACAGATGGATGGCATGCTTTGGTAGCCTATCCTCATTGGAGAAAAAAAAAATATACACATCTTGGGATGTGGAGAAAACATGTGCTTTGATTTCCAACGAAAATAAAGAAAAAGCATCACAAACAAAATGTCTGACTTTGAAATGAGTCTTTAAACACAGAAAATCAAATGAATAAATATTTTATTTTAAAGCACAGAAAGTTCTTTTATATTTCACAATTTTACAATCACTCTCCTCCTGACTGGCTTTTTTTTCCCCTAAAAACATTAAGTGTGTTAAATTATCGTAAAGAGAGAGCTGAGCCGAAAAGCAAAGCTCTCGATTTACAAGTCGATCTACGTTCCAACCCTCACATATGGTCACCAGCTTTGCCTTGCGAGCGAGGTGTTTTGGGCACATCCCACCGGGAGGAGACCAAGGGGCAGACCCCGGACCCGCTTGAGAGACTACATCACACATCTGGCTGGGGGAACGACTTGGGATCCTTCCGGGTGAGCAAGGCCTGGGCTACCCGTTTGAGGCTGTTGCGACCCGACCCCGGAACAAGCAGAAGATGACGGAACAAAATTTCAAATCTAACACACTAGCGCTTAAAAAACATGCATCCAGTGCGCTAGATTTAACATTTAGCGCTTGATTGCGCACGTGTAGTGACCCCGATGGCTTACACATTTGAATGGGAGCGATGTTGTTGTTTTCATTTCAAAGCCAATACGTATATCTAGAGTGCGCCATCTAGTGAAAAACATCAGATTTGCAGGGAAAATAAAACAACATGGTTTATTTACTTATTTTTTTGAGTTTGGCAGGCCCGAGTTAAACTTTTAACAGGCCGCATGTGGCCCGTGGCCCATACTTTGCCCATGCCTGGTTAAGGGCGTGAGAGAAAAGACCACTCAGCAGAAGACGTTACTGTTAACCAAACACTCCAACCTGATGCTGGAAACGGTTTCTTTGATTTTTTTCTCAATAAAAATGTATTTTAAAGATCTAGTTGACTGTGCTTTTGTGGGGTTATAATTCTTATCTTGCCGCATACCGTGGTACTTTGCCACCCCACTTAGTCCTGCCTCTCATGCTCTATTCTGGTACGAGTGGGGAGTCATCTGATATTGTTCGAGAAACAAAAAGAAACGTAAACTTCTCTCAGCTGGTTTTGAAGCGTACACTAAAACGTTTCTTGCTTTTGTAAGAGTTAGGGCTTGGCAGAGAAGAAAAACCCATGGCCAGGAATAGTGTTCAAATAGTAGACAAAGTGCTCACAAATAGCGTTTAAAATGGTAAAACCCTCCAAAAGACCACCCGGCATCCTTTAAAATATCACACTTGCTGCAAATGTGATAGGTGGTATGAGTCACGGGGCAAGCAGTGGTAGACTGACTTTTTTGCTGTTTCTGGGTCTTTGTGGCGCCGTGCTGGGTCTCTCTGTTCTCCTCGGCCTGCTTGATATCGATTTCGAAAGTTGGACGCCGTCTATAGCGGAAAGAGGTCACTGACTTGCGATCGGCTGGGTTGATGTTGCTCAACTTCAGATCCCTCCTACAGGCATCTTTGCACCACGGGGCAGAACCTCCATTTGGCCCACGTTCTTGTGGCAAGCTCCCCTTAGAGGATGTCCTTTGGAATGCAGCCATCGTCCATCCTGCATACATGGCATAGCCAGCGCAGGTACCTCTGTAAGGGAATGGGGAACCTACTGGACATGCTTGTCTCGGTCAGGACATCCGCATTGGACACTCGATCTTAACGGGTTATTGGTGCAGGACATTTGTGGGGTTAATACTGTAGATGTAAAATCTTGGTGCTTTATTTTAACAACAGAGCAGGATTTAAACTAGAAATATTCAAACCCAAAGTTATTGTCTCGTAAAAAAGAGTTGGCTAAAGAGAAAGTTCATCTGATTGATTGTATTGTGTGACGTATTTAAATTTCCAGCAACCCTGAAGTAGAATAAGTGAGTCTCATGAGATCTTATGTAAGGGCCGTTAGCTTATTGTTCAATAGATATTCAAACAAAGCTGGAGAGGTGGAGGTTTGCACTAGAAAGAAGAGGAATGAAGATTAGTCAGAGTAAAACAGAGTACATGTGTGTGAAGGAGAGGGATCCAAATGGAAAAGTGAGGTTACAGGGAGAAGAGATAAACAAGGTGGAAGATTTTAAGTATCTAGGATCAACAGTCCAGAGCAATGGAGAGTGTGGAAAATGGGTGAAGAAGCGTGTTCAGGCAGGCTGGAACGGGTGGAGGAAAGTATCAGGTGTGATGTGCTACAGAAGAGTTTCAGCTAGAATGAAAGGGAAAGTGTACAAAACCGTGGTGAGACCGGCCATTCTGTTTGGTATAGAGACAGTAGCACTGAGAAAAAGACAGGTAGCAGAGATGAAGATGCTGAGGATCTCTCTGGGAGTGACCAGGATGGACAGGATCAGAAATGAGTATATCAGAGGAACAGCACATGTTAGAGGTTTTGGAGATAAAGTCAGAGAGGCCAGACCGAGATGGTTTGGACATGTGCAGAGAAGAGAGACAGAGTACATCGGAAGAAGGAAGCTGGGTTTGGAACCACCAGGAAAGAGGACTAGAGGAAGACCAAAGAGGAGGTTCATGGATACAGTGAAGGAAGACATGAAGATAGTTGGTGTGACCGAAGAGGATGCAGCAGATAGCGTTAGACGGAAGAAACTGACTTGCTGTGGCGACCCCTAAAGGGAAATGCCGAAAGAAGAAGAAGTAGAAGATATAGTCCTCATTTGCTTATCCGGGGCTCCCTATGATTAATTGAGGAAAACCTTTAATCTATAAAGAAAGCTTAAGATACTAACTATAAGAAGATGACAGGTGTGAGATAGCTTGAAAGTTATAAGGACAAAGTCATTGTTGAGGTGAAGAAGCGTGTGCAGCCAGGCTGGAACGGGTGGAAGAAAGTATCAGGTGTGATGTGTGACAGAAGAGTTTCAGCTAAAATGAAAGGAAAAGTGTACAAAACTGTGGTGAGACCGGCCATGCTGTTTGGTCGAGCAGGGCTTCTCAAATAGTGGGGCGATGCCAGGGGTGGCGCGAGTGACCCTGTGGAACATGTTTTTTTTTTTTTTTCTACTAGAATAAAGTGTAATTCCACATCCACAACAGTAATTGGCGCTCTTATTGCCAGAGTGTGCACAGGGAGTATTAACTCTATGGTGTAGAGCGGGGGTCCCAACCTTTTCTGCCCCACGGACTGGTTTAGTGTCTGATAATATTTTAATAGACCGGTCTAAAGGTGATGAGACCAGCCTGAAAAAACTGTCTTTAAAATGAATAATGATAAACTTAAATCCTCTTTGTTTTCACGAGATAATTTATTAGCAGCGTCTTTATAACGTGGAAACATTCTCTCTGCTCGAACGCACTCTTGTTGCCATGGTAACGTTAAACGTGTACCTTCAAAATAAAAGACATCCCTATAACAAAGTGAAAAAAACAGTTCTGTGCAATACAATGTTATGCAGAGGTTTACTTTAAACAATTTCATAGACAAATGATACTTATTATAGTCACGGTGGAGAGTGGGGGGTGCGCGAAATATTTTCTTCTTCCTGGGGGGGCGAAACCGGAAATAATTGAGAAGCACTGGTCTAGAGACAGCAGCACTGAAGAAAAGACAGCAAGCAGAGGTGGTGGTAGCAGAGATGAAGATGCTGAGGATCTCTCTGGGAGTGACCAGGATGGACAGAATTAGAAATGAGTATATCAGGGGAACAGCACATGTTAGAGGTTTTGGGGATAAAGTTAGAGAGGCAAGACTTAGGTGGTTTGGACATGTGCAGAGGAGAGAGAGAGAGTACATAGGAAGAAGGATGCTGGATTTGGAACCACCAGGAAAGAGGACTAGAGGAAGACCAAAGAGGAGGTTCATGGATACAGTGAAGGAAGACATGAAGATAGTTGGTGTTACCCAAGAGGATGCAGGAGATAGGGTTAGATGGAAGAAACTGACTTGCTGTGGCGACCCCTGAAGGGAAATGCCGAAAGAAGAAGAAATATTCCGTTCCGTCATCTTCTACTTGTTCCGGGGTCGGGTCGCGGGGGCAACAGCCTCAAACGGGTAACCCAGGCCTCTCTCACCCCGGCTGCATCCTCCAGCTCACCCGGAAGGATCCCAAGTCTTTCCCCGTCCAGCTGTGAGACAGTCTCTCCAGCGGGTCCGGGGTCTGCCCCTTGGTCTCCTCCCGGTGGGACATGTCCGAAACACCTCGCCCGCAAGGCGCTCGGGGGGCATTTTGACCAGATGCCCGAACCACCCCTTCTGGCTCCTCTCGACCTGGAGGAGGAGCGGCTCGACATCAAGCTCCTCCCAGATGGCAGAGCTTCTCACCCGATCTCTGAGTGAGAGCCCAGCCACCCTGCAGAGGAAGCTCATTTCCGCCGCTTGTACCCGCAATCTCATTCTTTCGATCACCACAGAAATAGAAATATTCAAAGAAATATTCAAACTTTTAAAATGAATTCTTCTTCCAGAAGTTATTTTATATAATTTCTAATATTATTAACTTGTTTTATTGAAAAAAAAGCACATTCAGATCAAAACCATTTGTAAACAATCTAAAACATTACATGTCGGATTTTATTTGGCCGTTTTGCCCGTTTTTCTGCTGGTTTACTGGAACAAAAAAGAACATGATGTTTTCTTCTTTTCACTGTTTATGTTCAATGGGTCAGAGACGGTTCATCCACTCGGTGGATTCCAGTCTACTCCATGAAATATGCAAGAGCTTGAAACCAGTGGATTGAACTGTAATTTATCTTCTACGGTGGACAAAACAGTTGCACATGTTTTACATTTCCCTGCTTGGACCCAAAAAAGAAGAGAGTGGGAGGATTATCACTCCCACTTGTGCCTTGCACCACATCTCTTTGATTTATGTTCAATTTCTTCACCAGCAAGCCTTTAAAAGAGCCCTCTCTCTGTTTTGGTGTACGTAAAACTGCACGATGATGTTGATGTTGAAGAAAGACGTTTTCGTGGCGGCTGCTTTTTTTCTTGCATCCCTCGTTTCACACAGTAAGTGAGTAAAGATTTCTTGTAGTTAATATTTAATGTTTCTTGACTTATTGCAAGTTGTGTTTATATGACTCAGGTGAGGGGATAATAGGTGGCAGAGAAGCAGCTCCGCATTCTCGGCCGTACATGGTCTCCATCCAGAAACCCGACGGCGAACAATGGACTCATGAATGTGGGGGTTTTCTTATCGCAGACCAGTGGGTGATGACTGCTGTTCACTGCTTTCCAAACGGGTAAGAAAATGTTCTGAGAAGGTTCACACACCCATCGGATCACTGCTGCGTTTTTAAATGCATGCTGAGTTGCTGAGTTCAAACATGTAGAAGAGCAACGGTGCAACAACACAGCAAGCCAAAGGACTCCACATTTTAATGCGCTAAAATCATGCTCTGATTTTAATCCCTAGTTTCTTAATTATTCTTTAACTACTGTAATTTCACGACTATAAGGCGCATATAAACGTCTTAGATTTTCTTCAAAATGAGCGGCGCGCCCTTTCGTGCAATGCGCCTTGTGTGTGAGAAAAGGCGGACCTAAAAGAAAACGCGGTTCTCGTGAGAAAAGGTGGACCTAAAAGAAAACGCGGTGCCCGCGAGGCGGACGTGAAATAAAACGCATGAGAACGTTAAAGAGTGAAGTGTGGGCGTGGATTGTGTATAAAAAAGATATGTGCTGTATGCACAACATTGCTGTTTTAACCCTGAAAATGGCAAAGAGACACGCTTATGACGCTCAGTTTAAGCTGAAGGCAATCAGCTACGCGGAGGAACATGAGAATCGAGCCGCCGCGAGAAATTTCAGCATTAACGAGTCAATGGATTGTAGATGCTTGGACTAACGTGTCTGCTGGTACTGTTATCTGAGCGTTCGCAAAAGCTGGTATCCTTTCTGAGGAGCCGCACAGTACAGACAGTGACTTTGACAGCGAGGAGCGAAGTGGACCTGCTCTGTTGGATTTTGCGCAGCTGTTCGATTCAGAAACAGAGGATGAGGACTTTGACGGATTTGAATAAAGACTATTACCGGTAATGTGCTTGTTTAGTATCGTTACTACTTAAATAAAGCACAACCAAACTCAGTTTTGCTCCCGATCTATTTTTTAATATGCACATTTGCACGCTTGTGTGTGTGTTGTTGTAAGGCGGTGTGTGACTGAGACTGCACCTTTTCGTACGATGCGCCTAATGGTCGTGAAATTACGGTAATTTATAAACACATATAACTCATTTATCATAAAAAGTGATTGTTAATTTTAAATGTAACTTTTAAAACTAGGCGGCACAGTGGCGCAGTGGGTAGCACAGTGGCCTCACAGCAAGAAGGTCGTGGATTCGAGTCCCTGGTGGGGACGAGGCTTGGAACACTGTCCTTTCTGTGTGGAGTTTTCATGTTCTCCCTGTGTTTGCGTGAGTTTCCTCCGGGTACTTCGGTTTCCTCCCACCCTCTAAAGACATGCATGCTAGGTTGATTGGCCGGTGCCAAATTGCCCCTAGGAATGAGTGTGTGTGTGGCCCCGCGACAGACTGGCGACCTGTTCGGGATGTACTCTGCCCTTCGCCTTAAATTGGCCGAGATGGGCTCCGGCACCCCCCGCAACCCTGAAAGGGATAGACGGATAAGAAGATGACTGACTGACTTAAAACTTTTACAGGCCAAATGGAAGAAGAATCGTGCTCGGTGTTCATTCTCTGAGCGAAGATGAAGATACGAAGCAAACCTTTGACATCTTGGAAGGAAATCTTTTCAAGCATCCCGACTTCAACACGGACAACTTTGACAACGACATAGCTTTAATCAAAGTAAGTGAGTTTTTTTATGTCGGTATTTTATTGAGGTATTCTAGTCTTAAATTCATTGTATTTTAATTTGATTAGGTCCTATCTTACTTATTTATATTGTGCATACTTTATATTGTCAGGAGAGTAGTCTGTTCCCCCGCTATGTCCTGTTTCCCCCCTCCCTCTTGTCTGTGTGTGCAACTAGTCACACCTGAAACTAATTAACTCATCTGCTGGAGCATAAATGGAACAGTTTTTGACACACTCTTCGCCAGATCGTTGTTTTTCATGCTTGACTTGTTATCCAGTTTTTTGGCTCCAGCTCCTACATCAGAACCTTCCTAGTTTATCTGTTTTTGTCTTCTTTATTTGGACTTTTTATCAATCTAATAAATCTGCTTGTGGTATTTTTCATCTGAACCTGTCTGTTGTGTCAAGGATATATTTTTGGCCTCAGCTCCACATCATGACATATATACATACTGTCTGTATGTCTATGTATTACAGGAACTGAACCTGCAACCTTTTAGATTTTCATACTACTATTTCAACCGTTCCGTTCTATCGTCTCCCGTTTATTTGGGACCGGGTCACAGGGGCAGCATCCTCAGGCTTCTCTTACCCCAGCTGCATCCTCCAGCTCACCCGGAAGGATCCTGAGTCATTCCCCAGCCAGCTGTGAGACATAGTCTCTCTAGCGGTTCTGGGGTCTACCTCTTGTTCTCCTCCTGGTGGGCGTGCCTGAAACACCTCACCAGCAAGGCGCCCAGGGGGCAATTCCAACCACCATTTTTTAAAAATACCCTGTTTTACACTAAATCCAAATAGTAGATTAACAGCATTTTTTTTTTTTTATCATTCTTGTCATTTTTCAGTTGGATCGTCCATTCAACAACGCCACTCAGGCTGTAGCAACGGTGGAGTTCATGAGAGCCGGAGGTGTGAATCCTACCATTGATGAGGATGTCGAGACGGCTGGGTGGGGGTCTTCGGACAACCTGGAGTCCAGACCAGACAAACTCAAAGAGGTGGTTGTGAAGATGCTGAGCACCGCTCGATGCAGACGCAGTGACTACTTTGGCAGAAAGATTACCGATAACATGATGTGTGCACATAAGAAATGCTCGGAGCCCTGCAATTTACCACATCCCATCGAGGACAGCTGTGATGTAAGTTTATCACAGTTCAATAACCTCGGACCTTGTCAAAGAGCTTCCAACATTGTTTAGAAAGATTATTCTCAAAGACGTCCCGTCCCGCCAGTTTGGCCCCCAGAATACAAAATGTTTCCCATTCAATAGTCAGTTGTATTTGTAGCAGAACAGAATGCAGAACAACTTTTGGTAGAAGCTGAAAAGTTTGAAAAATTCATTTTGCCCTGAATTGACTTCATTTTCTCTAGTTCATTATGGAGAACCCCAGGGATCCGTAAAGGAACCCTTTTTCTTTCAGTTGAAAAGAGAAAGATTTTGACACAAAATTTCTATTTTTATCAGCTATTTTTATCTTTTTACTAAATTCTGATAAAAGAAGAACTTAAAATTCAGTTCATCATAACTTCTGCATTCTCTTTTCTGAGCGCTCTCAAGCTTGTAAAAGTCATTTCAACTGCAATTCAAACTGCATTCACTTTTTGTGAACTTATTTAAATACTTTTAATAGCCTTTAACTTATTTTTATATATCTCTTATCCTTCATTTCTCAGCTTAAATATGATGCCTATCAAGAGTCAGTAAAGGAACCAAATTCCTCCACTACATTTCACTCCTGCCACTAGGTCAGGTATCTCAGCATTGAGAACCCCCAAAAATGTCTAGCCAATTAGCAAACAGAGATGTTTTTTTATGTCAAACTTTTGCATTTGACATTCAAAATTGTGGTCTGTTTGTTGCTCAGTAGCTAAGCATGGAGGTCGACTATGCCATATCGGCCGTGTCAGTGACAATTCCAAAAATTTAAAATTCAAAGCTCAAACAAAACCAAAGTTTAGAGAGTTTTAATCCGAAGAAAAATGTGGTTGTCTTCTTGCAGATGGGGTTTGGGTCGAATGGAATTTTTCAAACAGCCCTGTTAGCGCATTACACACACATTAAGGCCAGTTCTGACCACATATTAGTTAGTTGGCATCCTTCTGTTTCTCAAGACAATGGAGTCTGCACCTGATATTAGTGATTAGTTAAAGCATAAAAGTACCCACCACCTGGCAACCCTAAAGTTGTGAGGTCAGACTGTTTCCAGAGAGTGAAAGAAACGATAAAACAAAGAAACAAAAGATCGCTAAATTCAATACAAGACCCCCTCCTCTACACCGCAA
This sequence comes from Neostethus bicornis, assembly GCA_902685375.1. NCBI lineage: Eukaryota > Metazoa > Chordata > Actinopteri > Atheriniformes > Phallostethidae > Neostethus > Neostethus bicornis. Next base: position 22,962,406 of record LR738552.1, read on the forward strand.
AGCACATTTTTTCCCACAAAAAAAATGAATGCTGTTAGTTTACCGATTAATAGATCTGTGTTTGTAATATTATCAGTGGTAAAGATGGACCCAGGTCATTTTATTAATTAAAGTTACTATTTTTACAGTAGAGATGGTGTATTTTTTGTTGTTTTTTTTGCACTAAAACTTCACAACTTGAATGATTTTGTATATTTTTTACTCATGTTAATCTGGGGCCTTTTTTGTACGATACTTCTGAACAAGGTGAAATTTGCGAATCCAGAAGTGTTAAAGGTTTCTTGTTTTCAACAGTTTACATTTGATGTTTTATTTGCCAGCACTACTAAAGCACATTTTATGGGTGCTTATGATTTACTTTTACTGTATACAGTCAGTAGATTAAATTTTTTTTCTAGAAATGACAATATTCTACCTCTTTATTTGACAGAAAGATTAACATTTGCTCTTACTGTAATAAACCCAACGTGTTTTTTTCACACTTACATTCTACAAATATGCCGAAAAAGTAATATTTATTCAATTGTCATTGTTATCCGATTAATCGAATAATCGATCCAATAATCGGTAGATTAATCGATCACCAAAATATTCGTTAGTTGCAGCCCTAGTAGAAATAACAGTTTCACATCCAAAAACTTTAATGTTTTGTTCCTTAAACTGATTCTGCTATCATTTCCAGGGAGACTCTGGAGGACCTCTGCTTTTTAACGGTGTTGTAGTGGGAATTACGTCCAACGGAGGGAAAAAATGTGGTCAGCTGAAGAAGCCAGGAGTCTACACAATCATCTCCCGCTACACAGAGTGGATCGACAACACCATGAGCGCTGCAGCAGAAGACCAAAAAGTTTAAAGAAAGAGGCTTCACTTTTCTGTTTTCAGATGACAGATTTGGCTCTTTTGCTGCCTCGGCGATATCTGATGATTCCTGTGGCCTTTTTTAAAAGATTTAACTGCTTTTAACCTGCTTTTAAGAATACAATCTTTCTGCGTTTTTATCCACGAGAATGGCAAAGCAATCAATATAGACCAATCTGACTACCGAGTGTATTTTTCATAATTTCATTCCATAATAAAACACAGTTCTTGTCAATGTTCAAATTGTTTTTTTTTGTGTTAAGTTTGGATTTCTTGATTGAAGAGACTAAAAAAAAAAAAAAAAAAAAAATACAATTTGTATAAAACTAAAAACTTCATGATTTTTTGTATATATATATTTTTTTTGGGTGAGTTCTGCCATCCGGGTGGAGCTCGGTGTCGAGTCGCTCCTCCTCCAGGTCGAGAGGAGCCGGATGGGATGGTTTGGGCATCTGCTCAAGATGCCTCCCGAGCGCCTTGCGGGCGATGTGTTTCGGGCACGTCTCACCAGGAGGAGACCAAAGGGCAGACCCCGGGCCCGCTGGAGAGACTATGTCTCACAGCTGGCTGGGGAACGACTTGGGATCCTCCCGGGTGAGCTGGAGGATGCAGCCGGGGTGAGAGAGGCCTGGGCTACCCGTTTGAGGCTGTTGCCCCGAAACCCGACCCCGGAACAAGCGGAAGATGACGGAACGGATATGTATTTTTTTTGTCGATGAGGTTTTCACCAGAAAGAATAGGAATGAAGATTAGTCAGAGTAAGGCAGAGTACATGTGTGTGAATTAGAGGGATCCAAATGAAAAAGTGAGGTTACAGGGAGAAGATCAACAGTCCAGAGCAATGGAG